>OZ010584.1:49001023-49051023 GCA_963932145.1 Acanthosepion lycidas
GTATAATTAATCTTATCTAAAAAAAAAATACTATTTACTTTAATTTGAAAATAACGTAGAAATGAATTTCAAAAACAAACAGTAGTGCAATTATGTCCTTGTCAATATCTCGCAAATCACTTGACAGGTTATTTACGAGGTGTTGACATTTTTATTATTGTTCTATAGACCTTAGCTGTTAAAACCTAATTTAAGAAAATGACGGGTGAACGCTATTTTATATAATTTTTAAGTACTCAGTAATCTTAAAATGTTAGAAATATTCTCTGTAATCTAATTTTAGGAATGTTTATTTTAAATTTACTATAATTATCGCTCTTATTTTCTGATAATGTCGTGTATGGTCACCTATACGTTCAAAATCGACACGTTTATATGCTAAAAAAAATTAAAATTAATTGAAAAAGATATGGGCATTATGATTTGTACTAAGCTTTTCAATTTTCGCTTAGTAAATAGTAATAGATTTCACTTAATAACCTAATGAAGATTTTAAAACATTTTTGAAACTATAAATTATTATAATTAAAAAATACAAAAACAATTCTTGTAAAATTTCATTATTCATCGATTTTTTTCTCTCCAGATTATAATACCCAAATATATATTATTAAATAAATTAAAAACAATTAAAAACATACCAAATTAAATAAATAGATAGTTTTATTTTATGATTCCGAGCAGATTTTAGGCAATTTCGTAATAGTTTCAAGAAAAATGGTGATTTATATTCTCCAAGGAGTCTTGAGTTTAATTATTAAAACACATTTGGAAATCAGAATTTAATCTAATCTTTTGCGAAAAGGAGTCCTCAAAGATTCATTATTCCAAAAAGTATTTGATTTCTGCAAGTATTTCCAAATTAATGTATTATTTTACCGGAAAAGAAGCCACGAAAATGTCCATTACTAGTTCTGTTACATCATAGACGCATAAAAAAAAAAAAAGATTTTTAAACGAAATTTCGAATGTGTTAGAAAGGAGTGAAACTTTTCAAAAAATAATTAAAAAATACTTTGGTCTTACTGCTTAATAATAACATAAACATTTTGACGATAAGCCATTTTCATCATCGTAGGCCCTTTTTTCAGCGAATTAGTAGAGGTATATATATATATATATATGTAAGCAAATATAAATGGATATAAATCCGACAGAATGGAGAAAAATATTTGGAAAAAACAAACAAAAATCCTTAAATGCAATTAAGTTGTTTTAATATGAATGAAATGTCAACGTCTGACGTTTCGGTTTAATAAACCTTCATCAGGACAATATTCATTAAAATGCAATTAACATATTCAGTTCAACATGACAAAGACGATGGACATAAAAACAAAACTTATCCAAAACAGATAACTGAAAATTTTAAATGATCAGCTTTCCGTTTAAGCGTGGTCACGTTGTCGTCAAATGGGCGACGCTTCAAAACGTATTCCTAAAATTTAAGTATTTTGAATGAAAACGAAAAAATGAAAAGAATTCTATTATGATGGAAAATTGTATGTACGCTTATCGAGCATTAATCTTGCTAAAAAAGGGGAAATACTAAAGAAACCAGGTCTAGTATTCACCGTGCGTGAGATGGATATTATACCTGCTTCATAAATCCTCCTAAGATTTTTATTATGAAAATATTTTAAAATCTTCACGGAATCAAAATCGAAATTATGATCTGCTTTAGTTATGTGTACAACTAAAGCATTGTTCAAATTTCCGAGGCGAATATCTCGTTTATGTTCGAAAACACGAGATTTTACGGACCTACATGTTTCACCCACATATTTTAGGTGACAGTTTTTGCATGAGATTTGGTAGATGCAAGCATCGGATGTAATATGTTGTTTGCTGGTGCTATTTAATAAATTACGGATAGTTCTAGTAGGTAATATATATATATATAGTGTATTTAGGCAGCAGATCATTATTCAAACTTATATTGTTAAATATAACAGTCAAAAATATCTAATATGTTTGATCATGAGCCGTTCTAAGTATAGTTACTTTAATTTCAGGAGAAAATAAAGACAAAAACGTCCATCATATGGATATTTGTATTATGTTGTTCCTCGATCTAAGCTTTCGGCTCACATGAGCCATCTTCAGAGTGGTTATATGGATATTTAAACAAAGATATTCATCATCAAAGATGATATTATGTTATGATGACATAGGAGATTGCTATGCGGTGATAATCGTCGCGGAATAGCAGACGCAGGTGATGCGGTTCCATGACGTTGTACCATGTGAAAGAACGAAATATTAACAACAGAAACATATGTCTAGATGCATTGTAATGTGTCGTGACTAGTTTGAAATTTAATTTTGTTGAGTGCGGCTTGCTTTGCTTTAATGGAGATAGATTCCAATTTTTACTGTGTGTGAGAGTATTATTGTGTTATCAACTAATATCAAACCAATATTATGTACATGGCTATGTTTTTCTAAGAAATGTTCTTTAATAGAACTAAGATTAAGAAAGGTGACAGGTAAGTCTATGGAAGAGCTTGGTTGTAATAAAACCAGTATATGTAGTGGGTTTATTATTAGTATCAGAGATACAATTTCTGAACGGGCATATAAATTGGTGCACTGTATTGTTTTTTTGTAGAGGATTTAGTTGTGTGGTTGTAGGGTTATTAGAGACGATCTATCTATCTATCTATCTATCTATCTATCTATCTATCTATATATATATATATATATATATGTGTGTGTGTGTGTGTGTGTATTTTGCCGAAAATTAAGAATATTATAATTTATATCAGCGATTATGAAATAGAAAACGCAAAATGCCTCTATCTTCAAAATAAAACTTTTCCTCTTCTACATTATCAAGATATGCCAATCATTTCGTTCATACGCCATAGAATTTCTTAAGACACTTGATTTTTGAATATTTATTGAAACTGAACATGATTAGAATAATTAAAGAAATCATCAAAGTCAGAAATAAGCAAACATTTTTTTACGAAAGAAATAGGAATGAAAAACTGAAATTAAGCTCAACTGGAACTTTTATGCGATTTTAGTATTCCTGTCAATGGGAAAAGGCTACCATTTTCTCTTGAAACCCATTTTCTCTTGAATGAATGTAGCATCAAATTCGAGAAATTTTACGGAGAGTTAACGCTATTCATGCTTGCTAAATCTTTGCTCAATTTAAGGTTCTAACAAGCTTAATTAATCAGAAACCAAGAAATGTCCGGACACTTATTGACCACTGATTCAATAAAATGTTGTTTGACGATTTTTCTCAGAAATGTTTAACGAATAAGAACTGCCCAAGGCTTACGAATCTGTTGCCTACTTATTAAAAGTTATTGGCTGTCCGAAAAATGCATTTGTTGAAATTAACAAGCGGAAAATTTGTTACCCTCAGCACCTGCGGGTATGATTTATTAATATAATCGTTACAGTTAACATTATTCGGTGATAATCAATAAGAAGAATGGAAGGAAATTTCAAATTTTGTAAAAAATATACAAAAATACGAAACTATTTTATTGCGACAAAATGTTTCAGTTATAAAAAATGTCATCAAGTCGCGTTGAAAGCATCGGCAACAATTAAAGGAATAACTTATCGGAAATACATTTATAGAATTTGTTAGGTTGCCAGCAATTGGCATGAAAAAGCTTCACGAGATTAGAAGAAGATCTGAACAGAAATATCACCTGCTACGTTCATCGGGGACAAACAAGATATTTCGGGTTCAATATCATGATTGGGAATGGAATTGGATGGGCTCGAAGGTCATGACCCATAGCGCAAACCAAATGTGCAGTTTTAAAAGTGGGAAGTATAATTGCGATAATAGGCTCGCACAAAATATCTTTGCACAAATAAGTCGACAAATGATAATCAAATTCTGAGAAAGGTCATTAACGCTCTTACAGAATTTCATTCAATTCCATTATCTTACGAGATTAGAAGGAGAAAAAAGAGCATTTTAGTTGACGCTATTAGCCTTTGGACAGGAGAATCTTGTAGAGAAAGAACATTTTCGTGTTATAGAGAAACATAAAACCAAAGCTTCTTACAGTCATATATCTTGGGTTAATTTTCGATCATCAAAAATGAAGCATATATTTTGAGAAGTATTATTCGAACATTCCAGATGAGTCAAGAAAACGAGTAGTAAGTATTTGCATATAATCTATCTATCTATCTATCTATCTATCTATCTATCTATCTATCTATCTATCTATCTATCGTCTGTTATATATATATATATATATATATATATATATATATATATATATATATATATATATATATATATATATCTTGAAGAATAAAAAATGTTAAAAAATGAAAATTTCGAACATTCCCTTTTTCACTTAATGATGGTCATGCCAGCTATCATCAGTAGAAAAAATACTCTTTGTTAGTCGCAGTAAGCTACAGGAGTGAATGACTGTCTTTGAAGAAAGTGAACTTTGTAGTTTTCATTTGTATTTGTTGTTAATTTTGGTCAGACCTTGTATTGGTTAAACGGACTCTTTCAATTTTGTTTTTTTTAGATAGAGGCTAGGAGATTCGTGAATTCCCTCCTTAGTCATTCTGAACGGTCAACCAGTGTATTTTTGGTGGATAACTCTTTTAAGGCAATCTGTTTTTGCAATTAAAGTGATCAATATTAAGAAATCATACATTAATAGACGAGCCGATACTATATATTGCGAAACTCTGAGTTGGCTAGATATGTTTTAATGTTTCATTTTATTTGTTTCCATTCTTGGGAAAGATTGTCGAGTGTTTGGAATTCAGAGTTTTTCTTCTCTCGGACTGGTTATCCAGTAATCAATGCTATTTAACCGATAGCTGGTAAGGGTTGAGGAGAAGAAACGGAGTCATACCTCCCTAAATTATATTTGTGCAAAAATGAACGCAACAGACTAGCCCGCAATTGGAACTCGGCTCTCCGATTACACATTTCATGTCGGTGTTTGTTAGACTGCACGAAAAAGTATGTACGCATATATACAATTATTTTTTGTTGATATTTTCTGAATATTCCTATAAAATATAAAATACTCTGTAAATTTTCCCATAAGAGATTAGCACAGACTCGTTTTTTTGTAAATTTTATTTTCTTCACTGATGTGTATCTCGTAGGGGCACGAGGATAGAAGTGGTAGATGTGCCGAAAGCTCAGGAATATTTTGATAACAGTTCACTGAAGGCAAATCACATTACATATCAGAAAACTTAGGAAATAAACATGAATCAAATGGTATTAATTTTACGTTTCTGTTATTTGTACTAATTTATGAAAACCTTTCATGTAAAGTGAGTCTTTCATAAATACTACAATCACTCGCTAAGTTCACACACAGTTTGTTCGTAGATGTATATCTATATAGATTTGTAAAAATGTCTATTAGACATATTCTACTTTCTCTGACAAGATGTTACTGCACATACTGACAGATTAAGATATGGACAATTTAATTGAAAATCTATATGTGAAAGAGAATAAATGTACAAAAGAATATATTTAAATATTCATGTAGACAAAATACCTATATAATTATTTAATAAGCGTAGTTTAGTTAGGCACAAGACTACAAGAATGGAACATCAAATGGTGGATTGAATGCATTAGTAATGGTCAATAAGACAAACTTGCTAATCATTGAATAATAGCCAAGGTGCTTACAATATACTTCTGTAACTTCTTCATGCAACGCGCTATGAAATACGTTCTTACATATAAAACTGAAAACAATCCAAAGATATTAATCAGAATCACTTTTGAAGAACAAACACTTTTATAGATACTATAAAATTTGAAAATAATTATCATTTCAGAGATTTTGTTTTAATTTCGTTATCTGAAAATAATTGAAAGTATTATCAAGTGGATATTTGCTTACATCCCCGTTAGTACTGTGCAATGTTTAACACTCCACCAAATGATTTTCCTTAAGATTTAGGAAGGGCAAGTCAAATGTTAATGCATAGTCAACTAGCTTTCTAAATACCTAAGTAACTGTAAGGAGCTTCTATTTTTCATATGTATATGAATTACAAGCAGTCTTACTGGTCTACTGAAAGAAAATGAAACCTATTTTGTATGTTCATACCTTTGAAAGCTACATATCCATTCTTTTAATATTGGCATTTTAATTCGATTTTTCAAAATATTTATTTCCTTTTTATAAGCTCCACAAACAATACTTAAGCTCACAATACTAATGCTGTGACAATGAGACACAATTCTAACGAAGAGCTAAGTAGTATTTTAAAGTTATTTTAAGCACTTTTATTACATTTGAAAGCCTTTGTGATTTTGTATATTTGTGTATTTTCTTTAAATTTTCGTCAGTAGATACTAATTATCACAAAAAGCGTTTCGCTCTACCACTGCGCATGTACAGAAGGAAAAGACTGCTCACTAGGAAACATATAACTGCATTTCGATACTATGGATTTGGAGATCAAATGCACTTCCTATTAGTTTCGTATTCAGAAAATAAATAACAGCATCATCATTAGGGGATGAAACCTAAATTTGGTATGCTTTATGTCAGTACCTTTTGCTTTCCCAAGTATCTCTTTGGTTTCACATTGTTGTAACCTATCTTCTTTTCGTCGTTTCAGAATTCTGAACATTTACTTCATGTATATCCTGGAAATACAGTCGAGTAGGTTTTCCTGATAAACTTACGTAGAAACCGCTCATAAAATTGATTAACATGACGGAGCTGGTGCAAATGATTTTCACTGTTTGATTTGGATATTTTGGGCATCTCACGAGTCAGAGGATATTCAAAACACACCAATACAATGTTTGCAACCGATGCTTTCACGTTCTATTGTGTTCCAGTGCCAATTCATGAATGATGGTGATGATATTGGTGATGGGTAAAATTTCAATATCAATTGATATGGTTCTAATGGAGTTTAAAAAGTTTAAAATGTTTGGGAAAGAAACGAGAACTAAATAAAGCAAATGGCCTGAGTAGATGATCTGTGTGTCCGTTATAGGTTGAGTAGACGAGGGTCGAAATGGAGTAGAGATTAACCAGAAAACGAACGGCTTTCACTAAAATCCTTTGACGACAAAACAGACACCGACCTTCAAGGAGAAAAAGATTTTCGGATAAATCGGCGAATAGCAGAAATAAGTTTTGATTTATGGTCAAAAGGAAAAAGAGCGAAAGTAAAGATATTAAGACACTAAAAGCAGTCAATCCGATTCAAGTATTAGTTCTGCATCACTGACGAAATTTCCTTTGCTTTTTTAAGTTTCAATCATAGCCGGCCAATCTGCCGTTGGTCATCATCCGAGGTGATCCGAAGTCATTTGACTTCGAGGAGAGGTCATTTTTCTCTCCTGCCTCTGTTTGCATTTTACATTTAATCGAAGGGCTTTTAAAACATGTCCTGCAGCGATATTAAGACTGGGTTTCTTCTGTTTAGAAATAGTTGACTTTCAGCTACTTTCCCTAACATCCACTATCACAGAATCTAACCGACACTCTTATCTCTTACTTATAGTCTATTGTTAAGCTGCTTCGAATATTTATTCCATGTAATCTGAACTTAAAAGTTCAATGGGCAAGTGAGTGTCAAGCACTGGCATCTTGCCTCCAGTCAAAGAACCCAAACTACAGAGCTTCACTTTTATTTGGCGAAAATAAAAAAAATACAAATATGTAGACTTATGGATATATCCATCAATAAATCAAGTAGAGTAGCCGCTGTCTACTTAGTAGATACTGCATTTACGAAACTGCAACGAAATGTATATATTACTCGATTTGCCTCACGTAAACTTTTAAAGCTTAAAAAGATTCCCAGGAGCACACTATTTTCACTGCAATTTGACTGTTTCGACTATATATATATATATATATATATATATATATATATATATATATATATATATATATGCACAGTCAAGTAAAAATCATAATATATCAGTAGAATTAAATGCATCAATATTTGGATTACTTCGAGACATCATTACCAATTATTATTAATTAAAACTTGTCTATAATCTTATTTCTGTGGTACCATGGTAGGACGTTATTAATTAATCACTATAAACAATAAGTAAGAATCTTTTAAAGTTAACAATTATAACTATATATTTTTTTACTTTTATGTAAGCCATACGCCACAATATTGTTTTTGTTTACTTGTTTGTACGATACGAGAGAGTGCTGAAAAGTTCTGGGTCCGACCCATTTCCCAAAGCCTGACCAAGAAACCAACTAACAGAATATATTTATAAGGATTTTTTTGAATAAATTTGAAAGGGCTTTTTGGTAGAACTGAGAACTTTTTAGCACCCCCTGTAATATTTAGCTGTATGATCATTCGGATTTATAAGATTGTCAATTATTGTTCATTTTTTGCTAAATAAAATGAAAGAAAGACGAGTGGAAAAATGAATAATAAGCTTAACATAAAAGTGGATAAGGGACAGATCGATTTCTGAGTAATGATAGCTAAGTTAACATTAACTTCGAATCGCGATTTTGTTTCTTTCTTTCTTGTGTGAACTTTGTTTCTAAGTCATTATCGATTTTCTTTCTAAGCATAGAGAATGTTCTTTCTCTTATGGTATTCAGAATTCAATATTTTTCATAAACAAATTTTGGGGGCCTTGTTTATCAAGATACAGGGTGTTTAATACAATTTACAAGTATTTTGTCTGAACGTGTTATGTTACAGGTGCCACTTAAAGGAAGGAAAATTGTTCACCGATTTTCTCTGTAAAAAAATAGACATTGAATTGGAATTATCTATATGTTTGTTTTTGCTGAGGTTTAAATTACGAGTTCATGTATGAGGGACGTCTAACACATAAATGGGCAATAAAATTGGCCTGTTTTAGTAAAGTTATACAAGATAATGAAACAAGTATCAATATTACATGGAAAAAGTTAACAATTTTCCTTTTCAGAAAAAAGAAGAATTATGTATTATTTTAATTTAGGAGATGCTTATACCAGAAGAATAAGATTTAAACATATTCCGTGTGTGTAACCATGATACCATTCCACCACTATCTTCGTACGATTTTCGTTTATGAATATACAAATATTTCCTATGGACTCTCAAAGTCAGTTTGCCAAATACATTACACCAAGCATTTGACGTGTCCAGCTAATAAAAGCATAATATTTCTCAACAGCTAAAAGTTTTACATGGATGGTTGATCAATCCGATTCAGGTATTAGTTCAGCATCACCGACGGAATTTCCTTTGCTTTTTTTAGGCTTCAAACATAGCCGGCCAATCCTGCCACTAGTCATCATTTGAGGTGATACGAAGTCATTTGACTTCGGGTAGAGGTCATTTTTCTCACCTGTTTCTGTATGCGTTTTACATTTACATCATGAAACTGAAATGGCTTCACCAAAGGGTATTTATCGATTGAACATCACCGGAGTAAAATAACGACCAAATATAATAAAATACCAATCCAGTTAGTACGAAAATGAAAGGGATGATATTTTCATTGTTCCTAATAGAATAAAAAGTTCAATTAAGATATTTACGGTTATATTTATAAAGTAATGTTATAGCACAAAAGCTAACAAAGAGATATTAATAGAGTTGCTCTTGCATTAACTATTATATTCTTAGCTAGTCTCTATTATGACTGAGTCGCAGTAAGAGTTTCCTCATAATGATACTAGAATAACTTATACTCGGCTGCATGAGTTTCACGTGACTAGAAATGCGTCAAATATTTTCTAAGAGGTGAGAAGTATTGACTAGAAAGGCTGAAAAGGGCGGAAAATGGAGAAATTACAAGCTAAAATCTTTTGAAAAGCTATTTGAGCCCTGGTGCATTTAACATGCAACAAATTCACTAATTTCGCCAACAGTTAGATGAAAACTTACTGTATTAAAATTTATATTTCATTATCTGATGATTAAAGAGGGGAAATCGTTAAAAGGATGACCCTTTTCACTTGAAAGTCAAATATGTTATTCTACTATTGTAGCCAAGCTGAGCAGCGTAGAATGCTTTCCACTATTTATCCCTGTCCACGCATTTTGTTTTATCTTGTAAATTAATGTAAATGTAACACAAAAAATACAGATGAGCTGCAGTTAAGAATGGACACGACGTAGATAAAGGCATAAAGATTTCGGCCACAATCTCTAAATATCTATAGATGATTTATAAAGTGAAATGTTAGCGTTTCTAGACGATCCTGTTGAGAAAATATTTCCAACAATCAGACGTAATTCCAGGGATTTTATTAACCGTGCAATACAAAATCATTAAAAAACCTTAGCAATTAATACTATAGCCAATCAGTAAGAGTCTTTTAAAGTTAACCATATAAATATATTTTTTACTTTTATGTAAGCTATACGCCACAACCTTGTTTTTTTTTAAAATTTTTGTACGATACGAGAGAGTGCTGAAAAGGTTTGAGCCCGACCGACTTCCCAAAACCTGACCAAGAAATCAACTAATAGAATATATTTGAAGGGACTTTTTGAATAAATTTGAAATGACTAAAACAGTAATCGTAATGATTCTTGCTGTTTATAACAATTTGATTACACAGTATGAGTGTTGGAAAAATTCTATTTTTTATTAATTTTTTAAGAAGACATTTTCAAAAGCTATGTCACATTTTCATAAGTTTTTATATACCTGAGTATCTGCATGGGTGTCTGGGGCAATATCTCCTGGTTAGGCGAGTCACATTTCCAGCTCTTTCGGGCAAGTTCGTTGGTAAAGTTGATTGTATAAGAAGACTCTCTAACACTGTTGGATTTAGAAGTTCGTAAAAACATCAATTAGCATGTCTTGACAAGTCTGGTATATACTGATTCCGTTACAGCGCATTTATACTCCCTTATGCTGACCCTATTACCGTGTGGTAACGATATGTTCAAGAAAGATGACACAAAATTGTTCCACAGACAGTCGACTTCCACGTACTCTCTTGGTTTTCGCATTCGCCAGAGTTTAACCACATTGCATGTTGCAGACCTCATTAAATTTTATGCAACCTCACCTCTAATTCCCAACTCAATCAGTCCTAGAACAGGGATAGATATACCAACATAATTATTCCAGCACCTAGTAAATTCTATGTTAGACCACGTATCCATTGTTGTTATGACTCAGCTGTCTCAGCTTATATATGTATACATATATAATACCTGCTGTACCTCGTTTTCAAGTACACCCGTTTGCTAGAGTGGCTAGCTAAACTCTGTTGGAGACGCCTGCTCTGGCACATTTGTATTTTTTCAATACTTACAATGTCAACCTGCTACTTATAGTGCGATTATGCTGGGCATACCTTAGTTACAGTTTCGGAAGATAGCATACAACCAGGCAGGATCAACGCTTTCAGCAAGGTCAGTATGTTCAAATTCTCGCTCACAATGACTTTCATTCATGCATGCGTTTTTGTTTCCAGAGCAATTGTAGATTGTTAAATGTATTGTAAATCCGCAAGTCAACTTATTTCCATTTTTATTATTTGCTGTTTATTATTTAAATATTTCCTTAAAATCAGTAACAAAAAATCACGAAAACCTGTACTTATCGCGTATCTTCATGTCTAGGCATACCTCTGGAACGAAGACAAATGCCTTCGCCATATTTGTAGTAATTTACTAAACGAAGCTTAGTTGTGACTCAAGTCCGAAAGTAAGAAACACCTTGTGAGGATCAAATTTACCTAGTCGTAAATGATCTAACGGGAAAATCTTGCTAATCGTTACATAAGTGGTCCTTTAACTATATTTATATTTGACACGTATTTATATAATGCTATGTGCCTGCAGAGATTTTTGCCAAAGATGAGCAGGACTAAATCCTTGTTGAATTTATCCTGTTATTTCTTGGGTAGTAGCACCTGTTAGGGTCTCAGCTATGGGCAAATAGTGAACACCCAAACAAAAACAAAACACTATGAAAGTATAAAATTACTTATTTATAGTAAAATTACCAACAATAATATTTTAAAGTAAAATGACCAGCAATATATTTTATAGAAGAAGTATTAGCAATACATTTTGCAGCAAACTGACAAACAATACATTTTTTCATTCAAAAAATATTTAGCCTCAAAATCACTATAGAAAATCAACAAACCAACCAACCGTAAAATCTGGGTTCAGATCTTACGGTCTAATTGTAAGCTGTTTTGTTTTTTGTTAGGCCTACAAGTGGAAATATACCTCTTAAGACCAATCATTTATCTACCTAAGGAAAAGGAGGAGAAGTCAATGTACAATCTTGCAAACTTATTATCATTATCCCATCGTATGAGTACCGTTGTTTGCGCGAATGCTATAACCATCACCCCCAACCCCACCTCGGAAAGTCTCTGTAAATGTGAAGAATTTTCGTACTACCGATTTGCTGTCATGTGGCAACGCCGGTTATCTCACCGGTTTCATATTTTCATCTGCATCCGCCTGGTATTTGCCATACGTGAGACCTCACTAAACACCAGCAACCCATCATCAGATGGGGAAATCTCACCTAAACTTTCATATGAGAAGACAAGCGATATATATATATATATATATATATATATATATATATATATATATATATAACAAGGAAAATATTAGAGATAATATAACGAAAGTTGCTATTTATTAAGCCCATCTAAATCTTGTTACAAAGCCATGAGTATTGAAAAAATGAGGATGAAACTTACTACCCAGTTATCACGATCTGCGAGACGAACTTGTTAACCACAACGAAGCGTTTCATTTAAGACGAAGTAAAAAAAACATCGGTAGTACGCAATCATTATACAAGAGTTGATGCGCCATAGAAAAATATTTAAGTAAATTTTAAATATAAAAAATAATTTATTTGCGTTTGTTTTGTTTTTTTCATTTCTACAATTAAATTAAATTCCTTCTTTTAATTCTGAATTTAAATGCTTTTGATGAAAATTCTCTACAGCCGCAACTAAGAAAAGAAAAATCCCATGGACATGTCTGACCTTCTAATTTAACAGAAACCAACAGCATTTAAATCCTTTTCTCTTGACACAAGATATAAAAATAACTACTGAAACATTCAAACAACGCTGCCTACGCTTTTCTTTCAAGATTTGCTTTGTGCTAAAATTAAGACAGTTTATCAAGACTTCATCCTTAAACAACGGAAAAGAACGCTGACAATGATAACTTCCTGTCTGTCTCGGTACTGCACATAAAGCACTTTCTTTTGTAATCGCTCTAGTGAAAGACAGCCAGTTTTGGCTGATTTCTGAATCCCCTTCACTCAACACAATTTTATAATTAAGACAAACAAAACAAATGAATAAGAAAACATGTCTTTTGCGTTTTCTTATTCCGATTTTCAATGTATTTAAACTTCGTTTAAGATCCTTGAGAATCCAGTAAAAAGAGAAAGACAATCAGGCAGAAGCAAAAAAAGAGTTGAGGGTTCAGAGACAGAGTCAAGAAAATTATGAACAGAAATAAAGCAAAAAATGGAAGACGCAAATGTGAATAAATGTGTAAAAGCTTAAAATAAGACACAAAGGAACAGGTTTAGGAGTAATGACAAAATACATGAAAGATATCAGCGCAAGGAATTCACGAGAAAAGTTGTTCAGAGAGAATTATGAGTAGAAATGGCTTTTGAAAAATAGAAAATAATTGAAGCAATAAAACTGAAGAAGGGTGGAAAAACGTGTTTTGTTTTCATTTTAAACAGAAGCTGGAGGAGACGAAACAAACGTAATAATGATAGAAATAAATAATAATGTTAGACGAAAAGATGTGAAAATTAAATGAAGAATAAGCATAAACAGAAATTTCAAAATATTAACGATGTTTGAGGAAGTTAGAATGGCAAAAATCAAATAGGCAAGATAAAAAAGAAGGCAAGAAATATTTACAAAAAGAAACAAAAAAATGCAGGAGATTTGAATGGGGGAAAACGGTCAAGATGAATATTTAAATTTACTGTTGAATTTGATAAAATAATTGGATTTAATGCTTTATAGCTCATAATTTAGCTTACGGGAATGCTTTTCTCATTTTTATTCTTTGCTTTCGTAGCTTTTCTTAGATGAAAAGTTTTGAATATTTCTTGATAGTATTCGAATAAAACGAAAAAGACTAATTTTATCAAGAAACAAACAAACGAATGAAGAAACACTTTAATAAAATGACGGCTAATTGCTAGTTTCTGCAAGAAGCGTTTTCACAAAAGCACGCCACTGATAGATGGCGCCGCAGAACTCTGCAGGAGCAAAGACAATGAAAGACATAGCAGGGAAGAACTAAAACCTAGGAATTATTCACTAATTTCTATCAACACGGAAAGAATACGACATCGAGGAGCATAAAAATAAAACTGTAGCTCAATTACAATCATTAAATATTTTCATTGGAAATTAATTTTAAAAATTGGAAAATTTGCTTTCCTTGGGTGCAATAGTTAATCTTGGTGGTGTTTGGTTACAACTCTTAACATGCTCCTTACAAAGCTACCATCCGTCCGTGTATTGAATACTGCTGCCATATCTGGTCAGGTGCTCCTGCTATTCATCTCGAGGTTTTTGACAAAATCCAAAGAAGGATCTGAAATGTAATCGACCCTGAATTGGCATTTCGACTTCAGTCATTTTCTTACTAACGTAACGTGGTTTCCCTCTGTGCTTTCTACAAACATTTTCATGGCAAGTGCTCGGATGAGCTTTTATTTCCTGGTGTCCGACTACATGAATTTAAATGTGTCAATAGATTGGTATCTAAGTCGAACTTATTCTTTCCTCAGTCCTCTCTATACTAGCGGATTAGTGGCATTCCCACTTTGCTTGGGGTGATATGATTAAATATATATATATATATTATTTATATTTTTATTAGGGAGCAAAGTTGCGTTTAATAGATTACTTTTTGTAAAACAATAAAAAACATTTTTACGAGTAGTTGATTATTTTTTTTCGGCCAATGATTGTTACACTTTTTCCAAGAGTGTTTTACAGATCACCCTTTCTGAATACACTTAAACAGGGAAAAGGGTGATAGTCCATTCACCGGTCATTTTGAAACTGTCGCATCACTTGCAAATGATGGGACATAGAATGCAGTAAGACAGTTCAACTATTATTTCCATAATTGCAGCCTAGAAAATATAAGGAATAGCTGAACTATCTATTCACAATAACGACAGCTTAATTTATTCATACAGATTAATGTAGGGAACAAAAGTAACAATATTTGCAATAAAGCATACTTAACCTTATATATGAATATAACTTGGAAAACAGATATTGTATTTGGTTACCAAAGTTTGTGGCTTTGTCCAGAGTAATTATTTATTTATTTATTTCCTTCCGTGTGTTTATGTCAACACAAAACATTTTTCACTTAGCCTCGCTTAGTAGTTGACATTGATAAACACAGCATTCAGTTCACTTTTTTCAAAACTTTCTCTTATGTATATTCAAAGGGTATGCTGAGAAGTTCTCGGTCCGACCAAAATTTTTCCCAAAAAAGAAAATATCAAATTTTGGGAAGTCGGTCGGGCTGACAACATTTCATCATCCCGATCTATTACCAACAATGTTTGAGTCCTTTAATCTTTGTTTTGTAGTGTTTCCGCTTTTAATTGACCCCATTCCAATGTTAAATTCTTTTTGTCTTGCAAAAATAAAGATGGAGGATTTACAGTAAAATGATATTTTTGTTCGGAGTTTGTGGATAACTTGTAAAAATAGAAAAGCAAATATTAGGCTAGAAAATTGTATTTGTTTAAATGCTGTCCTGTCCCTTCCTGTTTTTATGATTATGAATAATAAACTAATTTGAAGTAATTATGACATATCTCTCTCTCTCTCTCTCTCTCTCTCTCTCTCTAATTCTTACTAAATGATCCCTCATTTTCAGTATTACAAAAGTGTCTGAATTTTTACGATGCGGTGTTATTATTATTTACATTATTTATTAGTCGTACTAATGTCCCATTGTAGTTACTATTATCAAAACATTTCAACCGTTGTGTGCTCCGGCCTTTTTCTGATGTATGTCGATCCGAGTAACTTTCAAGCAATTTAGGATTGAAACTTGTCTTCAATCTACGGATGTAGATTTTTCTCATTTTCTGTTCATGTCTAGGGATATCCGGTCTTGGATATGTCTAGACAATGACACGGAATGAAAACAATCATTGTAGTAAAAGGTTCAATTAGAGATTCCATCGAGGGAACTTGAATCGATAGACACTCGAAGGATGCAGCAACGGTTGATCATGGCAACAAAAGGGAGATATTAGTTGGTCGATATTGTTTCACGGTATATGAACCTCTATGCGTTATTTAATGCCGAAATCGACATTTCGGCATTTGGAATGCAGTTATATGCGTTCAACTACAGATACAAAATATTGTTGGTAATTTTCCAATAAATGTTTTTGTTGGTCATTTTTTAAATATGAAAATGCATTGTTGTCATTTTTTAATATGAAAATGTTGGGCATTTTTTTATATGAACATATATTGTTGGTCATTTTTATATTAAAATGTATTGCTGACATTTTAATATAAAAATGTATTGTTGGTATTTTTACTATAAAAATGTATTTTTATACTTTCATATTGTATTTTTTTGTGAGGGGTCACTATTTGGCTATAGCTGGGACACTAATACCCCTGGTGGATCTGAAAACAACAGCAGCTAAGAGGTGGTTCCATGCCCCTCAAAGCCTCTAATCTCCCGCTCAGATGCTTTGCTGCCGGATGTTATTTATCGTCCTATTGAGGACTAGGGAGATATTAGTGCGACTATAAATAATATAAATAATAACCAAATTGGTCCGCTACACTCATTAGTTATTTAAACATCCTAGTACTGTATTCTCGTAGAAATTAACATAGTAAGTTTTGACGTGAGATTTTCCTCCAGCTTTTTCTCACTCATTCATTTTCTTGAAAGAAAGAGAAATAGAAACAGACAAATAATGTTTCTTCCTTGTAGCAAATATCACCCAGTTCTTAAAGGTAAAAAAATATCAGATGAATAAGCATTGAATTTTGCAGATGTGACAAAATTTGTTTTTTCTTAAGATTACGCATTCAAGCTGTAAGTTGTTCAAAGAAAATAAAAATAGAATTAATATAAACTCTATTGACAGTAACAACTTTATTGTAGTGGCAATGTTATACAATGTTCTCCAAAATAATCTCATTTTTATACGAAAACATTAGCAAATCTGAGTAGCTCAATGATGCCAGATTGATTTGATAAAATTACGCGGAAATCACAAAATCATATACTCAGTGATTGTACAGTATGACTTAAAACGCAAATGAGTGGTTATTACATGAGAAAATCGATTAAATATTGAAACACAGGTGTTTTTCTGTGACGCTAATTTGTGATACACACGCACACACACACAAATACACACACAAATACACACACAAATACACACACACACACACACATATATATATATATATATATATATATATATATATGTTTCCGCTCGAAAACTTTACAACAGCTCTTCATGTATTCATAATGAACTTAAAATGATTTATAGGGTTATCATAATATGTATAATTGCGTAAAATTCCATGTACATTATACAGTAGCGTTATTTAAATGTATTATTTATATCAACATTGTATTACTCATTGTCTTAATGTCATTTAAACATTCAATGATTCTGCAATTGATATCACAGACTCATCAAAAATGTTTTTCTGACAAAGTGCATAGCATGTGTATATTGGAAAAGTATCAAATATCAAATGTCAATATTATGACCATAAAGTACCAACTACACATGACCGATGGATGCATCTGCCTGGTGTAAATGCTTTGCGAGATAGTCGATTGACCATTACTGCTGAGCAATAAGTTAGAACCTCTATGGATAACCCATACTTGTGTCGCTGTACCAAAACTAAAGTAAGCTAAATAACAATTACAGTCGACATATTTTTTTCTAGAAATGAAAAATTTTACAACAGACGAAACAATATTTATCGAAGGATCGAGATATTTGGCTCATTTTCACTTTTATAAGGAGAGAAAGCAAACGAAAAGTTGAGGTATTGAGACCAAAATCAATGGATTTTCAGTAAATTCTTTCATAAAAGTGCTCTGTATTTAATAAAAGAGAATATTTCCAATATAGGAATAAAGAAAGTATGCCAAAGAGTATATTCATACAGGCAATATTCCTTCACAACTTGCAAAGACGACTATTGTCCATTTTACTAAAAAGTTTTTAAGTCCTAAAATAATGGAATGGCCTCCAGCCTCTGTAGATATTAAAAACACTAAGATTGTAGTTCATCATCAATAACAGACGCATAAGAGAAAGTGGATTAATATTCAAGCAAAAAAAACAAAAACAAAAAAAAAAACACTTGGAAGTAATAAAAAAGATGGAAAAGTTAGCAAAATCAGTGGTTATAATTGATGAAGTTTATAAAATATTGATGAAGTTTATAAAATATTGATGAGCTCATATTAATATGTGAAATAATAAAATACTAATTTATTGAGTAATATTCTATTAATCCTAGACATGTTTTCGTGGTTTACATCTTTTGGATTTATTTATATTAAAGAAACTGTTGGCATTTATTTTATTTGCATAATAAAACCTAACATATATCCATAAATAATTATCAGTATTTTTAATATGGCGTGAAACCCACACTATATGTTGCAAATATAGGAATAACCTCAAAGTTTTACCTATTTCAGTTGATTAATAACAATTTTATTGTGAAAACATTCAGTTGCATAATAAAATATGATATAATTTCGATAAATAGAATGATATAGAAATATGAGATTATATATATATATTATATATATATATATATATATATATATATATATATATATATATATGAGCAGAGATGAACATGATGCCTTACAAAGTCATGTCTGTTTCGGAAAGTGGCAGTTAAAACCAATGGCCGCAACATACTTTGCGTTAAGCCACAGAAAACCGACACTATTAGTAACAAAATATACTTATTTAGTTTTACGACTTACACTGTCTTCAGTGATAAATACATATACAGATGCAATAAACAGGAGAAGTGTATGGTTTCCAAATAAAATAACAGTCAAAGAACTTACATTTTCTCCATTTTTTTTCAAATCTTTCTGAGGGTTTAAGGCTTGTAGATTTAACATCTACAACATTTTGTTGCATATCATGACGTTTAGCATTAATTTCCACCGGCTATTTTCCCTTGATATTTAGAATTTTGCATTAACAAGGTATCGCCTCTCTTTGTCAGTTTGTAAGTTACAGCTTCGCTCGCCTTTGGCCAAGAACCGAAATGATCACATTTTTCCATTATTTGCTGTTGTTGGCTTACTGAACTCATCAGGGTTGCGCGCTTTATCTTATCCGAAATAGGCGTGGGCTCTCCATGAGCAATTTTATGCATCTACAAATTCAGTAAATCCTTTTCTACTCACAAAAACACGGATACAATTTCTGTTGTTAACCTCTTAAGATGCTTTTTAGATATAATTTGGTATGGTTTAGTCGAGATTTCTGGCATTTTGATATTTTGTTAGAATTAACACAAATGTGAGAATATAAAAACAGAAACGTCAGTTGGCATCGCTGATGAGAAATCATTTGCGCGCCTTGTAAAAAGAAGCAAGCACCTTCATGACTCTAGAAATTGATGTTTTTTTTTTGCAAGAAACCTACATATGAGTAAGCCTTAAACATGTTTTCCTTTTCCGACAGCTTATACTATTCGACACTTATTCGATTTGTTCGTAAAATCTTCCATATTAAAGAGTATAATTACGTAATGTTTACTACACTGAAAACTGAAACTGAAACTGAAAGAAAATTGGCACTTTCTCCTCCAGAGAAAGTGCCAATTTTCTTTCAGTTTCTTTTTTTTATTTGTCTTCTTTCATATATTTTGAAGAATATAGATCCAATGACCTTATCTTAATTTCAACCTGAGTGATAGTAACTTGTGCCGTGTAAATCTATTATTTGTATTCCGACATTTAATTATTGGAAACGTAAATGAAGTAGAAGTAATAATAATAATAATAAGAAGAAGAAGAAGAAAAAAAAAACAATGCGCAAGTACGAGAATTACAGTAAATAAATATGGAGGGAATATTTGGGAGCCAACCAATAAATTTCCAGTTTTTATTGCCATGTTGGGCATTTAGTGTGTGTGCGTGTGCGTGTATGTGATATATATATATATATATATATATATATATATATATATATATATAGAGAGAGAGAGAGAGAGAGAGAGAGAGAGAGAGAGAGACAGAGACAGAGAGAGAGAGAGTGAGTGAGAGAGACAGAGAGAGAAATAGAAATAGTTATTGAGACTACAAACATTTTTCTAGTTTATTTTTCAGGTTTCGATATACATCCAGTTTTCAGTCTGTACTGTCGTAAGATGCTCGCTTCCGTCTTGGGTATGACAATAAAAGATATCCAGTAGCAAGGTCTCTGATCGGGAGGTTTTGAAGAGCGTGGAACCACCCCTTAATTGATATTGTTCTCAGGTCCTCCCTGACCTGGGATGGTATCATCTGTTAGGGTCTCAGCTATGGCTAAATGGTGAACCCACAAACTGGGGTCAAAAACTATGAAAGTCTAGAAATACATTTTTTATAGTGAAGGTGCCCGCAATAAATTTTCATGTTAAAACAGCAATACGTTTTTGTAAAAATAAATAAAAAAATATTGTCAGCAATACATTATTGTTAGATTACCATAAATACATTAAAAAATGATAGTATCAGCAATACATTTCCGAAAAGAAGAAATTACTAGTTTTCCCAATAAAATTAAAATTCGGCATTAAATGACCCATATGGAGTTGATATGCCGTTAAACAAACAAAACGAGAATCGCTTAAAGCTAGCATGACTTTTAGATTCGTAAATACTGACGTATATAGTAGGATGAAGTAAAAAAGCAACAATAATATTTTATTGCTATGTTTAACAGGTAATGTATCAGTATTATTATCAGTAATTTTTGGCTATAAGTTAAATGAAAGGATCGCTTTTCAAAGTTGTCAATCGACAGTTTTTTTAATAATCAGTCGATGAAACTGAACTTCATTATACCAGATCTATTTAACTCACTTGATCTCTACCAGACCGTTTTATCATAAAATTATTATTTTTTATTTATTTATTTTTATTTTTTTTTATCTCGGCCCAAATCTTTGCACTTACACGGGGGATATATTTATCATTCAATCTGCATAGATAATACTTTCAATAAGAGAACTATTGACAAATACAGTCATCTTATCTACAAATATCAATGATGTTATTCTTGTCAGGATTACCAGTGAATAGGACAGTTGTTTGCAATCTTGGTAGATATGATTGTTTTCATAGTAGTAGTTGTCAAGACCACGATTAGTAAATTCAGCTCAATTTTATCGTTTTATTTTCTTAGTAGCAAATCAGATTTATAATAAAATCATCAGGAACAGAAGAAGGTAATGTTTAGAAAACTGGGAACTTGAGGGAACAGGAAAGAAAGTCTGACATTTAATAGTTATTAGTTGAATTTTGATCTGACGTCTTCATGATATAAAGTTCGATCTATAGGATTGAGTATTGAATTAAATGCATTAACAATATATGAGATTTCCAAAAATTACGTTCACGGGTCTCTTTATTCATTATGGTTGTGGGGGGCACCACATGTACTGCAGCTGCTGTAGCGGTGGTGTTTGCTGCGCAAGATAGCCTGACGGAGCTCCACCCTCTCCGCTAGTTTGAAGTCAGGGTTCATCATTCTCCTAGACCTGTCGCCAACCAAGGCCATAGTGCCCAGTCAGTGCTGCTTTTTGCCCATAGCTTTGGGGGAGGAGACATTATTTTTCCCAAACGTAAGTGAATGTAAGTCAATGAAATGAACTCGATTGGAATTCGAACTCGGCTCCTCGATTCCTCAATCCAAACGGCACCGTGCCAACAAATACACTCCCAAAATACTGTAGTGTAAAATAAATACTTTTTTCATAATGAACCTAATGATGTACCTATGAGATTGTTGCAAATATATGTATTTTTATTTATGCTAATGGTAATATTAACCATTTCTCGACAAGGAAACATTTGGAAATATTCACGGATCGAGCAGACAGGGCTACTGTCAGGTGATATTTATAAAATCATTCTCTTAAAGCAATTTTTCAAGAAAATAAGTTTATCAAATACATTAACTTTTATAGCTCTTTCCACTAATGATGAGAGTTTCCTTCCTAATATTTGTTTGAAGAAATGTGGAACGTCAACATTTTGATGATTTCATTATTTTCTTTTCGAGTTACATACGCTATCCATTTCGGTTATTTTCGTTGTTGAAAGTGCTCAAGTGGCGTGATTTCCATTACTTCGCACACTTCTTTGTTACTGATCAACAAGGTTTGAAGGAAGATGGTCCTAACTAAGACCTACAGGTTTCATTCGACCGAAACCATTTTTAATCTGAGAAAGCGGTTGTATACAGCTGACAGTTTAAATATATATGAATGAGTTTGGCGCCATTTATGACATCCATATAAATGTCTTAATCTGGCGAGGCTATTTATGAATGTACCAATGATAATACGTATGTTGTATCTATATTTATATGGGTCTATGAGAGGAGATAATAAAACGGAGCCCCCTAATGTATGAAACCTACCAAAAATATATATGTGTGTGCGTGTGTGTGCGTGTACGTGTACATGTGAGTGTGTACACACATTTATGAAGGGTTGCTGAAATGTTTGCGGTCCGTCTAAGAAACTCTTCAAAAGGTAAATTCTGATCTTTGGTCATTTGGGAATTGACAACTTTTTTAGTCATTGATTGTTTCTCTTTAACGGCTTATCAATATTGTCAGTTATTTAATACGGAAAAAAATATTTTTTTTAATTAAGTATAAGGGTTGTAAGCAATTATTTGGATACCCCAAAACTTTTATAGCACGTCTCAAAAATAAGAATATATACGAGGTACACACGCATGCGCGCAAGCGCGTGCACACACACACACACACACACACACACACACACACACACACACACACACACAAGTACCCTTCATACTTACGTATGGGAGGAAAAATGAATATCAGATTATACTTACACGTGTGGCCATGCTAATGAGTGTAAATGGAGCAAAACAACCTGTTTGAACTCTATGTCTATATATATTCACGACTGCATATCAGTGTTGACTTGCGTGAATTGAGTCTGTCAAAATTTTATCCATTTACTTAATAAAATATCTGATCACTGGCATGTCATGAAGATTAAAGGAGTAGAGAGCGTGTGAATGAGCACTTGGACAAACCACTCACCCAAAACAACATTAAGAAACTGTTACTATTATAGTTAAAATTGATAGTTTTCGATCATTATTCAAATTTGAGTGTATGAGTTTAAATTTGTTTTGCTCGTAAACACATGATTGGATAATTTATCGCATATAGATTTAGCTATAATATTTTTTTTAATCGAGTTCGGCCAAACCAAGGAGTAAAGCCAATAAGAAACAAGGTGTTACTGGGTGTAGAAGAATTAAAAAACAAAACCATTACTAAAGAAAATATGAACTCAGAAGAGAGTTCCACAAGCGAGAAGTCCGAGAAAAGAAACTGTTAGCATAGGATTTACGGTTATATCTAACCAGTTCAGCAGTAAATTGATGACACCTTGTTGCCAGTCTAGTACATTATTTATCTAAATAAATACGTAAACATTTATGTGCACATATTTGATCACTGTCTCTGTCTTTCTTTTCTTACTCTTTCTCTCCTTCTGTCTTTCTCTTTCTCTATCTCTCTGTCCGTCTGTCTGTCTGCCTCTCTCTCTCTATATATATATATATATATATATAAAGAGAGAAGGAAAATGAAAAATAGATCAAGAGATATATTTATATAAGTATGCAAAAAGTTTCTACATATCCTTGGAATCATATGTGCATATCCAAAGAAATTAAAAGTGTCATATATATATATATATATATATATATATATATATATATATATCAATTTTTGCATTCAAACATATTTGTGCATTGCCTTTTCTGTATACGCGTGTATTCATTTGGAAAAATAAAGAAAGGAAAATCGGTTTACTGCAATCAATAGATCGGCCACGAGATATGAGTGCGTCTAAATAGGTGCCAAGTAGCAAACTGCGGCGAGTTAAAATCTTGGCATTTTGCCATATTTTGGTGAGGGCAAATCGGACGAGACAATGAGATAAGCAGAGAGAGAGAGAGAGAAAGAGAGAGAGAGAGAGAGAAGACAAAAAGGAAACGTAGAAGGAGGGAAAAGAGAAGTAGAAAGTGTTGTTAAGGAAGAGAAGGAAGAAGATAAAATGTAAATGGAATGGGACAGAGAGTGAGGATGAGAAGATAAGGTGAGGGAAAAGAGAGAAAAAAGGGAAAGAGAGGAAAAAAGTAATAGTAAGTGGAGAAAAGATGACGCGTGTTTAACATTGCAGAGATGTGAACCCTAGAAAGATATGCAAGTTGGCGGAAAGTAACGGGTATGTGAATTCGAACTTGGAGACATGAAAGCGTGAATTTCGAACAAAAAGGAAGATAGTTCAATACACAGATGTAACAGCCAGAGTAACATTAGAAAGGAAGGTTTATTGTCAGTATACATTCGACAAATCCATATTCATGAGATGGACAGCCATTTAGGCATGAAGTTGGAATTCTAAAATGTAAACACGAGGGTGATGGTGCTTGAAAATATTTGACTCGACCAAAAAAGGCCTTCCAAAAATAAGTTCTAATGTTCAGCTATTCGGTCAGATTGAGTGAAGCAATCAGTACTCTTGTGTACTTATTAGTACTTGTGTACAATCAGTACTGTTGTGTACTTAGTGAAACGCACACATGACTGTAGGGAAATTGAGTATCATTTATCTGTCTTCATCTGTTCGCATCTATCTCAGTCTATATATACGCATATATATATATATATATATATATATATATATATATATATATATATATATATATATATATATATATTTGTTTATCTAAACTAGCGTTTCTCAACCTTTTTAACCTTGTGGAACTCTTGAAATAATTTCCATGTCTCAGGGAACTCCCGCATAAAAAATATTATATATCATGATTAATATCTATCTTTTTATATTTTATTATAAGGGTTTTCCATCAGTATTTAGTACAATAAAATTAGAAATATAAAACTAAACAAAATTTACTAAAAAATGCATTATCTTGTTTATCACTTTCTTATGGAATCCATAGTGACCTCTTTTCGAACTCTAGGTTTCCGGGGAACATCGGTTGAGAAATACTGATCTAAACTAACATTGGCACAATGTTATATTAATTAAAAGTTTTCTTTTATGAGCCATATCCGTTCAGAATGTGTTCCCTCAAAGCTCTCCACAACTTCCTATCATATCAATGCTTGACTTTTATTATTAATCATTACTGTTGTGTACTTAGCCTTAGCCTTGTTCTGCTGTCCATTTACATAAGCTTGTTAGGAAAATTACTAGTTGTTTTCCTCTGCCAATCTTGTATTCAATCCATCGTGTGAGTGTTAAATTTTCCAAGTCCTTTTTCCTCGTTGTGTCTTATAAATTTCAACTATTTCTTTCTGATTCTAAGTAAAGAATTAATTCTGAGTATATTTTTCTTTCCGTTTTCTTAAAAAATCCTCGTTACTCATATGTTCAGTTCGTGGTGTTCTCAGCATCCTTCTGTAGAACCACATTTCTGTTGTCTCAAGTTTTATATTAATCTGTGGGATGATTTTCAAGCATTCATTGCCGTACAGAACGACTGATATTGCATAACATTTCAGCACATTTTACTTTGTTTCTTAATACCTTTTTGCTAGCTTTTCGAATGCATCTTTCTCTATCCCAATGCACATTCGGATTTCGGTGTCATATTTTCCGTCCTCTATGAAAACAATTCCCAAATATTCAAATTTCTGTACTTGTTTAATTTTGACATTTTATATTTTTAGCTCTCAACCTGGGATATCCCTCAATAAAATACTCAATGTACAACGAGTTTACTAACAATCTCTTGTGAAACTTGAACTAATCCCATCACTCAATGACACACGCTGAAATCTGTAGCATGGATTTATCTAATTCAATACATTCAATGTCTTCAATCACATTATATTTATCGATACGATTCTATTAAACACCATGGGTCTATTTATAATCAGGGAGATTTTTTCTTCATGTCTTAATCTATGAATCTATCTCTGATCTAATGCGGAAGCAAAAATGTCTATACCATAGATATTTAGTGTTCGAATTCACTTAGTAGGTACGATTTTGAATGCTGATTATTTCGGCAGTTATTTTTCTATGTGCTGTGACCCTTCAGTGCGTTGACAGTCGCGGTCCACCACAATTTCCCATCCTTTTTAGGTTTTAATAAATTTTGTCTTTTGGTTATCTCGCCTAAATATTGCCCCACCTTCCATTTTTCTCAAGCTCACTAGGTCGGCTATACGTTGTTTTCCGATGTCCTATTGCCTTTCATCTGTCATGTGAGTATCAAATTTCCCAAGCCCTCTTTCCTCATTATGTGCCCACCAAAATTTCAACTATCTCTGATGTTAAGTATAAATGTACTTTTTGTTTACGTTTTCTCTAAAACGTCGTTGTTGCTTACATGTTCAGTCCATTCTCATCATCCTTCTGTTGAACTACATTTCTGTTGCTTCAAGTCTCTTCTTTGTGAGGAGGTTGTCCAGCATTTACTACCATACAGTAGAACCGATATTACGTAGAAGTAGGCTTTCTTTTGTTTCTAAAGTTTTTTCCTGCTTCTTAATATTTTGCTTTGTTTTTAGGCGCCTTTCGCTATCCCAAAAATCTTTCACATTTCGATGTCACACTTTCCGTCTTCTGAAAAAGAGTGGATTTATAGTTTCTCTAGTGCTCTGTACATTTGGGTAATGCCTGTTAATCATTATTCGTTCAATTGAACACTTCTCATTTGTTGACTTCAGCAGGTAGTTTCAAATTCTTCAGAATAAGAAGACCTGCCAATGAAAAATGAATGTTATTAAACGCCAAGGGTGCGACAAAACGTAAACATCATGTGTAGAAATATATCTCTATATTTTTTTTTTTTGTTTTTTTTTTTTACTGTTGATCACCGGGGCCAGACGTTTCATTTCTTTTAAAAGACGACTCGTATACTTGGACGACAGTAAGGAAATATGTCGATGACAAAATTGTCCTCGAGTACGTGTAGTTTTCATAACAAGCGTCTCTTCTTTTCTCTGGGATGTTCTGTTCAAATAAATAAACTTTCAACTTTTTGTCTTGTCAGACTTAAACGTGTCTTCCTATCCACCAGAGACACTGGATAATTCCGGTCATTCAACGGCAGTGAACAAAACCCAGCATTACAAATAACATTAGTTCTTCTTTTATGTGTTCCTTGGGCGATCATGGTCCTTCACAACTTCCTATCTCTCATATTTCTAAGTAATGTTTATCTCTTTACCATCCCTCTCAGTCACTGTTCGGATATCCATTTACACAACCTCATGAGGTACGTTATTCATAGTTACCTCAGCCCCTCTTAAATTGAAGATTGATATTAAGTAGTGGTTCAGTAATCGTTTCTTTGTGTCTAATGGAATTTCTTTGTCTTTTAATACTTTGTTTAGCTTTTTGAAGACATCTTTGGCTATTCAGTACGCCTTCACATTTCGCTGTCTTCTTTTTGGTCGTCTTTGTGCCTTCATTTTATTAATTTCTATTTCCATGGAGTAGAAAACCAATTCGTAATTTTAAGAAGATTGATTCTCATTCAATGTACTCACTAATGTGGCCTTGTGCTTGACTAAGTTCAGCTCATCAAACATCGATTAGGGCTGCAAATTGGTCCCTACTCTTCGGTTTCGTTTCGTGAATAAAAAAAAAATCATGTTTTGAATGCATAATATGTGTATAGGCAATTTCGCTAAAGTCGTATATATTAAGATTATACACACTTCATCTTGTCAATTGTGTGAGTAGATCTGTGCACCTGTAAAAGCAGCAACATTAATGTGTATTTCCCTTCTCGATTGCCAGATCGATTGCCAGATCGATTGCCAGAACACTGTTCAAGACGAGATCCAACTGAATATCGTTTCAAAGCAGAAGCTAAACGATGATTTTCTTTACGATAAATAAAAATCGCACACAAGGTAAATATGTATAAAAATATAAAAAGAAAATCAATAAACTCATAAAAGAGCCCCAAATAATATAGCCACTTCTGTATATATCCATCCGCCTCTCTTATCTCTAGATATGAGTTGATAGTTATGGAACGCAAGTGTGATCATTGTCTCTATCTCTCTCTTTCTCCACACACACACACACACATATGTATATATATATATATATATATATATATATATATATATATATATATATATAAAGAGAGAGAGAGAAAGAGAGAGAGAGAATGTGAGAGAGAGAGAATGTGAGAGAAAGAGCGGGAGAAAGGAGAGAGAAAAAGAAAAAGAGAGAGAATGGAGAATCTAAGAAAAATAAAAGTAAAATAAAATGTAGAGAGAAAATATTTAATTTAGTTTATTTGGGCATATCTAAAATGTAGTCAGCTTAAGTGCCGTGGGCTAAAGAGAAGTCTATGGAATAACTATCCGCCTTTTGCCAGGGGCATAACCCAAGAAAGACAATCATTTAAACCAAAATTTACATTTGTCTAAATACTCGCCAACAAACTGTTACTGGTTGATTACATGACACCTGATCGAGATATTCAAGTCTATGTCTTGTAGTTAAGGTCCGTCGTAAGCAATGCAGTCAAAGATTTAAAAGCCTCTTTGTAAAAGTCCTGGGTATGACAATAAACTACATCCGGCAGCAAAGCCTCTGATCGGATGATTGAAGGCTTTCAGGAGCTTGAAATCATCTCTTAATTTCTGTTGTTCCCAGGTTCATCCTGACCCAGGGTGGTAGAAAAAGTTACGGTTCCAGCTATGGGCAAAGAGTGAACCCTTCAAATAAAAACAAAACCGTTTGAATGTATAAAATACATTTTTAGTAAAAATACCAGCAATACATTAGTATATAAAGAAAATTAACTACAATATATATTTATATTAAAATTATCAACAGGACATCAATCAACATAAAAGATTTTTCATGGCGTTAATCCATATAATATCCGAGAATTTCTTAAAGAAATCAAACTATATTCCAGAATATAACTTCAACAAAACTACAATCTAAAACACACATATCACTGCCTCTAGTAATTATGCCTACAGAAACATATGTATACAAAGATGAGTATCAACTACCAAGTATTCAAATTTGAAAGCAGAATAACATTCTATTTTTATTACTTCAAAGCTCCTAATAAAATTAAATTTCGGCATTAAATGGCCCATAAAGTATTGATATGCCGTTAAACAAACAAATCAAATCAAGCGTCTTTAGAAAAGAAGCTTGGTAAAAACACAACTAAGAAAAGCAATCAAAAATTCACGAATACATTAAAGTCATGTTAAAATTTCACAGCGCCTTTAAAATAATGCATTATTTATAAATATCACAGTAATAGAGTGAGCTAAAGCATTAATAGAATATTGTATAAAAGTGAACATTTAATATATTACTGAAAAAAATATTTTAGTGATATTAGTATAGTTGTAATAATGGCATCTTCAGTTCATCTTTGAAGGGATACGAAAAAAATTCGACTGTCTGGACAATTAGTAAAAATACACTTTTCTTTTTAAATAGTTCGATACTGTTAAAGCGAGCTTGATAAGTCGTTCAAGCTGGTATTTAAAATTTCTCTATGAAAAGTAAAATCGAATGATAGACAGAACTCATTAAAGGAACATGGTGGATTAATAGGAATATGTCAATATAGGTACAGAAAATAAAAGAATAGAAAGTTTTTATTACTCTTATAAGTTTATAGGATATTGATGGATAGAAAATGGATACAAGCATCGATAAACACGGATAGAGGAAAATATTTATTTTATTTATATCACATGGGATAATATAGACTTTAATTGTACGTGAATGTGATTTCTTAAAACCACTGTAAATCTGTTGTGTAGTAAAGGGCTTTCGAAGAAACCTACTTGACAGGGATATCAACATCTAAAAACGTGTTTTTAATTCAGATACTGTTATTGGGAGCAGAATAAAAAAAAATACATATTTAGCCACATAGTGATATGAAATAAGGGCAAAATTTATATATACACTTCATAATTTATTTTTAAACACTCACACACAGACACCCGCTGCACACATATTTGTGATGAATAAAAGAAGCCGTAGATATATAAACCATCTGAAAGAAAATTTATGAGAAAAGCATGATCTGAAAATATAAAAGGAGTATGAACAGCGAGACACAGATAAAAAACCATCTTCCAAATTCGCTCCTACGATAGATAGATAGACAGATAGATAGATAGAGAGAGAGAGAGAGAGAGAGAGAGGGGGGTGGAGTGAGAGAGGGGGGATGGAGAGAGAGAGAGAGAAGGGTTGTAATGATAACTACGAAGGTAGAGAATGAAGAAAAGAGAGACGGATATTATTTAAGGCTGGCTGTCGAATGGTCAGCGGTTCGCAAAGCGACCAATAGTAATGGAGTAGCGTATATGAACCGGATATCGCTTATTTAATCTGCATGCAGAAAGTGAGCCCACTCTTTTATAGAGTCAGCCCATGGCCATTTTGGAGACAGCAGTTCTAATATCCGCATCTATGGCCACGCATATTTGCTACAAACGGAAGCAAAATCGGATATAACATCAAGTTAGCAAACGGAATTCCGTGTTTGGTGTTTGTGTGATGAAATCTAAGTTTGGCGCTTTTAAAGTTAGAATAATCATTGGCCGAATCAATGGTTGAGGCAAAAGACTAATGAGTTTATATTGATAAGTAGACCGCGCATGTACACACATGCACATACACACACGCTCGCACACAGACGCGCTTATATATACACACACATTGCTAACTTTGATTAATACTCTTTTGTCTTTAATATATTTGGTTGCAAAAACTACTGAACAAATTTTCCATCACTTTCCAGATGAGATCTGTTTAAGAAACCACTTCGTTTTCTCATTTGTCGACCATGAAAAAACACATTTGATTCAGTAGAACACTCTACTCGCTTCGAAAACTATATAAAGGTTATACTATACAATAAGACAAAATTATTTTATAGGGTGCCTTAACATTATCTTCCGGTAAAAGAACTTGAGATAAAGCAAAAGTAATGTTCTTTTGGAACATTCCAAAAAGGATCATAAAAATAAAGGATAAAGAACGAAAAGAAGTTCCGAGATACATCAACATAGAACAAGCGATAATATTAAAGAAAGTCAATGAAAATGAAATAAAACCCACGTAAAAAGATTGTTTGGAAAATATTGAATAAATCATAATTTTATAATGCAAAGCATCTTGCCAATATATTTAAATGTTGCAATGTGTAATTAATCAGTACCACCCCATTTGTGAAGCATGAGTGTAAATCATTGAAATTAGAAATGCATTTAAATCAATGAAAAGCGTTAAGGTTGGGGGAGATCTTTAACTGATAGAAAGAAATGAACAGGAATCAGATGACAGACCAAAAGATATAGCAAAAATTGCCAAGAGACAAAAATAGAGATGGGCGTGACACATCAAAAGAAGAAAGGAGAAAAAAGATTACCTTATTAGTGCCTGATTAATAGAAAACGCAATACGAAAGAACGGACAGAAAATGGAGAGATGAAATAGCGGATTTGCTGGTAAGACAGTACGAACACGAATGTCATGTCGTACTAGATATGACGATAGACTACATCCGGCAGCAAGGTTTAAGGAGCGTGGAATCAGTTCTTAATTGCTGTTGTTTCCGGGTCCACCTCGACCCAGGTTGGTAGAACCTGTTAGGGTCCTGGCTATGGCATATAGTGATATTGTACATTGAGCAGTTACACAGGCCAAGATCAGAAATGTTATTCTTGAACACCCCAAGCCGGTCACCGTCCATAAACTCCCTAGATTAATAAAGGACAAAATTTCCCATATTTCGTTTGAAAATAAAAATGACACCATATGATCACTTAGTAGCCCCTCCAAAATCTACCACTGGACCAAACTTCTCAACATTCTAGAACCCGACCCATTCTTTACAGAATATCAAACAAATGGCCCAATAATTCACTATTCGTTACTATGGTTGTAACATTCCTATACGCTAACATCCTCCACGATAGATTTGTGGATGTTATTTGTGATGTCATTTGATTTATTTTGATTCACAACAATCTTGAATTCAATGGCCGCCCCTTTTTATAGACCCAAGGCACAACGATAGGGAGTAAAATGACTCATAGTTAAGCGAGGATTTTCAGGTTTATTTTCTAAAAAATTGATATTAGCATATTTTTATATGGACACATGTGGATGGACTACATGACTTTGATAGTTATATAAATAATTACCATAAAGTTTATACTAGAATTCCTTATTTAGACGTATTAGTACGCATTACTAACAATAACATATCCATATCATTTTTAACTAAACTAACAATCATTGCCATTTAAATTTTGATAGCTATCACCCAATCAATCTAAAGGAATCTCTCTTCTAAAGTCAATGCTTACGTATCAAAAGAATTTAATCGGTCCCCAGGAAGTACAATATACATATAGGCTCACAAATTAACCAATTTCTCAAAGGTAATTCCTCCCTAAAAATAATCAAAGAATCTAAAAAAAAGCTTTCTCACACACTAGGAATAATCTTTTAGCCTACAAGAGCAAAATATATGGCCCACGAATATCCATAGTATGTGATTTTAATCATAATATAAGTATGATAAATAAATTACCCCATTTCCTCAAAAGAGGCATTCTAAATCTTAAACTAGATACCCTAATTAATAACGCATTCAGCGAACCTACATTTACTGCAAGACTATAACCACCCAATTTACAATCACTACTCACATCTTCTAAACGGACGCGACAGAATGTTCTCCGATGCAATAATGCATGCAATAAAACTGCGATGCCAAATCTGTAAGCACATTGTCACTGATACCAACTTGCATTCTACCAGGTATAGTTTTTAAAATATACCCGTTCACCTTATTTGTGACAGATCTCTAAGATATTTTATTTGATTTACTTCAACATTTGTGAGAAAACTGGGTACTGTAAATAGCCGCACACAATCCAAAAATATATTTCAGCTTTTAATGACACACAACGGGTTGATACGCCGTAAAAATTAAACCAATTAATCAATTTTATATTCTCGTATATGCATTCTTGTTAACACACCAGTATGATAAAGTGAAAAACTGTTTTCAGCTTTGCATCTTCCGCCTTTGTAAAAGGCGTTATCTGACTTGAGTGTGAGACAGACATGCGCAAGGAAAAAGAATGAAGAAGCAATAAAAATCTTTAACACGTGCCAATACCAAAAACAATTGAGGAATCTCGCACTGAGGTCTTAACTTTCTGTGGATTTGATATTTGACCGAATTCAAAACCATTATTTCACATCATTCACTGATGAAGGTTGCAGGAGCAATCGAGATCATTTTTCATTTCATTGTTCCCCCACATACCAACTAAATAAAAAACAAAATATAAGCAAGGAATCTCTTTCTCTCTCTCTCTCTCTCTCTCTCTCTCTCTCTCTCTCTCTCTATATATATATATATATATATATATATATATATATATATATATATATATATATATATATGTAGTGAGATTAAACTTTTTATTAATTTTTCTTGTTCGTACAAGTGTTTTCTTTTCTGGACACAAAGCATATTAAAACTGTACAAAAGTTACGCATATACGATATATATATATATATATATATATATATATATATATATATATATATTAGACTTAGAGCTAACTCATGTAGCGCTAATAACATTGATGCTGAATGCATATATACTTAGTATATTATTTATGCATGATTTTGGAAACCTTTCTGCAGCTATTTGACCAATTCTTTGGTGCTGCATTTCGTGTTAACCGGCTAAATGTACTCCGCCACTTCTTACAACTTATATTGTATTTTGGGTCTATTATTCATGCTCAGATATAACAGAGATAAACAATTTGCTTCTTTGTCTTCATATTTGGCTTTCCTGGCGCAACTTTCTTGTAGATAATAGAAATATTCAACGTAAAACCCCATCAGCGCACACATCTGTAGCAAGTAGCGCATCTAAGTGAAGACAAAAGAGGATAGGATTATATAATGTTCATGTCTCATTTGCAGCGATAACATTTATATATATACTCACTGCAATTGAGTTTTCAGTTAACTCAGATAAAAAAAAAAGATACCTTACTTTTACTTTCCGGAGAAAGAATGTAAATAAGAAAAGAAAGCTGTAGGTATAATAAAACGATTGAAATTATTTTGTTAGCATCTCCGCTTGAAGTATAATTTTTTTGGTGCGGTAGAAAAGAAGATATGTGCATTGAATTTTAAAAGTTCAGTGCATAAAAGAAGAAAAATGATGCAGTGGAGGAAAACCGGTTGGTCTATGTTTATAAAATAGGCATTTGTGTGCAGACATGTTCACTTAAACAATAATATAGTCTTTAATTGAAGAAAACATATTCGTTTTAGTTATTCGGCAAAAGATAAAAAGGAAGAAAAATTGTGACAAGACTTTCAAAGATAATATTCACATTCTGCAAAAATATACTTCTATGAATAAAAATAATTTTAACTGGTGAGAAAAATCGATATTTTGCTTAAAACTTTGGGTAAAAAATAAAAATCAAAAAATAGGCAAAATGAAACAACAGTGACAAGATTAACGGAGTTGACCGACTCTTCATTGGCTTAAAAAAGGCGGAATATTATCAATACGAAACGTATTAAGTTTCTGTAAATCTTGTGTATATCCGTTAAGATCATATCTGTATGTGTCTGTGTGCTTTGGTTTCCTCAAGCCCTTATTGAATGTGTGAGAATGCATTTAATTCACGCATAAATACATAAATATATACATGCGCATTTTTATGGATATATTTTAGATATATAATAATTATAGCATTATTAATTTGCTCTACTTTTTCGTTCTATGAAAACAGAATCAAGAACTTTTAATTTGGCCGTTTCTTTTGCTGAATATTATTTTTGCCAAAAATTAAATTCATAATTCCCCCCCCCATATATATATATATATATATATATATATATATATATATATATATATATATATAGTTATATATGAGTTATTTTTTGCTTAAGGCTGGCTTAAACATCTATGCCAATTTTGGAATAATGGCTCTGGCATATTTTCGCATCAGGTGTTTTCCACCTAGGTGATTACAATTGCGTGTCTATACCGACCACAAGTTGGATACCATCTTCGGTTAGCCTATGTATATATATATATATATATATATATATATATATATATATATATATATATATATATATATGTATGTATGTGTGTGTGTGTGTGTAAGAAAGCATATCTTTATTCAAACAGTTTTCACTGAATAATATATACATATGTCTATTTATTTTTTTATAATAATCCCTAAACAGTTTCTTGATGTTAAGGCGCCTTCCTTGATGAATTTCATCTTAATATCAAGAAACTAATTAGATAACTGGAAAGGATTATTATAAAAATAAACAGACATAATATGTCTATATTATTCAATAAAACGCACTCACGCATATGTGTGTGTGCTCGATGCGATGAATAAATTGTCGACATTTTACATTTTTAATTTCGTGCATGCGTTTCATTTTTTTTTTTAAATTTTGTCGACTGCTCAGTATAGTAGGGTCAGTTGGACACCATCTCTGAGAAATCGAACAACATGGCGTAATTCCCTCCGTCAGAAATTTGGAAGTGGAATTTCAGAATGTTTTTGTGTCAATCTGAGAACTGTGCACAGGATTCAGAAAGAGAGAGATGAGTCTAATGGTGATTACGAAGATACGGCAGAAAAGAAAAGAACTCCCGAATTTTTTAGTGAGAGCCTCACACTCAACACGGGGCCTACATCAAGTGCCTTGAGGAGGTAGTTCTAACCTGGGTCAAGATGGTGGCTGTTGGCAGATACTATGTTTGGCAACAGGACTCTGCATCATGTCACACAAGGAGAAGAAGCCAGTCATGGCTGTCAGACAATTTCTGCGACCATATCACCCCTTATATCTGGTCACCTACCCACCCCCGCCCCCAGACTGCAACCGCCTTCATTATTGTGTGTGGAACACAGTTGAGCAAGGGACCAACAAAACTCCTTGTGACACCAAAGATGAACTGAAGGCAAGGATTATGGCAATATTCACCAACTTAAACAAGGAAGCAGTCCAGAAGAGTTGCAGGAGATTCCGAAGTCATATTTAGGGCGTAGTGGACTCTAATGGCGATTTTATTATTTCAAGATGTTTTTTTCGTAATTTTGGTAAATATAAATATTATCTGTTAAAAGGAAATGTCAGTGTTATTTTTCTTTTGCGTAATTAAGACGAAAAGTTATCCATCGCACCCTATATATATATATATATATATATATATATATATATATATATATATGTGTGTGTGTGTGTGTGTGTGTGTGTGTGTGTGTGGTAAAATGACTGAATAAAATATCTGAATAAATTATGGGAGAGAATGTGTGATGTTTTTTCTGTTCTAAACATTTCGATCTGTAATAATCTAAGGAAAAATTCGTTCCATTGGCAATGTTGCTACTTAGGAACGCATTGGTTAATTCGACAAAGCAATTTAACCGTTCTTAAAATTATTAAATATTTGATTTTTCCTTTGTATTTTAAGCAAAGTGTATTACATTTCAAAATCACCATTTCTTTTAACGGGGTGTTTATTTTATATACGAGAATTCCCGCCAAAATGACGTTTATTGTAATAAAATAATGAACGCTTTAGAAACTGCTTTGTTTAGGTGTTGTATATGAAAATGAGAAAATATGGGCTTTCAATAAAAATCTGAATGAAGAAATTTACTTTCCTTTAAAGGTGAAATGGAACTTTACTGGACTGCTGGCTCTCTGTGGCTGAGCGGTCGAAGGCACGTCAGATCAAATCGTGGTTTTTCCTACAAACATAGACGCCGGAGAGCATATTTTCTTTATTAAGATTTCTTAATTTCTTCTTTGCCCAGGTCGATATTTGTAATACATACCTCTTAAAAGAAAAAGCGGTGTCTATTTTAAATACGGGTATCCACAAAAAAATGAAGATATATATATATATATATATATATATATATATATATATATATATATATATATATTTGTGTCTTAGTATGCATCTCTCAGCATGACCGTATGTGCCTTAATATGTTTACAGTTTTTTTCTCTTTGAGTTAGTATTGGTGTATGCATGATTTGGGTAAGTATGAGAAATTGGTTGATTGATGTTGTTACTTATGTTACATTTTTATATGCTGATGTGTTTGCTATACGATTGTTCAACGACACCTTCACGACCAGATAAATGTGCGTAAACATACATACATACACACTTATTCACACCTAAGATTTTCAAGCATCTGTATTGATGTATCTTTCTGTGCATCTTTCAGGGGATTTTAGCCCTTGTTCTTAATATAATGTAACTGACAACTTTGTACACATATTTGCTTGTTATAGGGCTGATATCTTCCACGCTCTATCGTGATTATTGGCTTTGAAAAAGCGGCTATAAGTACTACAACTCAGAAGTAACCGAGAATGGGAAGGAGAGAAAAGAGTAACACAGTGAGGAGAAAAAGAAGCGTTCAGTATTGGAGATGACATTTGCCGCTAGAGGGCGGTCTGCCAACTGCCAACACAAATGAAATATATATGAATTTCCCAGCATTCATCATCACAACAGAAAACATGGAGAAGACAATAAACCAACTTTGTTCATTTCCGGTGCGCATTCCTCCCTCATCCAAAGTTTATTTGGTCAGTTTCATATACCCCATCCCAATCCACGACACATTACAATAATGTAATTCATGCAATCGGCGCGTATTATATTCTTCTTCAACAGGAGAACGTCGGTAGTAAAATGTAAAAAAAAATAAGAAAAAATGTCGGGGAAAAATTGTACTGACTATTCTGTCCGGAACAAACGCGTCTTTAATGAAGAGAAACCTAATATAATTTTTTGCCTCTTCACAATTTTTTTTTAGTTTCCTTTATGGACAAGAAGGGGCTAAGGTTCGCTATAGTTTTATTCGACGGAAATATCTTTTGCTTTTATGCTTATTGAATTTTTATCGTTCTTTTATTTAATCTTCACAAGTTATTGCAACTCTTTTAGAGAAATAGCATGAACAAGTAACGTCAATTTTCTATTTCTTGTCTGAATGAGATTATTTTTCTATTATTATTATTATTATTATTATTATCTTAGTGTAGTCATGAATATTTGTTGAATCTTATGGGATTCATTTTCTTGGCTACAGTACTTTGAAAGAATAATGTCTATTTCCATCTGTAAAAAAAAAGGAAACTGTATGTATGCATGTATACACATACACACACGCACATATATATCTATGTGTGTGCGTCAGTGCTTCTAAGAATAGAAGACAATTAGTTCGTAAAGTTAACTGTATTTAATATTTCCTTGCCATTTCCTTAAAAAAAAATAATAATAAGGAGAAAAAAATGCTTCTACTAAACAATAAATTCATGAAAGAAATGAAATGAAAATAAGAAAAAAACTCGAGAAATTCGAATATTTATTAAACATTTACAGAAAGAAGTTCGACACAAACGAATTCCAAAAGAGTATCTCAGTCCTAAATAACTAAATATGAAAATGAGAGCATTGTTAAAAAAAAAAATAAATACCTTCGATTATATCATAAAATATATTTTAAAGGCAATTCGATCTCGTAATATTTCGCGAGGAATAATCTATATAATATCAGAATTTCAAGTTTCATTTCTGCTATTCTAAAAAAGAAGACATCATCTAAAAGCCATTATTTCAAATCACTTATTATTTATTATTTTATGAACTGAAATTGAGAAATCAGTCGGCGATATTCACCGGGGAGAAGATATCTCATGAGCGTGTCAAGAGATTAGATAAGTAGAGAGAGAGAGAGAGAGAGAGAGAGAGAGAGAGAGAGAGAGAGAGAGAGAAAGAAAGAAAGAAAGAATTAATTAGTTAATTAAAGACACTAGGACAGCGAGAAAGTGTGTGTGTGTGCGTGCGTGAGAGAAAGAGAGAGAGAGAGAGAGAGAGACATTAAATAAATAGTGAAGGTGATTATTCATAAAATTAAAAAAAAGAAAATCTGAATATTCTCTTTTATGGACAGTAAACTGATATTAAACCAGTGAACTATTTTAGAAATTTCAATTTCGAGTCTTTTTTGTACGTAAAATCAAATGAACAAATTAAAATCGAAAGAGCAAATTAACTTAATTTAGATTAATATAGCACCAGGCTTTAACAGATTTGAAAACATAGGAATTTGAATATATGTGAAATAAAACCTTTGAAGTATTTTAATTTTTCTTGAGGACAAAGTTGAAGAGGAAATTTATCCCTTAAGCAATTGATGTTTTCTTGACGTAAAAATTGTTAAAGAAGACATTCAAAATGCAATTTTTTATCAGAGAGTAAAATGTGAAAAGAACTAATACGAAACTGTGAGATTTTTGACGTTCCTAAATGACTTCATCTAAAAATACTCAATATAGCATCAACGTATCGGTTGTAGATTCAAGCTACAAGAAGAAATTACGTCATTTACAAATTGATGTAATCAAGATGACAAATAATTTTTAGAGCTTAGTTGTTTGTCACTTGAGGTAAAGAACAAAACTTTAAAATGTAAAACAAAACAAAAGAAAACGAACAGATATCCTGTCGATATATATAAATGAAATTAAAATAACTTTTGTTTTTACAAAAGTAACATCGAAAATATTTATAAAAACAATATTTGCTATATTCAGAGGTTCAAAATGCAATTATTTTCCTCTTAATGTCTTAAGGGGTCCTTTAGAGTCACATGTTAGCCTGTTGTTGAAAATAGTCAGTTACGGCTTTTCTCACCATGTAAGCGGAGGCCACAACTAGTTGCTGTTCGCCTGAACAAAAAGAGATACTACATGACTGTACTAATGTCTCTCTTGTGGAAATCACAATTAAATTTTTTTTATACTCGTTCCGCTCACATACTCTTTCCCTTTTTAAGTGATTTAATTTTTATGTATGGGTAATTTGTGACGTATGTATGTTTACTATGTTTTATTATCACTTATATCTATGTATTTCAGTGTTGTACATAAAAATTTTCCATGTATAGCAATTTTAAGGTTATTTTTTAGGTTATGTAAGTTCTCCCTTCCACCATATTAGTATATCACGGATATACTAATGCCTCTAGTGTAAATTGGAGAGTGAACAAGATTAAGATATTTCCTTTTTCATTCCAAGTAACCGATTAATATTCTGTTAAGCTTGTATGAAGGACTAGACAGGACCTACAAGCAAATTTGAATCTCTCTTTGATATAACTGGAGGTTAACTTCATATAACTGAAAGGAAATATAATCATACAACAAAGACATTTTATAGTCGATTTATCCTAAAATCTTATCAATAATGAAGCAAATAGCACCTTGACATTACACTATATTATCATAGCCTCAGGGATCATTGCTCTTGAAGTGTATTTGATCTTCATTAGGAGCCTCGAGATTTGACTTTGTACCATACTAAGCCAAACTTAGTAATTATCAATCATAAGATTTAGTTGGCCTATTACTCTCTTCACGAGTAGAAAAGGCTTGGAATGTAAAAGAAAAAATTATAACGAGTAATTATTTCTCTTCTTTTCAAAAATAATTTCTATCAAGGCTATTTATACCGTATTTTAATTTAGACTTAAACTAGAGTATTGTTGATTAACTGAATGTTATATTATGAGAGTTTCCGATTGTATGGCTGTTGATTAATAGTTTAATTCTATTACTGATTATGATGGGAACTATATAAATGTTAGATTTTGGTTTAGGTGTAAACATTTAAATTGTTCTATGCTATAATATATATTTTGGAACGTGGATCAAGAAGAAAACGATATCCATACTCTTTCATAGAGGCAACGAATTTTAGATTTCTATATGCAAGTACTCAGCATCAATCATAAAAAGCCGCAGATTATTATTATTTCGAATATTATTAACATGTTGACTGTCAAAATCATGTTCTCCTAAAATACAAAAAATGAAAACTGGTCCCCTATAGAGGAAGAAGGTACAATCAAATCAATTTCTGTAAACTATTAAAGTTTCAACCCTTATTTTGCTGATTTTTCTTGTTAATGAGGCAAAAAATGACTTTCTTCACACAAAATATTTTTCATCATTAATAGCTTAATTTAGTAGTGAATATTGATTAAAGAAATTGAAGCGACATTTAAGAATAATTTCTTAAATAACATCACATAAAGCTACGAAATTATTGATCCATCTTCGTAGAATTTCGTATTACGTTTCTGTTTCATCTGACAAGTTTGATCTGTAGTTGCAAAAGAATTAATCACCTTACATGTCTTTCAGAACAAATGAGAGAGAAAGAGAGAGAGAGAGAGAAAGAGAGAGAGAGAGAGAGAATGAGAGTGAGAGAGAGAGAGTGAGAGAGAGAGAGAGAGAGATATGACAATATGCGACGGCAAACCTGATGTTGAATTTTATGCATTGCATAAAGCCTGGGGTGAAACAGATATTGTTTTCTCCATTGGTACCTTCTGTCGAAATTAGGTTCGAATTGCAATTGATTATTTTTTGCTATTTAAAAAAAAAATGCCCAAAGTCTTTTAGGTGGCGATAGTCACTGAAGATATTGAAGACACCATTTTAATTATATTCCAATGAATCAATAAACCGCTATGAACTTGTTCTCCTACTGGCTTACGTGATACGCGTAAATACAAATTGTTAATGTTTCTTTCTTGACGACCTGAAAAATACGAGTTAATCATTCGAAAAAGGCAATTGGATAGATCTGCAAAGTATGACGTCACGTGTATGTTGATCAAATCGATGCAAAGCAATGATCGAAAGATTCGATGACGTTATATCACAAGCAAATGGTTACAATCACTCCATCTTGTGGTATTGTGTCCACGAAACGGTTTTATTAAAACCGTACCTATTATTGGATATCCAGTTGAAAGGTGTTTTTTGAATATTAAGAGAAACCGTGTACATATTGAGTCTGAATGTACTGACAGATATAGTCTGGCGAAAGGCCATGAATATGGAGTATTCATTGAAAACGGAATTCGCTACACGAGAAAGTATTCTGAGTGACTATCGTTACGCCATTGGTTTGTCGCCACAGCTGTTTCTCGACAAAAGGAGGAGGAATGTCTGAAGCGAAGAGAGAAATGATAGGCGATAAATTTCTTTTTAAAGATACGTATAGCAGAAGTACATAAGAGATTTAATTGTTTCGAGATAACAAACTCATGACGTAGTATAACGTAGGAATTGACAACCGTAGATAGCCAGATGTCGCAATGCTGAGTCAAATCTTGTAATTGGTACATTTTTCGGAATACTTCAATAAGAACAATCTCATTGATTTCTTGCCAGTTTATTTAAATAACCATAATCGTTGAAAACAAAGAAAAGAGTACTGAACTGTTACGTGATATCTGTCCTCATGTATGGCAGTGAATGCTGGACAATCTCCTCAAAGATGAAGAAGAGACTTGAAGCAACAGAAATGTGGTTCTACAGAAAGATGTTGTGAATACCATGTGAGCAATAACGAGGTTTTGGAGTAAATGGAAACAAAAAGGAAACTTATACGTAACATCAGGGAGAGGGAGTTGAAATTTTAGGGGCACGTAATAAAGAAAGAGGGCTTGGAAAATCTGAAACTCACAGGACAGAAAGAAGGCAAGAGGGACAGAGGAAAGCAGCGCGTAGCGTACTTGATGGGCTTTAGCAAATGGATGGCATGACAGTGCTTGGAAGAAATAACAAGAAAATAAAACTTATTAAGAGTTACACGGGACAGAAAGATGTGGATGGCCATGATCGCCTACGTCCTGAAAGGACACGTCAAATAAAAGAAGTTATTCTACTTACGGCTAGAATCTCATTCCTATTTTTTGTTACCACAACTCCCAGATCACTAATCTATGATGTTAAAAAAAAAGAAAATCGCGAATATTTTCAAGGCTAAAATTATTTCTGTTAAAAATAAATTCTTTACATTATCAGTTTTTATCTACATTATTTACACGCGGAGTATTATCATAAACCTTCTTCTTGTTATCACAAAGTTTCAACCATTGTAATCTCTGGCTTTCATCAGGTGTATGTTAATCTAGATAACTTACAGGGAATTTCGAACTGAATTTTAGTAAATTAAAGCGTTGGTTCTGCAATTGTAATTTAGAGTTCAATCCGTGGAACCGGCAGTGTGAACTTGGATTCAATAAAAATGGGCCGAGTAATAAATGAGCAGTATTAAGACTATGTCTCTAGACTTGGACAGTGAAACGAAAACACTCTACGCCTGTAAATTTTCAGTTCGAAATTCGCCGTGGGTTACCCGGATCAATATACACCTGATCGGGCACAACGGCCGAAATGTTACGATAACAGCAAAAAATGAGACCAGCAGTCCGCACGCAAATAATTTAAATGATAACACCTCATCCCAAAAATTCAGGCAAAAATTATCAGTTTTTGGAAAAGAAACAAGTGGTTTTACTAATTACTGAACAATGGACATTTGTTGCTATACTTAATTTTATGATATAATTTTATAATATAAAAATGTCTCAAGAAATTCTATAAAATGAAACATTATTTGGATTGAAACATTTTACTTGCATAAACAAAATGCTGAAAAAATTATTTTGATCAATGAAAATCAGAATCTGGTAATGCATGTCAAATTTTATTGGCCTTCAAGGAAATAATCAACGTAATCAATTTTATAAATCTTTTAGATAATAATTTTTTTTCTTGATATACTTCAAAGCCAGAGGCTTTCTCAGATATTGTCTTTTTTACTCTTTTCTCAGTAAGATTATAGATAATTATCTCTCTTCTGAAAGACTTTTTTTAATATACCTCTTTACAAAAGTATGTAACTATTTGCGCATTAGATTCTTGCTCGATGGCATACAGAACATTACAGTCGAAATTGCTTACCTTCATGACGAAAATAAGAAGAACACTTTTGAAAATGGTTTTCTCTTTGTAACTTCACAAAATTGTGAGCTTTTCTGGAAAATAGTTTCTAATATTTTTTTCTGATATCGGTTGGCTTTGTTAATAATGCACATTTTCTATAAGCTCGTAAGAATCGAAACAACTGTTTTATGATCAAATAAAACACGATGTCATGTTTATCTCATGCTATAATAAAAAAATACGCCTTTTACATTGATTATAAAGTAAACAGGAGCACATTTCTTACATATAAATTTGTTGATATTTTAATAAATCTCTGAAAGTGAATTAATTTTTTAAACATTTTTTTAAAATTATAATTCCTATAAGAAATAATCGGTTCGTATTGTAACAGATTGTATTATTGTATTATTCTGTCAGCAAATTCCCTTCTTATTTTTTTACTTTATAATAATGACATTTGGTTAAAACTTGTATAGATTTTGTTTATGGGGTTAGGGTTAAGGGATATACAGGGGGGACACGTGTACTGTCAGAATTAACATCTCTAACGTCTATACTTCATCAGTATTTTCAATTTGTTTACTTTTCTTTAGTTTCACGTTTACAACAATTCTTTTTTCTCAGAGAATCTTCTTGAACTGAGCATTATTTCTCATTCACATACACCCACACATATATGTATGTGTGTGTGCAATATAGCACGAGATATTAGGTGGGTGCAAAAATAATGACGTAATAATGTCGTTTTTTGACGTTAAGAAATAAGTCAAAAAACGACATTATTACGTCATTATTTTTGCACCCACCTAATATCTATAGATACCAAATGTCATTTTATTAATCTGGTGTCTTTGAAAAGCTTATTGGCAATGTGGGCAACAGTCGATTTTGCTATATAAGAGCATATTCATGTTTTGCATGAATATGCTCTTTATCTTCCCGCTTCTTTGTTGTAGTGTGTACTGTTCATCTTATCAAAGAATGATATTTCTCTGCATTTCTATAATCACCATTGAAGCGACCTATAATTTTACAGTCACTAGTAATAGTCCAAAACATTCCTCCATATCCATCTGTTATCTTCGATGTTGTGTTGATTGATAACTTCTATTAATGAACCAACCTCAAGCCGCCGCCACCAGGAGCATTAATTGTTAGTCTACATTCATCATTAAAATTACTGTTAGGAAATCAGTTTTCATGTAGCTTTTATACTAAATTACAAGTTTCTCTTTTTGATGTTTACTTAAATGTGATAGTTTTGTTTCTTTCATCTCGTTAACCAATGCACTTAATACTCTGTATGTTTTTGTCTTTCTTTCCATTTCTTAAAACTAGTTTCTTCAAATATTTTCTCATTATAATTTTGATTTTATTAAAAATGATCTTTGTGATATTTTAAGCCAATTCTTTATCGTTCTTAATTTGTTTTAGGTTTATTTTTTGATTGTTCTTTAATCGCTTTTCAATTTTCCCCATTTTTTGCGTTCTCATCACTCAATAACTTTACAGAATTGTGATTTCCTTTGTGATTATATATTTCTTATGACCCATGACAATCTTTAGAAATCAGAAATATGAGAATGTATTAATAACTATAATATCATATATATTTATTTTCAATATAGTAAACAACTTTCGATTTGCACATTAACACCAGACACTCGAAAAAATACGCCTGCTACACCAGATATTATATGGTAAAATTCATATGGTATATTAATCATAGAAAAATAGGTATATCATTTAACAACATTGTTCGGTTTACCAAGTTTAATATGAAAATATTGATTTACCGAATAAAATCTGATTTAGCTTATTTACGATTAAGATAATGTCATTATATATACACACACACATACTTTGCATTAGTTGTAAAATGAATATGGTTTCTGATAGAATTATGTGAAATTATCAAACGTATCAAAACGTCTTTTAATACTAAAATTGAAGTAGTAAAATTTTAAAATAAACACATTTACCGAAAAAGAAAGAAATGATAAGCATAATGTTCTGTTAATTTTTTATCGAATAATAACATGAAATTTTACAATGCGATATCGTAATTAGTATATATGGATGAAAATATGCAGACATGTGAGTAATCTCATTTTCAATTATATTCTGAAAAAGAAACAATGAAAAAGTTTTATATAATCGATGCTTCATTCTTTGATATAAAGAACTTTCAAAATGTTATATTTTAATAAAAGATATTAATGCATAATCTATATATTTAAGCGGTGATATTATGGCATCTAAGAATAAATCATTTAAAGCACGCACAAAATACACATGCAGACTCGTAGAATGAAATAACTGATAGCAAAGAGAAATTGTCCAAATAGCGTGTTAATATTTTTTGAAAGAAATCACGCCAGTTAAAAGTAATTCAGTCCAAAAAATATGGGTTGGTTTGAAGACTATTCTGATTTTCAATGCCAATAGGATATTCACTATTGAATAGTGTTAGACAGATGGAAATACCTTCTTGGATTGCGTTGGGTTTTCAAATTGTTTACACAGAATGCGTCGCCCTAAACTTGTTGACATAAATTTAGGTAACTCCACGAAATCGCTAAAAAAAGAGCATAGTCTGATGAAAAAGACGCCAAACTTTATGAAAACAAAATTTTATCGTCTAAATGCTTATGTTTTTATGAAGAGAAAAGACCAAAGTTTTTTTTAATTATTTTAAAAAAAATTTTGCTTCTTTTTAGAACATTCTAAATTTGATTAAAAAAACCTTGTTTCTCTTTGTACCAACATGGACTAGTAAATAACAGATAATTTTTAGCACGTTTTTTTGGTATTACACACATTAATTTGGAAAATCTTGCAAAAATAAAAATAATTGTCAGATGTTAATGAAACTTTCAGAAACTATTCACAGAATATCGAAATTATTATAAATATGTTTTTTTATTAAAGTCATGGCAGAAATATTTTTTTTATATATTTATTAACACCCCCATAACTAATTTTATGAAAAACTCTAGAAATTCGAGCGCATCAACCTTAGTGATTACAAGGCTTTGAAGAATGCAAATCATGTTTTGTTTTTTTTTAATTGGAGCCAACGTACCTGAAAATCAGCTTTGAAATGTAACATACAAAAATCAATAAAACAAATATATTATTTAATTTCAAATGCTTTTATTTGTTTTTAGTTGTTTTTATGAATATGGACAATATTTTCTGAAAGCAAAAAATTTTTTCAATGAAAATTGAATTTTTAATACAATTATTTGTTATTTCTTTAATTATAAGAGATTTTTACAAAGTTAGTTATTAAGTTTTTTAAAAATATTATAACATTAGTTAAAAGCAACGTCAACCTTTCAAAGTGTCCATATGAGATTGTCATTGTCTAGCGCTTTGAAAATTGTATCGTTTGGACCAATCAGAAGAGCCACGGTAATTAAAAAATGTAATTTTTGTGCTTATAATCGGGCGGTAATTATAAAGTACGGAAGACCAACCAGAATACAATTTAGTTGCATTATTTGAGTTCAGCATTGTTCTCCGCTGTTAAGGCCTTTACTTTTGCGAAACACGTATGGAGAAGTTAATTTGATTTTTCAATTTCTACTGAGAAGGGTACGTATAAGTATCAGTATCATCTTACGAAATTTAACTACTGCTAAACTTTAATTTATATGATCTTATTTTTATATTAATCTCAGTTATGACATTTTTCCATAAATGAAATATCAAAATTAATAATAAAATGAATTGAAATACAAATAACACAGTAAAATGTAATAAATGTACATAAAATTATAGTATTTTATGTACAGTTCTGATAAAATTTCATAAGAAAGGTACCTATAAATTAATTAGATACCTTTCTTATGAAATTTAATCTCACTCTTAACAGTCTTATTTTTTAATTTCTTTATATTTTCCATAAAGCATCGTAAACGTAAAGATGAAAGCTAAGTACAAAAAAAACCACAAAAAAACATGAAAATTAGAGCGCTGAAAGTTTTCCTTAAAAGTAACGAGGTAAATAATTTGTTCACTTAAATCTAAATAATCTCACTTACTTCCATCCGTAGAAAGAATTATCCTCCCGTAAGTTATCTAAACGTCATGAATGTGTCTTTCGTCACCTGTCAAGTGACGCAAAAGGTTATGACCAGCTTTGTTTTATTTTCAAATTAAATTTTTTCGGCGAAGAAGCTAAGTTAAGCTTGGTTCAAAATATTTTAAATAAACATTATAATTTCTGATTTTATTAAAATCAGTTTTGAAAAAATGATAATTGATTTTTAAAAGAATATCAAAGTCAGATTTTCATCTTTTTTATCAAATGATTGAAAATGATTGAAAATGATTGATTATATGTCCTTGTTTTTTGACAAAAAAAAACAAGATTTTTAACGAAAATTTCGGACGTGCTAGGAACGATTAAAAAATGTAAAAAAATACCCCCAAAATACTTTGATCTTTCCTCTTTAATAATAATATGAACATTAGACGATAAAAACTTGTTTTCGTCAAGTCCGGCGTCTTTTTCATCATGCTATCTCTGTTTGTTTACATTTTCGTGGAGGTACCTACATAAATTAGCAAGAAACGTTGGAAGGATAATCAAACAAAAATGTTTTTCTTCATGACAAGTAATGAAACGAAAGATAATTCTTATCTACAGTAAAAAACAAAACAAAAAAAACAAAACGCGATTTCAACTTAGATCTCCTTAAGTAGTCAAATACACTCTTTCAAAATCTATTAATAAAAGTAATAATATCTATTTTTGATTAATTTTTCAATATAACCCAAAAAATATGTGGTTTGAAAGTTTGTAAATTCGTGACTTTCAAAATGGGAACTGAATATAAGATTCAGACTTTGTTTATACAAACAAATAATACATTCCGAAGGAACATTACATATAAAAGGAAAAAAGTCAAAATAAAGAAAGGCTGAATGATACAGTATATTAATCATGGAAGACTACAAAAAGGAAAACATTTAAAAGAGTAACTTTGTGGTGGTCACTAATGACTGAATCTATCGTTAGCGGCCTGTAAGTTTGGGTACAATATACAGAAATTGTTTACTAAGACTATATATATATATATATATATATATATATATATATATATATATATATATATATATATATATATATTGTTGGAACTACTAAGTAACGTGGACATATTTGGGAAATATATTAGAATAATCCAGAACTTATACTGGCAGCAAACCACCTGCAAACGAACAGAATATATATATATATATATATATATATATATATATATATATATATATATATATATATATATATATATATATATATATATAACAAAAACAAAAGAGACAGATGTGTAAAACAAAGGTGTGTTTTCTCACCGGACTTATTTAACCTATAGAGTGTGGCGATCTGAGAGAATTAGAAGTCCAACCAGGATTCATTATTTACGGCTACAATCTTAACAACATACGACAAACAGATGATACAGTGCTCATAGCAGGCATAGTAGGGAATCTAAATGAACTACTAAAGAAAAAGTGCGAAGAAAAGACTAAACGTCGGTTGTAAGAAGACATAATGTATGATATGCCAGTAAAAGGAACTACGAATTGGAGATTCAGAATCAATCGAGTACGAGAATTGAAATATTTTGACACTATTTTAATAGAGGACTGAAAAAGGGACACTTTAATCCCAAGGCGCATTTGGATAGAGAATTATGCCAGCCAAAAGCTAAGCAAAGTATTAAGAAACAGAAAAAAATTCGTTAAAAACAAGGAAAAGAGCGCTGAAGTTTTATGCAATATCGAGTCAAGTGC
>OZ010584.1:49056023-49101023 GCA_963932145.1 Acanthosepion lycidas
CACACATATATATAGATATATATGTATATATAGGTATTGTTTTGCTTATATACATATAAGAAAGACAACATAGATATTGCATTTCCGCGACTTAAAGTTTTACATCGAGCATTGTTATTATTGTGTTATTGTTTGTTTTCATTATATATATATATATATATATATATATATATATATATATATATATATATATATATATATATATATTTGTGTGTGCATGCTCTATCCCAGTAGCATTGGCACATTTTAAACTGTATATATATATATATATATATATATATATATATATATATATATATATATATATATATATATATTGCTCAATGATGTTTATTAAGAATTTTAGATCTGGCATTTTGCCCTCAGATTTAGCCACCAGATATATGAAATATCACAATATTGCTTTCATGACAGGTAATTGTTTTTAACAGGACAGCTCCCGCCGCCGTTTCAATGAAAATATATGTATGTGTATATATAGTTCCAGATATATTTAGTTCACGAAGACCGATTTACCATTTATTGTTTATAGTATTTCCTCCCTCGGTTCAATGATGTATATTAAAAAAATACTAGTCACGTCCAACAAGAAAACTAGATATTGACTCAAAGAAGAATTTAGTACAAACATTAGGCCAGATGATATTTTCATTCATTTCAGAAGAAAATGCCGTGGCTGCAATCTGGTTTGTAAAAACTTGAAATTAAGTTTAATTAATTATCAATAAGATGTATAGGTAGATCAATAAGTCCATGGCCTAATGATGAAATTATTTTTAACATACGTGTAATATTATATACTGGGAAAGTATTTAATTCAGTAGTGAATATTCAAGTGAAAATTAGAATTAATAATATTCTGTACAAAAATTAATACAGAGACGAACGCACACAGACACACTGACACAGACACACACACTGACACACACACTTACACACACAGACACACACATATATATATATATATATATATAAATATAAAAGTGAACATTGAAGTCAACACTTAGAAGCGACAGGCTGTTTCATGCTAGACGCAATCGTCATGCGTGACGATTGCGTCTAGCCTGAAACAGCCTGTTGCCTCTGAGTGTTGACTTCAATGTTCACTTTTATATTTACACACGCTCTAGTGAGCACTTTATCCCATAAATATAGCACACCTTAAGATTATATTTCTTCATATATATATATATATATATATATATATATATATATATATACGCAAACCCCAACTTTCCAATGTCATCTGTGATCCCTGGTATACGCAATGCCCCTCATAAATTAGCAAAGATATACTAATAATTTTAAGGCCTCATTTACGAACAAGTAGCGATTCACGTAATAACAATTCTAGTGATCTCTTCAAGAATATTTCTTCTTTATATATGTACATACCAGTTGGAAAATGTTGGAGTTTTCTCACAAAAATGAATCTCGCCCTACTGATTGAAAAAGTCATAAAATATTTCGACTTTAGGCAAAAACCACTATTTTTTTCATATTCAACAATAGCTTTTACAAATAAAAATTTTGCCAAACTATGGGAATTTTTTATTATTTAGAATTCTTAGAATCCGTCCCTTTTCATAATATCCTAAAATGCTGAATACTTTCGCTATATAAATAACACCTTACTAATATATCTAGACAATGCTAAATTATTATATCTTACATATGTTATATTTAATAAGAATAAACATAGAAGTAGTTAGTGAGTAGTTGTGAATGCCGTTTTTATGATTATATACATACACACATATATCTAACAATGTATATTCTCATTAAAAACGACAGCCAATGAGTTTTTGTAATTCTTCTGTCAGATTGTTTACATACAAGGAACAACTAAATATATTGAACAACTGATAGTGCATTTAACCAAAGAAAAATCTTGTTTCCTAGACGCAAGACCGTGACGTCAACTCATACTATAATGGCAACGCCGAGTTTTAAGGATGTATTAAAATATGGGAAAGAAGAAAAGTCTACATAATATCACATCTCGAAAATGAACAGAAACATTGTTGAAAGCACTCAAACATTAGAATTCGATCAATATATATACCCATTGGTCCTAAATATACGTTCTCATGCACGTAAGCAAGAAAAGCTTCATTTTAAATGAAACTTGCATTACCGAAAAACTGTCTAAACACCCACATGTGCGCACACACACATGAACGTGAACGTGCGTGCGTACACAGACACACACACACACTCACACACACACATACACACACAAACACACACACATATACATATGAGTTCGGACATGGGAATTAATATGACATGGTCAGTTTCACACTTTAAGCGATCTCTGTTGCTGACTCATATATACATACTGTCAAACTCCTTCTTTCCGATATCGAGCACTCTTCCACAATAAATATAGTCAATTTTTAACAATATATATATATATATATATATATATATATATATATATATATGACAGAATTATTACATATATATATATATATATATATATGTAACAATTCTTTCATGTACGTATATATATATATATATATATATATATATATATATATATATATATATATATATATATATATATATATATAAATAAATATACGTACATAACAGTTTATCAAATCCATAGAAATAAATTCAACGACAACTTTAATCTAAAAAATGCCACACTTATCAAAAGAGAAAGTAACTTACTTAGTGCCGTTATCGAATCTTACTAAAATATAAATCTGCGCCCCGGATATTTTCAAATATTTCCTTTCCTAAAAGATATACTCCTTTCCCATGCCAACATACTAGACTATAAAAATTAAAAAAAAATGAAAAGAAAACGGTTAAATTCAAAACCTTTTATTTTAAATATATAAAGACATACATTAGTTTCTCAAACTAAACTAAATTTATTCACTTTCGTTTACTAGAAATTAATTAACATCACTTAGCATCCTCGAGAGTTTACTTTGACTGAGTTCACCTGAAATATATTTATGAGCGTTGCTTAAATTTAAAAATCCTGAAAAACTAACGATATTTCTTTACTTCTGTTTATAAAAATTTTTGCGAATTAAAATTGTTTACTTTGCATAAATAAAGTCCATCAGAGGACGAAACGCATCGTCTAAGAAAAGCTTTTCTATTCTCTTTATTCATATATATATATACACGCACACACACATATATATATATATATATATATATATATATATATATATATATATATATATATATATATATATATTATTCCTCACCGATACCACGACTCGGAGTTTCATGTATATTTATTTATCGTTAATATCACTGTTTTATTACATCGAACATTGTTTCATATATATATATATATATATATATATATATATATATATATATATATATATATGAATACGAAGGCATAAAGAAAAGAGATTTCTATCTTCATACAAATAAGTTAAATTCATTATACTTAGGCAGCAATTGTTCTTTTAAACGCGTAGCCATTTTATGCTTATTACAGTTAATGATTTTTTTTTTCCTAACGTATGATTATTCTTTCGCAGATTGTTGCGTGTGGATATTTCTTAATCTTATAGGTTTTTGTATATACATGACACCATACAGATATCCCTGGTATGAGACGCAATAAAAAGTTATCAACTTGAGCTAATTTCCAGCATCTGAGCAAATGACCAAGTATTAGAAGTTTCGTGGAGAATTCAATCTTGGTTTGACCAACAACATTTCAGTAGGCCATCAGCACATTATATACCTTTACGCATATGTGCATTCTTTTATATTTCTTGTCATTGTCTATGTATTTATGTATGTATGTATGTATGTATGTATGTAGAATGTGCGCATTGATTGCTCTAGTGTGCTGAGTACTTCGATTATTATGTTACGGTTGGTTGGCTTCTTTCTCGAACCGTTACAAAGATAGCCGCTGCCAGAGAATAGGGACACTTACCAAATTACCAAGTACGTGCACTCAAAAGCATTGTGGTCATCGAACCTTCACCCTTTCGGACCTCCTTTATGTTTATCACTGTTATAAAGAGATGGTTGTGAATTGTTCCTGAAGCTACATAAAGAGAGGCTGTTGACGATATCTTCATCCAGTGCCATCGACAATCAGATAATGACATTAAACAGCGCTAACAGCCTGGCTGCTGAATTGTGTACTCAGACCTTTGGCGAAAAAGAATGAGAACTGTATTCTCTTACATTTTTATGATGTTAATCAAAATTCAGTTTTAACGGAAGAGTTTTTGCCTCTTTTTACTTCAGGTTTAACTGAAAAAAGTTTTATCGTTATTTTTGTGTCGATAAATCTAATGGTTTTTGAATAGGACATGTTAATATGTTATTTACGTCACCGAATTAAATGTAAATCTCTTGGTTGCTTACAATGGGACTTGTGCGTATTTTGTCGACATAACGTTTATATTATATATCTAGGGCACTTAGACGTGGCCTAATGCGGCGTTTTGCAAACTTCTTTTTTACTGCGACCCACAGCAAGAACCTCATTTTGCATTGCAGCCCATTATACTTACGTGTAAGAAATTAAAGACAAACTCCGCTCACTAGGTTCCTTTATTTAACATCGACAAGTTATATGTATATTTCTTATAATTAGCACATAGTGAAATTGAATGTATCTATTTGTATTATCTATTTGTATGAATATAAAATTATTACTTTAAAAAAATCTAACCAGTTCTTAAATTTCACTGAAACAAGAGTCATCTTACCGAATTTTCTGAAACTTCAAATGAACACAACTCAACATCTTACTATTACATAATGATGTACCAATACACGACATTGACTTTGAGTTGGAAAATTCATTTTTAGCCCTGACTTCAGACGAAGCTGAATTATTCAACAATTATAACGGCTGTAGAAGAACGCACTGCACAACTTCGTAGCTAAATTTTGACGTCACTCAGTGCGCAACGAGTTTGATGAACAAGATACATAAACTCAATGAGAACAGACGATATATATATATATATATATATATATATATATATATATATAGACTATATATATATATATATATATATATATATAGTCTGTTCTCATTGAGTTTATGTATCATGTTAAATATATATATATATATATATATATATATATATATATATATATATAAATAAACACACGTATATATATATGTATACTTTTATTTAAAAAATAAAATAAAATACGAGCTTAGCTAGGTGAAATACTAGCTATGATTTATGAGTGCTATGCAACAGTTAAACTTGTTTATAATCTGCGTATTTTCTTTTCTTTCTTTATTTTCGCGTCCCATTTTATTAATCTCGCGACCCACTGAAGAGTCGGGACCCACAGTTTGAAAAACCCTGGACTAATGGTTAGAAAGCTTGTCTCGCTAGATCAGTTATGGCTGAATAATGGGTTCAATCCTCTCTAGATGCCCCATACTTTCAGCCTTGTGCCTCATCTAAGCTAAGATTAAAAAATCATTTCTACTATATATCCAGGGTCCTTCGCTGTCAAGCTTGTCTCACTAGATCAATCACGTGTGCTCTACATTTTCGGCCTTGTGCCACATCTAAGCAACGCTTAGTAAAGAGCTATATATCTAGAATGATACCCAGATATTCGGGATAATTCTAACGGAGTTATCATCTCTCGAGTAATCCACATTTTCTCTTGTCTTGCCGTACGTTTCACACGCCATATAAAATGACTCCAAAGAACCTGATTTTCCAGAGATACGTGTGTTTGTGTGTGTAGTATTCAAAAATTGCAAAATGCAAAAAAAAAAAAAAATTGAAAAAATGCAAAACATGAAAAAAGGTGAAAACTATTAATTACTTTTTAGTACTCTGTATTTAAAATTAACCACACAGTAAAATGAGGACAAAATCTTTAGGCTTCTTAATTTAGTCCCCAACACAGTCTCTTTCCTTCTCCATCGGGAATGAAGACATTTATACTCACCTCATAGAAACTTCTTGTCTACTTTCTAAGCCATGTGCGATGTGCCTCTTTCCCCAGTTTTGTCATAAGGGAATCGCTCTTCTTTTACTTAATGTGTTCGAGAAAATGAATGTTTGAGGATGCCAGTTAACAATTGTAAAGGGAATTAGCCAAGGTTGTTCAGCCATACAACATAATTGTTTGTCTCGTATTTAAGATGCTGGAAGGTTTTGCATTGTCAGGTTGCGAAAGCATATTATCCATCTTCAAATATGATCAACCTTGAAGAAGCCTTTGAGTTTTGATACTATGCTCACGTAGGTGTCAGGAGTTGATTACGCGATTGAACGTAAACTTTAACAGCCTGCCTCTCTTTTGAGTTTCTGAGCAATGGCCATCACTTTCTTAAAATTTTCTGGTTGATATTCTTTTTCAATCTGGTAATCAACGCCAATGACTATCCTGCTTATGAAGGAGCTATCTGCGTTGTGCAGCTCTAGAGACTTTTACGACAACAAAATCCTCGTTATGAACTTAGAACCAATTTCGTAAAGACATTTGTGAAGTCAAGTGATTACTCTGAACTCCAGATACTATGACTAATCACTTAAAGGCTTTCACCTTTTTTTAGTGAATCTTCTGTCAGCTTTCTATGTCAAGTGTCATACGTGATACACACTAGGGCGATCATGTCTCTTTCGATTCGATGACTGACTAGATTAGGCGGCTCTTTCTTTCTGTAGTAGACTGGTTGCGAACACACCAACCCAGGCTATATGGTCGAGTCTGCTCTGCTATTTAACCTATTAAGGAGAAGCGATGGGTTCATAACCTTCCCAAGGTCATTTGCGCGTAAGTGAATGTAACGAAACAGGCTGGAATTCGAACTCGGTTCTCCGATTTCTCATTCCCAGTCGTTATCCATTACACATTACATTACCATTGTCAGCTTTTTAACATTGCCATTAACTCTACTGCGGTTCCATCAATTAAAGCCATTCTGTAAACATTCTGTAAATGTTTACAAAATGGCTTTAAGCATATCTTTTTTCAAAAATAGTAATGTCATGACAGGGCCTTGCGTTCTACATGTGTCCAGATGGGCATCAATTATCAAAGAGGGTTATCGGTAGGAAAAAAGAAGGCAACTCCACGAATATTCCTCTTGGCTTCGCGAAACTTAATGTTTTACCACTAAAAATCGAAGGAATTAATTAAGTGTATGTATTTATTTGAAATATATGAAATGTTTAGATAATTATTTTATGTGTACGCATAATTATATATATATGTATATATAATTATATATATGTAGGTATGTGTAGTTGTGTGTAAGTATTTGAGTATATAGCGCTCACTTGGTAGATACTTGGTTTAATGTATCTATCTATCTATATATATATATATATATATATATATATATATATATATATATATATAAATATATATATATACTCTGTCTCCACACTAAGACGAATTGTGACACAAGGTCTTTTTTAAGGTGGGGATCCGAGCGCGTACACACGGGCCAGGAACAAAAATTGCCCGTGGCCCACGCAACCGTCGGTTGATCTGGCGTTGGTGCGAGCACTGATCCCCTGTCTGGACACTTCTCAGTATAATTTTTCTCAGTTGCAACTCTGTCCTTTGACAGAGTCGCCCCTGAGTGCACTCTTCCCAAAGACAGAGACGTAACTGAAAGATGATAAATAGATGTGTTACAAACCCGTCGAGAGAGGGATTTACACACTATCTATCTATCTATCTATCTATCTATCTATCTATCTATCTATCTATCTATCTCAGTCCGTTTCTATCTATCTATCTATCTATCTATCTATCTCAGTCCGTTTCTATCTATCTATCTATCTATCTATCTATCTATCTATCTATTTAAGCTTGCCTGGAATACTAGCAAAGTTTGTTTACGCATGCACATTAGAATAGGTACTCGCACATCAATATGCAAGTGTCTCATTATATTTCAGACAACATCAATCGGAGTTATGCTGTTTTTATTCTCATTTTCTCACAAAAGCAATTTTACTGCGATTGATGTTTTTATGAACCAAGCGAATGAATAAATAAAGAAAGAGAGTCACATTTTCACCGTAGTAACGAGGTGAAGAATGACACTAAATAAGAGAATAGAAATGAAAATGTATTTTATAATGAAAAAAAAAAAAGGTAAATCTCACCAAAATAAGCATTGTTAAGGTGGAAATCATGTCAGTAATCGGCGAGGAAGGTTCACAACGTACACGGCTGTTGAGAAACCCTGATCACACTTAGACGAAACAAAGAACTGTAATTTTCTTCGAGTGTTATGCTGCATGTACCAGGATCGATTATTAGGATCTATTTTTTGAGGAAAGAAAGGTGAACCTCTATTTCCAGGTTAATCTGTTGTCTTTTCTAGCATTTTCTTCCATTTTCTTATTTGGTTTCCGCCTCCTCGCGTTAACACTTTTGCTATTTTCTTTCCACTGACACAAATTAAGGAAAATAATTACTTGTCTTCACATCAACAGCTATTTGGATATTATTCCCTTTTCTGCAGGCTAATAAAATTAGGAACAAGACCGTTCTTTTCTTAATGTTTATTAATTTACTAGCAATGATACTCGACATTGTGCAGGCCAAGCTCCATTTCTTTGCTCCACTGAGCGAAGTAGTTAATGTACTTGACAGATTTGCATATGGCGTAAAATGGTATGAGACAAGTTGTAATTAAGGCACTTCGATACGTTTGAACAGTTTGGTTGTGCTTTATTTAATTTTGTATGGGTTGTAGGGGTCCAAACGCAATAGCAACGCGATTAGTAATCGAATGGACATGGATTCGATTTTAATTATAAAATGTTTGCTTTTTTTTTAAATGAAATCAACAAAGACATCATTATACAAAAAAAAATCAATCAATGTATTTTATTATTTTATGAACAAAACGTAAAAAGATAAATATTAAAAAAAAAAAAAAATTAGATTTCTTAGATTTTCAATTAGTGGATATGGACGGAGAAGGTGGAATTAGCAAGGCGAGTTCAAATTATGGCTTAGTTTTTGCGTTCCCTTTCATTCAACTGGCCTTGGGAATGGCATAAATCTTTCTATCTTCTTCCCACCTAGTTATGGGTTAAATAGCAGCGTAGATTTGTTTCTCTAGTCTTGCGTGGCAGCAAGTCTAGGGGAAGGAAAACTCTAAATTCCAAAGTCAATGGAAAACCGCTCTACTGTCTTTCCCAACAAGTCAAGGAAATTCACAGATAATAAATACAAAGAACCTAGAGAGAGCCATGGCCGTCTACTTCCCGAAGAAACCTAGTGTTTATATTTGCGAGGTATTTCAAATAAACAAGTAAAATATCAGCCTTGTTGACTTCTCCTTAAACATTGCTTACTTTTGTTTACACGAAATCTATGGTGGAAATACGATTTTTAGAATAGAAAATGAATTTATTTAAATAGTCAAAGAATAAAATTATAAAATCCATTAAAAACAACCGCTTATCATAAAAGACCAGATTATAAATGAATAATAAAAATTCGATTATTTTATTTAATTAATTTTTAAGCTAAATATGCAGATTAGCTATTTCCATTAAAGCAAGCACCGCTAAGTTGGACAATATGTAAGATACAATATGCTAAATAGAAATAATAAAAATCTGTGTTTATTTAAGGTTGAGTAGCCAAGTGGTGAGAACGTTAGGGTTTCGACCAGGAGACTCAGTTTTTTTTGTTTGCCAGGGAGGCATGTTCTTGATAATAATGAACCAGTAAGACGATCCCAGCGTGCAGCACAGTTAAAAAGTGCGTTGAACTTATACTACAGGTTGATACGATTCTTGCGAGTAAAATTCGGTCGATAGAACTGTTTGAAATCCGTCGATGGCTGTGACAGCTTGAAGATTATGCACTCTCTCCTAGAAATTGTTACTAAGGTTCGTTGAGAATAGTTGTAGTATTAGGTTGGTGCAAAAATAATGACGTAATAATGTCGTTTTTTGACGTAATTTTAACGTCAAAAAACGACATTATTACGTCATTATTTTTGCACCAACCTAATATAAACCCAAACTGGTTCTGTTCATGTTGAAGAAAGACAAATGTCTTTGTGGCAGGGACTAATTAGCCAACTCAGCAGACAGACATAAGCGGAATCAAGCAGCCAGCCATTCTATTTGAGGTGATATGGTTAAGTAATTTTTATATTAGGTTGGTGCAAAAATAATGTCGTTTTTTGACGTTCAACTTTATGTGAGAAAACGACATTATTTTTGCACCAACCTAATAGTTTCATACAGACATTTACGGGCACAGATTTTGAGTCCTGTCACTGGATCTAACTAACGCCTTTATCCACTGTGCCATGTATCCTTGTGGCGATAAAGGCGTCAGTTAGATCCTGTGACATGACCCAAAGAGTGTGAGTTCAGTACCTGGTTAAGGTGGTGGAGAACTTGGAGAGGGGAATTAACAGGAGATAACTGATAACTGATATCCATTAGACATAGCACGTGGAACTAGAACAATCTACTCCAGTGAGCGAAATAAAGGGTTCAGGATGATTTTCCAACCACGTGAAGAAGGCCGGAGCGTACAACGGCCGAAACGTTGTAATAAATATGGCGACAAAGATGAGGACAATATTACGAATAACGTAAATAGTGTACATAATACCTCATTTCAGAAATATAGACGGATATCGGCAATATTTCCGCTCATTTGTTTCAAAGTTACGCTTTTCTTCGGATAGTTATCATTATTACTATTTTAATATTTAATAATAATATTTATTATATTTTTCATTCGACCATTATTTTCGTATCTTTTATATTCTTTGAATTTTTATTGCTGTATTCTTCGTATATTATCATTACTGTTTTTATTGCGGTTACTACAATTACGGCCGTCATCATCATCATCATCCTCATCATCATCATCATCATCATCATCATCATCATCATCATCATCATCTTTACTTTTGTTATTACCGTTAATCTTGGTCCATCTTTATCATTTTCTAAGATTTTCTTAAATATTTGATTTATTTCGATGATAACCTTCAATATCATAACATTAAAATGTTCTTGCTATCGCTGCAGTTATAGGAAATACCATAAATATTGCAAATATTATTAAAAAATCACTTTTGCCGTAAATATTCATATTGAACTCATATTCATATATCCAATATTACGTTAGAGCGCTGAAAAGTTCAGAGCCAAATCTACTTCCACAAATGATTAAACATAATTTTTGAAAGTTCTTCTTTGCCAGGCCGACAAATTTTCGGCACCAAGTAGTAGCATCATTTTTATCAACACCAACATTATTATTGCTATGATAACAACAGACTTTATTAATTTTCTCTATATCGTTATCATTCCTTTTTATACTTTTCTTTATTTTGATTTCATTACATTCACCTCAATTACAATCGTTTTATTATAATTTTGTTAAAATTTTCAATATAACGACGATGATGTTATTATTATTATTATTATTATTATTATTATTATTATTATTATTATTATTATTGTTATCATTTAGTCGTTTTATATTTATTTTATATGTTTTTTGTTGAAAGCATTAAAAAAACTCAAAATTGAAAAGGATTAATAAAAAGTGTTTCTTTTCATTTTTTATAGCGTTTTGCTACCCCCATTTAACGTGACACGCACGTTTCTGAAGAATGTAACTTTAAGTGAAACCGTATTAAACGGCTTCTTTTTAGCGACTGAAATTAATGTGAAAAACGGGAAAAAGTAAGGGAAAATAAAAATTTCAAATATTAAATTGAAAGAAGAATTAAACAAACAAACAAATAAACAAAAAAAAAAAAGACGAATATGGTGTCCTCCTGGGAATATTATCATGTTTGAGAAAACCTCTTTTTCGAGTGAAAATTAAACGTACAAAGTGAGCCGTGGGTAAAGTGAAATAAATGATTTAATAACAGAACTTTGAACGGAATAACGTTAAGCGGGGCCTAACCGCACTTAAAATGTCTCTTTACTATTGATAATCAATAAATCGATTTGCGTAAAACATTTCTTTATTCCAGCTACATACTTTACCTGTTCGATAGAAATTTATACATACATGTATGCATATATATATATATATATATATATATATATATATATATATATATATATATATATATATGTGTGTGTGTGTGTGTGTTTGTGGTTGTATGGGTGTGGGTGCGGGCGTTCGTTTATGTGTAAGCTAGCTATCATATTTATATTTTGACTGGTTGCATTAAAAGCCACAAACAAGGTTTTTATTTTGATAAATTTCTCGTGATTTTCACTTGTTCTCGTACAAGGTAATATTTGATTGTAATTTTTTAAAATTCTCAGTACATGTATATTGACGCTTTCAATAATCACTGATCATTTTCAAGAACAGTATATGTTATGGTTTGGAAATTGAAGAAAGCTTAGAGTTATTTGTTTTTACATCATGACATTATAATTTTAAGTCATGCTTTCATAACATTGATTGCGGACTGCTTACGACATATGTACAGCTACTTGCCATATTATATAAAACAGGTATGTGTCCTTATTAATCATTGACTCTATTTAATACAATATTTGCTACCGCGAAAAATATTTCATGGACTTCTATGGTATCATTGTCTGATAAATGATATGTTAGATGACCTTAAAGCGTTTAATAGCCTGATCAAATATTAGATTTATTTTATTAATTTCGGATATAAAATTTCTTAATGGAAAAGAAAATGATATATTAGTATTATATAATAATGGATTTTAGAGTCGATGCTTTTTTGTAACTAAATTTCTAATTTTTGATCCAACAATTACAAGTAGATAACAATTATATACACATTTCAGAAGATAAATCGAATGAATGTCAGATAAATCCACATTGACAAAGGTATGTAAAGAAAACTTTAAAAGAAAAGACAGGCCCCAAACCATAGCATAAGTAACTATAGAAAGGTCAAGCTAGATAAAACGCAGGAAAACAGCAAATGTAGACTTTGTGAAAATAAAGAAGAAATAGTTAAATAGTTTCTTTAAGCATGTAATAAAGCAAGCTATTAGCACATTGCAAAAAGTTTTTATCTATAGCTTTATAAAAAGAAAGAAATCAGCACACTTGAAAAATCAAAGCAGACCCTAGGAACACCAATACTTCTTTGGCCATTTCGAATGTCGGACTTATTTTCTGCAGCTTTATGTTATATTTCCCAAGTTAGAGTTATATCATTACCATTACTTTATTAACTTACGTCTCTTTCTTTCTTTCCAGCTACGAGTTTGTTGAGACACATTTAGGTATGATGGTATTACATTTTTGAATTTAAGCGCAGTACTAGACTGGCATCATCAATTTACAGTTGAGCTAGCTAGATGTAGCCATAAATTCTATGTTAACAATGTCGAACTCCCATCTGGCTCCATGCTTTCGAGCCAATTACAATCTGCAAAAACTCGCTATCTACTGTCTTCCTGATTACTCTGTCTTCTTCCCGCTCATTATTAATGTTTCTGGTCCTAATTCTTCCACACACTGTAACCCTTTGTGTCTTAGTGACTTTAGTGCCTTGCATGGGGTGATACTGATTACAAAATGATGGATCAACTGGTACTGACGAATCTCACTAATACTTTGTTACGATGATTCCTGTTACAGTCACGGTAATAATAATAATGATAATAATAATAACAACTCTCCGTGGCCGAGAATCTTCGGGTTTGTGTCCAGTGGGAAATAGAAATGTCTCTTGGGCAGGGCGAGCGCTTTAGTTTAGAAAAATCATACTGAGTTTGTCGTCGCTCGAGTCAACAAGGGCTGCATACTCCAGAGAGAAACCGGTCTTGGATCAAAAAGTCTGTCACTAGTACAAACTCTTCCAGAAACAATGAGGCACCTGGTCACCATAATCGAATTAACTCCAACCATGGCCCTAGTGACTCAACTCCAAATCAATTACTCAAAAGAAAGCAGGCGAAATGGAAATGCTAACAGTATAAGCAAGCCATGACATCTTCTCTGACTACATTTGAAAATCCTCAAAATAACATAACAGATCAGACATACCAGATAGGGAGAGATAGGATGGGAACTGAAATATCTTTGCCAATATCCACAGAGGCATCATGTGAAATAAAAAGAAAACAAACTCAATTATAGCAATAGATAAAATAAAAGTAAATAGAAGAGAAAGGCAAAGTAGAAAAAGGTATAACTCAAGTAAAACGAGGCTAGAGTGGTAATACATAATACGAGAGACAATGATGTACAAGCTAAAATAAATGAGATAGGAAATAATGATCACTTAGGAATTGAAACTGAAGATTCTTGCTCCGATATGATACAAGAAACCGTAACTCAGTCAACATAAACAATTTCATGGATTCAGACTATGTAACTGAACAAGATTAACCAAACGAAATTAAGACAGAATTCCTGGAAAACAACAAAATTGAAATCACTAAAGCAAAAAATCACATCATTCAAATAATCAGTAAAGTAACACGCTTTCAAATTTCTGAAAGAGACCAGCTTCCAATAGTCCACATGGCGAAGTTCAATAAACATGCTGTACAAATACATAACGCTGCATTGCAGACATTGTTAACAGATAGGCCACTGGAAAACATTACAAAAGTAAATAGTGTAATATATATTTCAGTAGCTATTGGACAATTTAATGTCATGACAAAAGATGAAACATCCGGGAAAAAGAACCTTCTTGGAAGTCAAAATTAAAGCGAGAAATTGAGGAAATCAGATGTAAATTATTGATATTAGATAATATTTCAAGAAATTCAAAGGTTTCAACGGCGAAAAGCAGGGATATACAATAGGAAATATAGAAGAAAATGAAATCCCACCAATCAAAGAAATTCAAAAACTGAAACGGCAATTAAAGGCGCAGAAAATAAGACGATATGAAAAAGGGTTTCATCGAAAAATAAGATATTTCAATGAGACCTCAAGAAATTCTACATGGAAATTGGAAAAGAAGTCATAGAAGTTAAAAAAGCAGCCATCTAAGTGCAAAATATTGGGAGAATATTGGGAGCAGCCCAAAGGAATATAATCTCACTGTCGAGTGGATCCAAATAGAACAAAGAAACAAATGAAGGATAAACCTGCAGAAGAATAAAAGAATGTAACCGAGTATAATGTAAAGAAAGCTCTAAGACCTCCATTAATGGAAATCTCCAGGAATTGACAAGGTACATAACTCTTAGCTCTATCCGGCATCAAACTTTATCAATGCTAAGGAATAATCCCAATGAAATTTCAAAATGGATTACTAACGGTATTACACGGGTGAAATAGATGATACCAAAATTATAGAACAGTATCATGTCTGTCCACCACATATAAATTAAAAACCTCTGTAGTGACTAACAGTATTTACTCCTTTCTTGATAAACTGCCTCTGGAGCAGAACGGATGCGATTCATAGGGTTACAAAGATCAACTATTGATAAATAAAATAATCCTGGAAAATGGCAGGTAGAAATCTCAGCACAGCTTGGGTAGATTTTTGCAAAGCTTTTGATAAAATGTGTCACACACTTGGGTACTTAAGGCGCTGGAATGTTTATTTAGTAATAGTAAATTTCCATAAATGTAGCAAGGCACTGTTGAAAACCACCATTATACGTTAATAGCAGCAAAGGCAATAACGCTTCCAATAGGTTGAATATTCGATGAGGAATTTTTTAAGGACATTCCCTACCATCCCTCTGTTTTATCTGTCCCTAACAGTAATAACTATATGTACAAAATAGACAACTAGGTTTTTAATCACTTATTCTACATGGATGACCTCAAATCTTTTGCTAAAGACGACATTGAGTTGAAAGTGATAACATGCATTTTGGATAAGATAAATTTATAAAAGTAACATTATGCGTGCAAATATCAGATTATAATTAATCTAACGATTCTTGAAAAAGCTACGAGAAGAATAGAAATTTAACAACTGACTGAATAAACTGCAGAAGGTTATTTGATAGCATTTCTCACTCATTGATCAGTAAGGTATTATATATGTTCAAACTAACTCTAGTAGTAACAAACGTTCTCAATATATCTAATATGTCCTAATGAAATACAAACCTTGTTCTATTGCATAACAATAGCATATAGAAATCAAATAACATAAAACATGAATATGATATTTTTTAGTGTGACTCAGTTTCTATATTTCTGACATGATGTATTGTAACTATTTACACTAGTTTCATTATTTGGAATGTTTGTCCTCATCTTTATTGTCATATTCACAATGTTTCGGCCGCTGTACGCCACGGCCTTCTTCAGGTGATATACATTGGAATTTCGAACTGTTTATTTCGTCCACTGGGGTAGATTGTCCTAGTCCTACGTGACATGCCTTTACTGATCCCCAAGGACACATGGCCTAGAGGATAAAAGCGTTGGTTGAAGTAATTCAAGCAGTGGTGAGTTCAGTACCCTAGATACAGCAGGAGGTGAACAAAAACTAAAGAGAAATAACGGAAACTGAATTATCCAGAAAAAGGTATGACACATGGAACTAGAATAATCTTACCCAATAAAAGGTTCGGTTCAAAATTCCAACCTATATCACCTGAAGAAGGCCCGGGCGTAAAACGGCCGAAACGTTGTGAATATGACACTAAAGATAAAGACAACAGTCTGAACAATATAAATAGTGTAAATAGTCCCATTAACGAGTCAGCACAACAAAACTGGTTATGATTATAACATATTTAATAACGCTATATATCACCTATTTTATATGGACGATCTCAAACGGTGTGACAAAAATGACTACGAAATGGATGGTAAAGAAATTTAGCGATGACATAGCTGTAGAATTTGGTCTCGATAAATGTATCAATGAAAGTTTTAAGATAGTTAAATTAATTTTCACATCGTCAGTTCTCCTTCATGTTAATGTGATAAAGCAGCTGGAGCACGAAGACATTTATATATATTTAGGATTTTATGAAAGTCAAGTGATTAAAACCGTTAGTATGAAAGCCGAAATCAGAAAATAGTTTTATCGAAGGGAGTAAACTGTACTAAAGACATAAATAAATTCATATAACAAGGTGTTAGAAATAAACACTTTGGTCTCACCAGTTGTAACCATCAATTTTAATGTAATAAACTGGACCATCTCTGATGTAAGAAAAATGGATGCAAAGGTCAGAAAGCTGTTAACACGTAATAAATTTCACCATTGATCGTCTTCACATACACAGAAGTTTGGGTGCTAGGGGACCGATAGAACTTAAATTATGTTACAAAACACCGACAAGGTGTTGGCCAAGTGTCTTGCAAGAAGTACAGACTGGATATTACAAATGGCAGTCGAGCATAAAAAGAAAACGCAAGAAATACATAAAAGTGCTTAATGCATAAATGAGAAAAAAACGAACAAGCCACAACAACTTCAATGAAGAAGTGTAAAAACATCTCGAAGCGAAATGGGAGGCAAAATATCTGCATGGTCATCTGTTCTCCGTAACAAACGAACAGATGTAGATCAAAATGTCACCCATATGGAGTTCAGGACTCAAAGCAGAAAGAGAAGAATTAATTCTAGCTGTTCATTGCCAAACCTTATTTACCCGCAACTATTAGGCTAAAATGCAGGTTTTGTGTTCAGTTTGATGAAACAATTGATCAATTAGTGGCAGGATGTAGGCTATTGGCCCCGGAAGAATACAAGCCAAGCATGATAGAATAGGTCAGTACTTATACAGGGTAATCAGAATTAAACCTGAGTGATACAAACATCATCGTAAACCTGTAAATGAGGCAGAAAAAGTAACTATGTAAAGGAAACAGTCTAGATGTAATTGTTAAAATAAAGTTTCTCTGCTGATCGATATGAGTGTACAAGGCGATCGTAACATTTCTTAAAGAATTCAGGAAGTTGTTTGCAATGACGTGGAAATAAAAACTGAAAAGTATGTGACATCTTAAAAGAATTACTATATCTGTCATATTTAGAATGGACACTTAGAATGAAAGAAAAGAAATGAGAAATTTTATGAACATCATACTTGGAAATCCGTTTTTACAAGAAGTTCAAAACATAATATTCAATAATATGTTTTGGACTTCTTACAACAACGGTTTTCTGTCCATTTAGCAAAGAGAGTTCCTCTCAAATGTGGCTGATGGTTTTGTGCATATTTGATATATTTCTTTTGTAGAGAGACTTAATTTGTAAATAATTATTTTATCTTTAACTTCACACAAATTATTCGCACTATTATTTGAAAAAAAAAATCGAACATTCCTCAACTTTTATATATATAACTTTTGTTAAAGGTTTTATTTATCCATCAATATTTTAAATACACGTGAACTGTAAATAGATTTAAAATCGTTTTTAATTTTATATTTAACATTACGTACATTTTTGTGATGTACACAGCGAAATATTCATAGTCTTGCCATTCCAGTGTCACTTGTTTGATTGTTGAACGAAGTCATTATCGTAAAGTGGCTGGTTAAATCTTGGTAAGTAATGTACCGAAAATTAATTTTTATGAGACTTTTCCCCCAATAATAATAATAATAATAATAATAATAATAATAATAATAATAATAATAATAATAATAATGTCGTTTGATTGAGTAATATTATGGATTCGATCTTGCTAGAACTGACCTTCTCAGATAAGATTATAGCCGACATTATTAAACTTTGCAAATCAAATTAGCCTACGGATTGCCTCAACGGCGTATAAAATACGCAATGTGCCATTTTAGCCATAAAAAAACCGCGTCTAATAAGCTGTAAAATACAGCATTTAAATGTTTTCATAATTTTGAAGACATACTTCCTTTTATATATGTACATATAAATGTTTATGGGGGAAATATGAATCAAAGCATTTTTATATCATCCGGTCTTTCTGCATGTATGCATGTACATTTTATATTTAGGGAAATACAAGACGAAAAATGTGTTTATTCAAAATTATACAATACGTTTGAGTGAGTTTAGTAAAATTTTGTGCAAGATAAACAATAGAATATAAACAGAGCATATATACAGACCGAAATATCAATAAACATTTAGTGAAATTGAAATGAACAGACTGCGATAGATAGATACATAGGTAGACATGAATAACAGAATTTTGGAATACAACTCGAAAAAAGAGCTTTAAATTGGGGAGAGCGTAAAAATGCAGCCTAACTATAAAAACTGTAAAAGAAAAAACAAATATATTTGTGTATATGTGTGCGTGAGGCATTGAGTGGGTGATTGTGTTTGCGTGTGTGCATTTGAGTTAACAGACAAGACTTCAAAAACATAAACGAAATAGAAAAAAGAAAAAACAGAAAAGTGTAAGTAGCAAATAAATAAGATGGAATATAAAACCTCGCAAGAAGTAGAAAAAATAGGCAGAAAGAAATACGAAATCAGATCGAGAAAAGTAGAACGACTGGCCGGGGAAAAACAGTGAAGAAATGGGCAGAAGGCAGAGGAAGATCGCTGGAGAGATAGAGCGAAAAGCATTTAAAAGGAACGGGGGGGGGAAAGAAGAAGAAATTGAGAAACAAAAAAGAGAGGGTCAAACTGAGTATCAGAAAAGACCAAGTAAAGGAAGGAAGCAGAGAGCAAAAGGGACGATGGACTATTTATTGACGCCGATTGGCACCATTAAATTCAGTTTTGTATTCGACTAACTTAAGAAAGCAATACTTTTTTGTCATTATTATTTGGAAAGTGTATTCGGAGTAAGAGTCCCGTGCGCATGCACACAATCACACGTGTTCACTTTCATAGAAATACACAGCAAAATAGTAAAAGAATAATGATACAGGAAGTTGCTAGTTGCTAGAATTGGCGCATCCAAGTCTGGAGAGTAAAAGGGTAAAATTCTGTACAATATTTTCACAACACAACTTCCAGTAAATAATATTTTATAACATTGAAAGAGGCAAAACTGACAGGTGGGCGTAAATTCTGTGTATCACAACAGAAAAAAAAAACCCTGCATGCAAAGAACAACACAAACACACACTCGCGCGCGCACACACACATATATATATATAAACACGCACACCGATATATAAACACGTACACACACATATATATATATATATATATATATATATATAAAGGTTCTAACCTATCCATATGTATGCGTGCACACAGATATATGTATGTATGTATGCATGTATGTAAGCAATTATGTATATATGTATATGTATATTTCGAGGATATTATCTCCCAAATTATGTTTATTAGAAATCCAGACCATAAAAAGAAAAGTAAAAAGTAATGGAACTTGTTTTTTGTGACATGCTTGCGGCAGAGGCAACCTTAATTATTGGCGAACGTAAAAAAAAAAAAAAAAAAAAAAAAAAACTTACAAATTTGATATTTATGATAGATATCTATATACACATTTTATAAACGATGACATTTCAATACGTCTTTCTGTGTGATTCGCATGTGAATTTTAAATATTACTTTTTTTTATATTAAATTAAAAATAGAGGAAACTGCATTTTCATCATTTGAAATTCTTTTATTTACGGAAAGGAATGCATTTTACAAAGAGCAATAATCATACATGCCGTTTATGAAGATGGTGCCATAACTGTGAGTAATCAGAGAGTAATTGATACAACTTGGCTCGGATGTTTTACTGGGTCCTCCATACTCCCTCTGTCCTTGCAAATTTGGATTACCATTTACTTCGATCCCTACTAAATTCTCTTAATCGGAAGAACTTCAAGAATTCTGGAAGCCTGTAGAAAGCAATCAGACTAATCCATCAGCCAGAAAATTATCAAGGTCTGGGGGGATAGAACCATGAAACTGCTTAAATAATAGCAAAAGGTAACTGAACAAAATGGCACTTATGTGGTTGAATAAATCTACGTAGAAATATCTAAATACTGTCTTTGAAATTCACTTCAACACCATAAAGAACTTTTGTTCCGACCCAATATATTCGAATGAAGCAATTCTTGCATATATTATATATTCACGTAGAAACCTGTGCTACTTCCAATAGCGGTTGTCTCTTCTCTTGTTTTGTCCTTGGGACTGAAGCCAAGAAAATCACTTGCACAATGGGGTGAAAGATATTTCTAAGCTACTCGCATATAGCTAGCAGAAACAATTTGACACGTAAGTTTTAATGTTTTCACTTGTCTACTTATATTCTATTTCTTCCAACATTGTGTGCGTGGAATTCCATTTTCTCCAAATATTGCTTGAAGTGCTTGTGAAAAGTTTATCGAAGCTCATACTCTGTAAATGATGATATAGTGATCTCCTTCCATCGGTTGTAATATAATGATGCTATATTCATTGGAAGGAACAACGTTCACATTTTCATTCAAATCGCATTAATAAAGAAGGATGTTTTGAAATAAAATATCAAACACCAAGGACTCTTTAAAACTAAACTTAATATCTTTGTAATATTTTCCAAATACTGGGCGAAAATAACATTTCAAAATGTTCTTTGGTTTCTCTATCTTTTTTTTAGCATGTAAAATAAATCACAGAATTTAATTTTTAGTAAGTTTTAAATCACGAGGAATTGCGTGCTGTACTCAATGTTGCTAAGCTAAGGTTGAAGTTCCTAATAAAAGATTAAGTTCATCTTTCGAAATATTTGATCCTGGTGGAGATGTTTCACCTTTAGCATGAAAGTTTCTTGATGGCATTCCTTTCCTGTAAAGGCAGGTTTCATTAATATTAAAATATTATAAATGGTTAGGGTATAATCTGGGGTAATAGTAACGAATATAATCTGGCGAAATATCCTGTAGCGCTAGATATATACGGTTTCCTAAATCCAATAAAGAAAAAGAAGTTGCATCGTGACACTGTCTGACCGATTGATAGCAAATAAATCAAAGTGAAACTCGGCACTACAAAAATGTTACCGTTTATTACATGCTGAGCAAAGAAAGATGAATAAAAGACAAAGGATGATTCAAAAGAAGATGAACTTAGAAGGAAAACTTAAAATCAAAGAGACTAAATTTCCTTCCTGTCTTTGATAGGTTAAAATACACGAGTAGTGACTAAGTTAGAAATCTAAAAGTAGGTTTCCGTTTACCAGGATTTAAACCGAACATTATCAAGATTGGCAGTCGCCATGAAATACCACCGTCTTCTTATTTGAAACATAATTCTTAATTTAGTGATTAAATAATCCTCTTGTGAATTCTACGACTACTAAGGGAACCTTGGACATTCCTTTATCATTCAGCATTTCTTGTAAGTTATGTCATTTTGTTTCGAAGAAATATTAACTTTGTTTCTGGCTTTGGATATAGACTACCATGTATTTCCTATTTTCCTTAAAACTTCCTCGTTCCTATATTTATACTTTCATAGTTTTTTGACACCACTTCATGCCCATATCTGACAACCATAACAGGTGCTATCACCCCGGGTCGGGGTGAGCCTGAGAACAAGAGCAATTAAGTGGTGGTTCCACGCTCCTCAAAACATCCTGATCAGAGGCTTGCTGCTGGATGTAGGTTATCGTCATATCCAGGAGGGATATTTATTAATATATTAGTAACAAACTAATATCCAAACACAGAGAAAGCTTTGGAAGTAAATCCAGAGAGAAAACCCAGAGTAGAGCCCCGAAAGTAGTTGACTGTTAAGACAAATTTTCAACAACAACTGCATCCAAGCCATCCCAAAATATAATACCTGGTATTCCTTTGGATCTTGTCGGTACGGTCGAGAGGCAGTGTATGTAGTCTGGATAGCTCACGGCCTCCATATATCATCGCCTCGGCCTGCGCCCTGGAGAGGTCACTCCATTTTCTCCAACAATGACTGAATTTTGACCAGACAGGGCGCTACCTCCATCTTGCGAGATAAAAGGATGTCTTTTACTAATATACTAGTATATTAGTTTATATAACATACTAGTATATGAATATATATTAGTATACTTTTATGTATGATATACTTTTATATTAGGTTTGATAAATAAAGAATATGGAAAAGAAGAAGAAGAAGAAGAAGAAATGTATTTCAGGAAATCTGAATTGGAATTAAAAACCGTATTAGAAAAACGAAAAGATAAAACAAAAACTAACGCATTTACTGACTTAAATTTGAGTCACTTTTATTCTTCTCGAAATAACTTGAAAAAAGTTTTTGCATACAATTATTCTTTCTAAATTAAGGCGGTGCAATCTTTTTGGTTTTAATAAAAATGTAAATGCTTAGAAATCTTTTGAAGAGCAGCAATCCACGAGTGTTGAGTCTGACAACTTTGGAAGTTGCGCATTGTAATCCATCTTCCAAGAAAAGTTCTGTTCAGAAAATTCCTGCTAAGCTATTACCAATTGGAATGCTGTTGTGATTGACTAAAAATGGAAAACGTGTTATGGAAATTTCTACTCTATTTCTAGATTGGATATTTTAACTCTCAACTGGGTGCAAACGTTTTTATTCACTCTTTAAAAAAAAAAAGAATCAAATGTTGCTATCGTACATTGAATATTCAATGGATTAAAAAATTTCATTTCATTTCTTTCTTTAATAAAAAGTAACTGTAGAAATAGAAATTATTCGTCAGCTGGCGATTCTTAGAAATGGCAATTGGTTCTTATGTAATTACATATGGTCTATTGGTGAAATGAAGAGGTTAAAATTGAACCGGGTTCGAATGGATGTCAAGACAAAATACTTTTTAGTTTTCCCAAACGTTCTTTTCAAATTTCAAAATTAGAAAAATTGTACTAAAATGATTGTCAGCTGACAGTGGTTCGCAAACCTTTTTTCACTGGGCCGCATTTTCATTTTGAAAATTTGCTCGCGCCTCTTATGTGATAAGAAGTACATTTAAAAATAATTAAGAAAACCCAGAAGTATTTAACAACTAATAGGTTTGTCCAAAGCTTGGAATACAATCCATCAGATCCTGTTTGAATCAATCATACTTATAGCCAAATTATGAAAATATCGCAAGTTTACAAGAGAATTTAATAAGGGCCTCTCGAACTTTTTTTAAAGCAATGATTTTAATTTTAATTATATTATTGTGTATTTGGGCATCAATCCCTCTTTTAGACATTAACGATAAATGACAAAATACTGCGTTTAAGCATTTTATTTAATTTATCTTGTGTTCGTATAACTTTTTTTTTCTTTTCTGGACATAAGGTACGTAAACATTGTCCGAATGTTTTCGATGTCCAAGAGCTTCCAGCTATTCTTTTAGCCATTATCATTATCATTTTCCATTTTTAATTCTAACTGAATGCATAGATTTTTCATGTATTTATCTAGACCTGTGGAAATGTTCTTTTATTTTCCAAACAAGGTCAGAATGTTGTGAACGTGTTCATAGTTGATGTTATTGAGTGCTAGTTTTTTTCTTTTTACCATCAATGCTCCCATTATTTTTAGATTGTGGATGGGGATGAGGCTATTATAGTTATATTATTATTATTATTATTATTTTTATTATAGTTATTATATTATTATTAGCCAAAGTACCTAAAATTCAATAAAATATTTAAAATATTTAAAAATTTTAAGACTACTGTGTAGTTAAAAATATCTGAAAAAGGGTTTAGGTTGTATTCCTCATGTGATTTAGTACAAGTATTCCACCCTTAACTAAATATCGTAATCGCTAGGTTATCGATAAATGTGTTAACACCGCACAAAAAAACTTCTACATCCGTGTGTTAAAAATGCTATACGGTGATATTTTAAACTGAAATAAGTCAAGTTTCTTTCAATTAAGATTAATTAAACGTTTCATTAGTCAATCTTTCCTCAAATAAAGTTTCTGAAAAGTTTTATTTTTTAGAAAGATTTTAAATAAATTACATAATTAATGTTGTGTTGACAGATTTATCAATATGGCCATTTCATTAATTTTATCGATTCAAAAATAATACAATCAATTTAAATTCTGTTTTAAATACAGCAAAGTATTCTACTCACTGGAAATATTAAATTCAATCTATTAGCTTATAATTAAAACTAAAATAAACGATTCCAGAAAGATTTTTCAATTTTAAAATGCATTTTAAACCTTAAAATTTGTCCTTTGTTTTTGGAGGTACCTATATACATATATATATAAATATATATATATATATATATATATATATATATATATATATATATATATATATATATATATGTCGTGCTTAACCGATTCGGTCACGTACGACTTCCACTTAAATAAAGCCCGAAATAGTGAGCTCAAAAGCCATATATATAGTCCTTAAGGATATAGGGTCCAGTGGATGAAGGGGTTGGTTAGATCCAGTGACTAGGCCCGAAGAGTTGTGAGTTCCATAACTGGCTACAGCAGTAGTAAGCTAAAATTTGTAGAGTTGTGTTAAAGGGAAACAACTGAGTCACAAGAAGAGGCATGACACGTGGATTCAGAATAATCTAGCCCGGTTGTGGACGAAATAAAGGGTTTGATTCGAAAATTCCAGTCACCTGAAGAAGGCCGGATCATCCGACACCCGAAATGTTGTAAATATGGCAATGAAGATGAGAATAACACTCCGAATAATGTAAGTAATAATAATACCTCATGCCATATATATATATATATATATATATATATATATATATATATATATACACACACACACATATATATATACATATATGTATGTATGTATAGGATTTGCACTATATTAACCGACATACACCCCCGAAAAACGCCTAGAAGAATTACAAAAAACGAGGTTACCACACACCACCACACAACTAGTAAACTAAGATTTTGAACTAGCAGAAAACTACCCTTAGACCAACTACGAAACCAAAAGAAACGCAACAACGAACAAATTCTAGTATCCATCTTACCATACAAGAACAATGCAGAACTATTTACAGAAATAAGAAATCTCGACCTACTTAACAAGAATAATAAAAAGATATACTAAAAAGAAGCAAAATAATTAAAAGCAAACACCAATCAAAAACCCTATAAAACATATTAGCCTCATCCAAATTTGATCAACACACAATACAGGGGTCGGAAAATGCAACAAGATGTGGGGTTTGTGTTTTCATTATAATAGGAAACTCCTATAATTTTGAAAAACCCACAACATTCCCAATAAAGAAAAACTTAAACTGCAACTTCAAAAATGTGATTTATGCACTCAAGTGCACAAAATGCAACAAATCCTATATCTTTATTATACAAGCACTAAACAGACATTTCCTTCACAAAAACAACCAGAAAACTCGAAACATTGTCTGTCACAACAAATCCACAAATTCAACAAACGTAAATTTAAAAATATACCTACATATCAAACAGACGATCACTCTTACCTATACCAGAAAAAATCTTCATAGACACATTTAAACCAGTACTAATCAAATTATAAGCCACCACACTTAAACACACATCATACAGACTTATGGCAAACACACTAGTCAGACCACACACAAATTCAAAATACATGTAGTTATTGTATCGATTTCTTTATAAAAATATAATATATATCATATATGTATGGAGAACAGATTTATGCACACATAGAGACAAAAACAAACATACTAGTCAGGCGACACACGCGCACGCACACACGCATACACACACAAACCCTGCATGCCATACAAAATCTGTGTGTATATATAGACTATTTTTTTGTAATAAAACAGTATACATATATGGAGAAGGAATACATATATACACATACTAGAAAAGCACACACGCGCGAAAATAGAAATGGAGAAAAGTTTAAAAATATGCAGAGGGCATAAAAAGAAAAGAACAAAAACTTAATTCCTCCCCCTTTCTCTGATGAATTTTAATTGTTTTGTCACCCCTTAAGCAAAGATTTTTCTGCCAGTCCAGAAGAATTTGGAGTACTACAACACGCAAAAGACAATGGTTAAAGATAAGAAAACATTAATTCCTTTAAATAATATTTTGAAATAATCATTTTTCGCCTGATGAAGGTCACAAACTCAAACCCGTGTAGCAAAAATATTGAAAATAAAGTATAATATTAAAAATTTCACATTATAACAAAAAACGTTTGCGGCTTCTCTTTTCACTCTGAAATATACACTTTTCTCTCGCTGGAACAACTATAATCTCTCCTTTACACACACACACACACACACACACGCACACACTCATACACATATATAGTATGATGGGTAAATTATAGTCCAAATTACGCAAAAATGAAAATAACACTGACATATTTTAACATATATTTACAAAAATTGTACAAAAATATCTTGAAATAGTAAAGAGTAAATTTATTCAATAAAATCGTCATTTCCTTTAACTACGTCCTCCAGACGACTTCGGAATTTTCTGCAACTCTTCTGGGCGGTTTCCTTGTTGAACTTGGTGAATGCTGTCATAATCCTTGCCTTCAGTTCATCTTTGGTCTTACAAGGATTTTTGCTGGTCTTTCGTTCCACACATAATAATCAAAGGAATTGCATTCTGGGGAGTTAGGTGGCCAGATGAAAGGGATGATGTGATCGTAGAAATTGGCACACAGCCATGACTGGGTTCTCCTATTTTGAGTGGCATGGTGCCGAGACATGTTGTCAGATATAGGTACTTCCAGCAGCCATCCTTTTGACCCAGGGCAACACTACCTTCTCAAGGCACTTGATGTAGGTTTCCGTGTTGAGTCTGAGCCCCTGTGGAGTCATAACGTCGCCATCACTAGTGGTCACTACAAATACCACGATGTTGACTGGATAGATCATTCAACTCTTTCCGAATTCTCTGCACTGTCCTCAGATTGACACCGAAACACTCTGGAATGTCCATATTGAAGCCTCCGGCGCGAATACCAAGCAGTACAGTATGCCGTTTCCAAATTTCTGGTGAAGTGAATTGCGTCATGATATTCTTTTCTCATAGACAGTGCCCAAATGACCCTAATATACAAAATCTAAAACAAACAATGTGCCTGCGCGAATTTAGAATATAAAATGGCAAGAAATTACCCATCGCACCATATATATATATATATATATATATATATATATATATATATATATATATATATATATATATATATATATGAATGCATGTATATGTGTATATGAGTGTACGAGCTCGTGTGTGAGGTCTTGGGAATAATAAGATAAGATCCCATAATAAGAATATGAAGAAATGAGAGTTCCTCACAATGAGCTCTTCCAACAATAGATGCTTACAGACGCCTTCATAAAGAATAAAATATATTAGGAGAGAAACTACAAAACATTGGTTAGTTTTTCCTTAGGACTATCTGTTATTGTATCCGTCAATCCATTAGAAAGAGAAATCGCGTGACTAGTCAAGAAATGACAGCCCCCACTTGTTATTTCTCGAAAGAAAACGTTTTTCTCGGTAAAAGCTCTGTGCAAGGACTTACACAATTAATATTATTTGTGTTTACCTGGTGAATGGAACAAGACAAACCAAGCCCTGAGTACTTTATTACGGAAATCCGTGAAGACTACTGTTGCTTTAAGCTTTTAGGAATATGAATTTGACAAAGAATCAACTGAGTTGGAAATAGGAATTATTGAATTCGGAATAGGAATTTATAGTACTATAGTTTTAGACAATTTTATAGGTTTAGTTATATTTGTAGTTTCGTATAAGACTTACAGGAGTACTTCAATATTCATGATTTTGAATTCTTGCAATGCACAGTCGAGATAAAACAATGTTATCAGTCTCAAATCGTTGCTTAAACATCTGGCACATTTAATATAGACCTGATCATTTAAGTGATTATTTGGTTTTAGGACGACTTTTGTTTTTTCTCTTCCTTTCTTGTTGATTTGTTAATATAGCTTTATGGATTTTTTTTAGCCATTTCTGTCTCGAGTTACAGGTTTTGTAACCATATTTCTCAAAACTTCTATTCCTTTTTCTTTTTAGTTATAACACGTTGGGACACCGAAGTAAAGCAACGTCTAGTCTGGTTAGTACCTAGATGGGTGACTGCTTGGGAGATACCAGATACTGTAAGCTTGGATATACGGGTAGTGTAATAAATAACGGCTCGGAATTGTAAATCGGTGAGTGCAAATTCCAGTTTGGTTCGTTATATACACTTACGCACAATTATTCTTGGGGAAGGAATGGCACCACTTCTTTTTCCTCCAGGTTTTAGTTAAATAGTAGGATGTGTTTCAGTAAATCATTAATAACTCCAAAAATTTCTTGCAATCAATGAATATTTTCTGGCTTTAAATAATCTGTAAAAGGTTGAGAAGCCGTAAAAAAACAATAAAACCAAAGAAAAAGAAGTCCAAATAAACGACCTCTAACATTTGTTGCAACCTTGCAGTCACCAACCTCCTGCTATACAAGCAAGCTTTCCTAATGCCGTTTTATTGAATTTGTATTTTTTTCAAGTATGCAAAAAAAAAAAAAAAAAAGTAAAGAATTACAAATCTGCACATTTGTTTTGAGACATTCAATGCGTGCATTCAACAGACAATAAACAAGCAAACGTATTGTTAGCATCAATGTAAATTTATCCTTTAAAGATGGTGTCCACTTAAATGAATGTTGTTTTCTTGTGTGTATCAGTAATAGATATTTAACAGGAGAAAAAGCCTTATTAACCGTTCAATAGTATCGAACGCCTGATCGATTTGATCGAAAGCTGATTCTCTCTTTGCTAACATATCACGAGTTTCATCAAAATGGATTTTATTTTTTTTTACACGCAACGGTTGCTCTCTGGGAGACATTATTTATACACATGTGCACATTTCCGAGCTGAGGAAATGATTCCGGATTTTATCGGTGGAACTTGACAATCGTTTGTGAAGCATGTGTCGCGCCATATTAAAACTTCTCTGAAACTTACTAAACTCACTCTCTCGGCATATAAACGAGAGACAACGGCAAAGGTGTTCAATGCGAGAACATGGAACCCAAAGTCAAACGGCCTGAAAATTCGTCGCATTTGCTGAAGTAGTGCTTTACTCCGAATTCAAAATCATTAGGTAAAAACTATATACATTAAAATAAATAACAGAGGTTTATATTAATAATTTTACAAAGAATTTTGGACACATTTTCTCTTATACTAATTACTAAAAATTATATGCATTATCTAAAGTGATTCTAAGTACAGTAGATCCCCGGGTTACGATATTTCCAGCCTAAGACGATTCGTGGTTACGACGCAATCTTCATTAATCTTGTTTTGACTGATGTCGTTTGCCTCATACATACAACGTCCTCCACGCATACGTGTTTTTGTCCTAATTATGTTAACATAACATAAGAACCAAATTGAGAAGTGCAGTCCACGAAAAATATCTTTCGAAAACACAAGAGGACAAATAGAAGAGACGAAGAGAACCCAAAGAAAAGCCAGAGCTCACCATCCCCTGAACCCACCTACACTACCATGCGTTGGCTGCGGACGTTTCTTCAGATCTAACATAGGATTCATTTCACACAAAAGGAAATGTCTATGAGTACCGACGAGTTCCGCCAACGATGACGATATTATCATATGTCATAGAAATATATTGTTATGTCCTAGATTATTACTTTACTTTTGCTTTAGTATAGGTGAGTGACGTCAGTGCTTATTCACGGAAAATTGTGGGTACTTTTCGACTTGCACGGAAATTGCGTTATGATGCATCGTAGGAATGGAATTCCGTCGTAAGTCGAGTATAAAATGTGAAAGGCAATAAGCGGTAAACTGTTCATATATGAAAATATATTATAAATGAAATACATTATTTTCATAATTAAAAATAGCGAGTGGAGATGAAGTAGGGACTTCGTAATTTTGTGATTAATTTTTAACAAACTTTATAAAATGAATATAGTTTTGAATGAAAAAAAGCATATTCTTACTGAATGATAATCCCGAGAAAAAACGAAAATATTAATAGAGAGTGGATATTCGAGTATATGGGCGCCATAATGGAGTTGTGTAATTTAGTACAACTTCTTTACCTAGAGTAGGCTATCTGCATTTAGGAGAAGCTAACTGCAATTGTACAATTGTTTTTTTTTACTGCTGTGATGATTTGTTTTTTTCTACTCTTGCTCAATTGCTGGAGTGATTCTCTGGGAAAACGAAAAAGTTAAAGTGCATATGTTCATTTTCCGATTTGTGCCCTATCACAATATAATAACATCGGTGCAGCAATTACTCCAGATGATTCGGTGGTAAAGGATTACAAAGAAAGAATAGGGACTGAGAGAGAATGGTATAGAAAAGCAGATAAATGGAAATATGTTCTTTCATCTATCTATCTATCTATCTAGCTAGCTATCAGAATGTGAATATATGCATGGATCTATCTACTTATCTCTGGTATTTGCTACATAATTCAAATGGGAATCAGTGTCAGCATGAAATATCCGAACATAGAATCCAGAACTTCATATATTGATTTTCAACTCAACTATTTTATCCTGGAGAGACCAGTTCCGCGCAATCTTCGTAGACTGATAGTCAATGCAGGTATGTAATTGTAAACTCTGCAATACCTTTGGGTGATATCGAGGACTTACTTATTTTTGCAAGAAATAAATATACAGATTGAGACAGAATAGGTAAAAAGAGGAAAAAACACAAAAGTAAGTGAAAAGATTATTGGCTGATCATTTTGTAGATATTTGCCAATCTAAATAATTATATTACATCTGTGTCAAAGGTTTTAGCTTTATTTTAATTAAAATTAGTTGGTAATAACTTGCACATTTAATTATTAATCATCAAAATGTCATTTTGTGACGTTCAATGATCATACGCCAACATTTTGTGAATTTTCCAATACCATCTTTTGATAAAATGATCCGTATTGATGTTGCCAACGCCATTTTAAATATTGAAGATAATTCATTTTTTTACCAGATAAGGAATGTTGTATTGATCGAAACAAATGTTAATCCAATGGCACCAAGTTAGTATCCCGCAGGAGGAATAATTCCCCATTCTAACTTCATTATGGCATTTATGGTAGACAAAACAATGTGTGAAGGAGCGTTGTTATGCAGTTGTATCAACTTCCGGTTTTTCTTATGTTCACAACCTGAGCCATCAAAAATATTACTGCATCCAGAACAATCTGAATGTTCCGTAGTAAGTGAATCTTTTTTCTTTAACAGCAACTCTCAAACATATGTGGTTGTGATGCTCAACAGTAGCAATTACAACCGGTTTCTCTAATTCGTAATAAAATATAACTTTCATATAGCATCCTCCACGGAAAAGTTATACTTAACGTTTATAATGAATTTTTATTAGGCTGGTGCAAAAATAATGACGGTTTTTGACGTTAAAAATAAGTCAAAAACCGTCATTATTTTTGCACCAACCTAATAACATTACAAAATCTTTCTGAAATGTTTTATTTTAGCTTTAGTTTCAAGCTAACAAAATAAATTTAATATTTCTAATAAACAAAACACTACGCTGTATTTCAAAACTTATTAAATTGTTTTTTGAAATTTCAAAAATTTTGAATTTAACCACATTTTTAGCAACGTGAATATGAAAAATGTAAATCTCTTAATTAAAAAAAATCTTCCAAAAATAAAATATACTTTTCTGAAACTTTATTTGAGAAATAGTAGTTGATTTAAAGTATAATTAATTTGATTTGAAACAACTTTTAAGTTTAAAATATCACAGAAATCCATTTCTCGACTCTATAATAGCTTGTTTATTCCGTGACAGCCGATGGCAGATAGATTGTTATGTGAAGTTGTTCTACGGGGCTTTAACCTTAAAACAATAATTGCGGAATATAACGAGTACACTTTTTAACTACTCGCTAATCTTAAAAATTTAGAAAATATTCTAAGTAATCTAATGTTTTATTTAATTTTAGAGAATTTTGACACTAACTTTACAATTGGTGGAACTCTTATTTTTTGAGAGTATCGTGTATGGGCAACCATATCTACAAAATTCGGCACCTTTTTACACATACAAAACAATTAAAAAGTCTTTTAAAAATATTCAGGGATGTCTAATTGAATAAGCTTTACGATATTAGTAAATTTATTTTTATTTAGTAACTAACTTTCCTAAGAGTTACATCATTGACACCGAATTTTCAAAGATTTAAAAATATTATAAATTATTCTAATTAAAATTTTAAAAAAATGATAATAAATCTTGTAAAAAATTGATTTTTCATCGAAAATTTTTTTAAGACAATATTATCCTTAATGCATATTATTTATAAACGTAGTTAAAAACTTCTCTATTTAAATAATGTCTTAGCTTTATTGCGTTTTTTACTTTGCAATTCAGAGCAGATATTCGGTAAGAAAAAAATCGGTGATTGAAATTCTCTAAAGAATTTTGCTTTTAACTAAAATTAATGTGGGTGAAACACGTGTGAAAATATAGTTTTACCAAGATTTTCTAATAAAAACATTTCTCAAATAATTCATTTGTGAATAAGTTCTGAAAATGTTATTAAAATCCGACAATTATTTGATTTTTGCAAGAATTTAAAATTAATGCGTCTTTCACCGCAAAAGATTTGCTATGATAAAAATATGGTACATCTGCTGACGCAAGAAAAACAAGATTTTTAATCAAAATTTTGAATGTTCTAAAAAGAGAAAACAATTTAATTAAGTATTCAAAAAATACTTCAATCTTTTCTCTTAATAATAACAAAGATTTTGACGATAAATCTATGTTTTCATTACTTTTGGAGTATGTTTTCTTTATGGTATGCTGATTTTTTAATTTTATGGCGGTACCTACTTTCATATCTTACCAAATACAGAACAATAACTTTTATAGAAAAAAAATCTTTAGTTCTTGCTATTGATGCTGCAGGTTATTTTCGATACAGCCGTATTTGTGATGATTCATTGTGAACAAACTTTTTGCTTTCAACAACAATTTTTCACAAAAAGAAGTGAAATGCATTTGCGAAAATACTGTTCAATGTTTTGCCTTGACAATTTCAAATTTCGAATTTATTTTCAATTTTTAATCATCATATTTTACTCATATGTTGTAAGTGTTGTGAGAGCGACAAAAAGTTTCTAACATTAACTGAATTTGAATAATACTTGTCAATGATCACTTCCAGATTCTTTTAGTTCGACGCTGCATAATTTGCTTCGCAAGTCAAATTAGCCATTTTTAAGCTTCACAGATATTCATGTCAATTAACTGTGTTCAACAGAATCATTTCAAACGATTTCATTAATCATTTTCTTGGCTTTGAAAACAAAGAATAACATAAAGTGCCACACGTGTATTTTGTTTAATTCTATTCTTTTTGAGCATCGAAGCAATGAATACTGAATACACAACTTTCAGAACCGGTTTTCAACAAAGAAGGAACTGCTGACTTTTGCATATGCCTAATACATTATTTGCAAAATATACCAAAATACTTTAAAATTTAATATCTTGTCAAAACTTTGTATTACTTTAAGATCTGTCATGCATAAATAATATTTTCTATATTAAAAAATAAAAACTGTTATGAGAGAAAAATAACAGACTTTTGAAAAAGTTTGAAAACAACCAATCTCACATATGCACACATATACATATAGCCAATAATTTATTCTATGAGAGAGAGAGAGAGAGAGAGAGAGAGAGAGAGAGAGAGAGAGAGAGACGGAGTGAGAGAGACGGAGAGGTGTGAAAATAGTGAATATGAGATTGTGTGTGGTTAAGAGAAAGATCGATTTCATTAGAATATAATTTGATTTTCGAAAAGATAAAAAAAAAAACATGTTAATACTTCAGATAGAGCCACTTATATATTGATGTTTACAAACAAACTGCGATCGATACATAGAGAAATAACTGAGTGAATTTAAGCAATATTCTGAATTCTATCGACAGTATTTTTGTTTTGTAATAAATTTCTTTATATTTGGCCAGTAATCAGTGCCCGAATCCCACCAATAAACTACAATTCGTAGTGTTTAACATCCATAAGCATTTCTTTTCTTCATTTTCCCATCCCCGAAATAAGAAAAGAATCACTTTTAAGCTGGTATTCGATCTTTTATTAATACATGTCTATCTGGTTTAATTACAAGTCATTAATTTCTACGGTTTTGAAAAAATAAATAGTAATAGAAAATAAAAATAATAAGAAAAAGGAATTAAAACGCATGCTTAAACGAAAGATTACATTATCCAAAAGCTCTTGAATAATCACTACGAACAAAATTCCGCATATAATATTTAAAAAAAAAACATCATTTTTCAGTAACTTGTCAATTGAAAAACTACATTTTTTCATTGTCCACATCAAAATCACACCTTACTTTCTGTTTATTTGGAACTTCTCAGGATCTTATGAAATATTTATATTTAAATTAATAATTCACTAGTGTAAAATTGTTTTGATTTGATTATAAAATATTTCCATATTTTTTGTTTTCGCTCTATACCGACAGTATTGTTGTCTGATGTCTTTCCATGTATTCTGTTTTACGTTTAACTGCAAATGGTTATTAGTAGATAATTTCCGTGTTGCTTTTAGCTTATTTCATTCCATTAAAAATATTTTCTCATAAAATTAATTTCCTTATTTTGTCCCCTGATTGACGAGTTGTTGGAATTTCCCTCTACACACCTGAGAAGCGCTGAAGGAATACGCCCATTGCTACACCCAATCGTTTGAAACGTGATGCCTACATAAAAATATTGAAAATGTCAACATCAAAAAGGTACAGACATTAAATATCTGCCAATTGTTTTAAAAGACGATGGAAAATGCGACACCGGAATCTGAATACGCATTGGATTATGAATTCCAAAAGTTATGAAAAGTACTAAGAAACATAAAAAATCGTTAGAGCCAAAGAAAAGAGTGTTGGAATGTTATGTGATATCCATTTTCTGTACAGATGAAGAGAAAACTGAAGGCAGCAGATGTGGTTCCCCAGAAGGATAGCGAAAAGTCCCTTCTAAAAGTTAAACAAAATATTAAGAAACAAAAAATTTCGTTAGGAACAAAGAAAGGTTAGGTAATATCAATCCTCATATATGGTAGTAAATACTGGACACTATCTTCACAGATAAAAAAAGAGACTTGAAGCAACAGAAATGTGGTTCTTCAGAAGGATGCTAAGAATTCCATAAAGCAAGCATATTAGCAACGACAAAATCTTAGAGAAAATAGAAACAAAAAAAGGACACTTATACTGAACATTTGGAAGAGACAGTTGACCTTTCTAGGATGCATAATAAAGAAAGAGGGTTTAAAAATTTTGATATTCACACGACAGATTGAAAGTAAACAACGCATAAACTCTCCAGTAAGCTTAATTAAATAGATGGCGTAACAAGTTTTAGGAGAGATAGCAAGAAGATAAAATTTATTAAGAGCTATAAAGGACAGGGAATTGTGGTGAGTTATTATATCCAACATCCAGAAGTGACACAACGCATGAAAGAAGAATTGGTTCCGAGGATATAACAAATATAGTTACACTATATCCTTTTGTTTCATAATTAGCGAGATAGTTCAATGATCATATTATAATAGATGCCAACTGATAATATTTGCACATATACGGTCGATGAATGTATAAAGTATTTTAATAATTTAAAATTTGTTCGTGTATTGTTTTTTTATAAGAATAAGTGTTAGATTGTAAAATTTCTTTTACATCAATAGTGTGTATTTGCTGAATATTAATTACAAATGATCTAAATATATTTCTCTTCAAATAAACAACGTGAAGCGTACGAAATTTGATGTTTTCTTAGTTATAGATATATTGAAAGCAAAAATATAATGTAAAATGATTTTGTTTTTGTGAAATCATGAATCTAGACATTAAGAGAAGAAACGTTATTTCTAAAAGCGAATCAATAAATAATAAAAGGAAGGAAAAATATCAAATGAAATAAATCTGACTGATTAATAAGAAAACGTAAATGAGATAAATAGTAAATAATGAATTCTTCTTTACGTGTTTCGACTTACTGATTTGATTGGTGCGATGTACTCCTCCCATCTTCTCGTTTCCACTTCCCGCGAATTTATCAATAATTTGAAGCAATGACACAGAAGGTCTTTTTTTTAATTCTTTTTTTCTTCCTAGTGGACCAATTTATTTATTCATTCGTGCTTGTCTCACAAATTCTTAAGTATCGATCATCGTGGACTGTTCTCGGCTTGTAATTCTCAAATCACGGACTGAATAACAATTTACTAAATTCCTTCGCAGAGTTAACACAATATCGACAAAAATTTATTTAAGATTCAGGGTATTCAATAAAGTTGGCTCAGCTGGTAAATCTATCGATTATTTTATTATTATTGATAAAATTTATGCATTTTTTTTAGAATTTCCTTAACTGTACTTTTCAGATCTAACACTATTTCTAAAGTCATATACCGAGTTGCACCAAATTCCCAAAATTTCCAGAAGTTATTTTCCAATATCTTTATCCAAAAGATAAACCGAATAAGTATTGCTATACAATATTGAAATGTCGTGAGGAACGCCCAGTAAAGAAGACTGAAAACTTTTATGTCACTTATTGTTCTGCTAATTTGTACAATAACTTGTTCATTGTTGTACAGAATACATAAACTATTTGCACGGTTATTCGTCGGGTTTTAGTGAAGCTGGTAATGGTAACTTTATATAGTAAATGTCTCGCCATTTTATTTATTATCCCTTTTGTAGTTATATCTTCCATAATGTTTTCGCAAATGCTGTTCTTTTTGCAAGTGACAAAACCTTATTTTATCTATTTGGCTAATCAGTCAGCAGAATGTTTGTTATTGGATGTCAAGTAATCCTAAAAAGTTTCATGAAAGACCTCTACACAACGAAACAGGTTACTCTGTGATGCGCTGCTGCAAATATTGGTATTTGGTTCCCTTACGTTTTTGATGTTGAGCTAGGTCGAGTGTTATTTCCAATTTGTATATGGAAATGTTATGAACTTTTCTGGAACCCAAACTCACAAAACTTGGTAATATGCTTTGAACAGAATGGAGAAACTAGGCATACAGAGTGAAAATTAATGAAGTTTTTGAGGGAACTGTTTTCAGGATATTTTTCTCCTGATTCATTGACAATGGATGCCTTGCAGGCTCGTCTCGATCTGTTCCCGTGAGATTATTTTCTCTGGGGTTACCTGAAAGTTGGAGTTTACAAATATCGCCCAACAACACCTGAAGAAATTAAAGGATTCTGTACGTCAAAGAATTACAGAAATACGATTGAAAATAACTCGTTGGGTAAATGAAAACTTTAGAAACTGGTTCTAGCAGTAGACAGATAATAGGAAACACCATTTAGAAAATATTATGTCCAAAAAGTAAATGAAATCAACTGTATAACGTTACTTTATCAATTTAAAAAAAACAAACTTTCTAAATAATGTTTTGTCTCTTTTTTCTACATATATTAGGTGGGTGTTTTTTTTTTTACTGATGTATCTTGTATAACAACTTTTTGCAATAAGGTAATATTTCTCAATATTTTAATGAAATTGTTTCTAGTTGTTCTGAATCACAATTAAGTTTATTTTGTTCAATTTTCTCAGATAACTTGGAAATTGTACAAGCAGCTGAATAATTCCCAAGAATCAGATAATGAAACGACATTTGTATTATTAATTGTAAACTCGCTTTTGTTTCTTCTTATTTCTGCAACATTTTATCTCCCAGATTGTCATTAATGGAATGGCGAACTGGGTGATGCGAGAAATCATTGAAAAGTTTTGTTAATTATTATTTTTTGGATAATTAATTATTCATTTTGAAAATAATTACCTATTATTAATTTTTGACTAATCGACTAATCTTCCTTACATCTTATTTCTGTTGCTTTTGTTTAGTTGCGATAGAAAAACAAGAGAAATTAAGATGAAAAGAAATGAGTAAATAGATCATTTTAATCATTTTACATCAAGCAAGGCAATAAAGCCAAGCAAGGAGTTACTGACTGTGGAAGAATATGAGAAAAATAAAATATTATGAAGGAGATAGAACAATAAAAGAACAAGAATTAAGAGGACAGAAGATAACGATTGATACTGCGTTTAGATTTTTGAACATCAAAATTGACTGGAAAACAAGAAGCTAGAAGAGAGTCCCACAAGTGAGAAGTGCGCGTAAAGAGAATGTTAGTATAGAACTTACGGTTATATCTAGCAATTTCAGCTATAAAACTTTGAGACCTGGCTACCAATCTACTACTGCGCTTCTGTCTATATCTCTGAGATGAGGTATTATGTACCCTATTTACATTATTCGGATTATTGTCCTCATCTTTGTTGCCATATTTATGACATTTCGGCTGTTGTAAACTCCAACATTCTTCAGGTGGCTGGAATGTTGAACTTGAACTTTATTTCGCTCGCTAGTTCAGTTCAACATTCCAATCACCTGAAGAAGGCACGAGCGTACAACCGCCGAAACGTTGTGATAAATATGGCAACAAAGATGAGGACAATAGACCGAATAATGTAAATAGTGTACTACTGCGCTTAAATTCATAAAGTCTAGGTACCAAATATGAAGACTCGTCCGAACAATTACAATAAAACTATTTATAGAAAAGGCACAGGGAAGGTACGCTGCAGCGGTGGGAAAGTGACTGAACCTGAAATGCCAGGTTAGAGCCAATAACATTGCAGATTCTTCTTTCGATAATATCAAGAATCTTTACGTATGTAACAATAACTCCAGGTCAGATGTGGCAGTAATATTCACTGCATGGACGAGTGGTAGATGTATACATGTGTAAGATAGATTCTGTCGAGAAAAAATTATCTTGCACGTCACAGTGAATCAAAAGCAGACATTGCGGTTGATATAATATAATCTTTCCATTTCATGTCAGCGGAAAATGATAGCCCGTGAAGGCGCAATGAAGCTGAGCTGAAAACTGATAACATCGGGAAGGCTGTTGATGAAGAGTGACCATTCACGATAACTCTCATTTTGCAATTCGATAAGAAAGATTGAATCAGATGAAAGGTATTTCCAGTAATATAATAAAATTTCAACTTATGAAGAAGGCCAGCATACCAAACACTGTCAGGCGCCTTCGAGATATCCAAAGCAACATCCCAAATTTCAGAATTTTTATCTAAAATTTAATAAACTCTTTCAGCAATAACCGTCAACTTATAGAAACAAACTCCGTATTGTTTGTCTGAAAGAAGACACTACGGTATGAGATGCTAACCATTCTTGATTAGAACCTCTAGTATTTTACCAAAGACAGGTAGCAGGCTCATAGGACGATAATTGGAAGGATTAGAAATATTGGAACTACAATTAGGATTTTCCAACAAGCAGGAAAGCAAGAAGTAGTATGGCATTTATTGTAGCATTTAGAGAGAAGGGGAGCCAATTCAGGAGAACATTTCGTAAGGACTATAGCAGGGATATCATGACGTCAGCATGTTTTGTGGGAATCCAGTTTAGCGATGATAGCAGAAACCATGGACGGAGTTATATGCATGTCACAGAGTAGAGACTCATTTCTAAGTGGAAAGCCAGGCAAATATACTTCAGAATATTCAAGAACAGACTTGGAAAATAATTCAGGAGAAAAGCATTCTACTTTATTAGAAGAAAATGAAAATACCTGAAACTAAGTAAAGGGAGGCGGGATAGAAGACTTATTCTTAATTATGACATTATTATAAAGCTGTCAGTAGTCACGAGAACCTAACTGGTTAACGCTCTATAAAGTACCGCATTCTAAATGCAAAGACTTAGCCTTTTTGAGGACACATTTACAACTAGTACGAGCAGTCGCAAAAAGGGATCTGTTTTAAACAGAATTATCACGTTGATACAGTCAGAAAAAAAAAGCTATTCCAGTGGGCTATAGCGACTGAACAGACAAGAGTGAATCAAGGAGAAGATTATGGTTTCATCTGGTAATCCCTAAAAGGCGCATAAGCATCGATGCCGGTGTTATCCAAGAAGAAACCTTAGTGGCAAGATTTCACTATAAGGAGTGTCGCGAAGAAAATCATAAAATGAGTTTCGATGCTCGACAACTGCTGAAAGAGGAGATAAGGAACAAATCAAGTATAGAAGCGTATTGATCAGAATTATTAAGGAAACATGATGTTTGTGAATTTTGTGCACTGTCAACACGCAATTTACGCAAAGTTCGATCGATCAGGTTATTTGCTTTGAGAAAGCATACTAAGAGTTAAGAATTAAAAGTCCAATTTGACCATTCATATAAATTACCTCAGCCCGAAACTGTTTTTGCATAAATTAACAACTGATTTATGGAATTCAAAAAATTAAAATAAAATGGTTAAACTGAGCGAAAAGGTTTTTAAACGCATAGATATTTTGGGATTCCTTAATAAATTTAGCACATAAAGATTCCACCTCAGAAAAATAGAATCGTATTTAAGAAGCTCTCAATTGCGGCAGGGAATCATATATATATTCAAAATAAAAAATATTCTAGCTTTCACTAACCATTCTAAAATGGGCAGGACATATATTCTTAATATCAGTTCAAAACGTCTTCTGTAATTCTGCCTTATCTAAAAGATTTGCTTTGCATATGATTAAACATGTTCTAGTGTGGATATTGGAATTGATAGCTAGCTGATAAAATTTGTCTGAGACAAAAAGTGACTATTTCTTTTATTCTTTTAGAAAATCAGTTGTAATTGTCAAACTCTGTGTATCAATTAGGATCCTGTGTGACAGACGAGTCTGTACATACCATAGGCTGAGTCTACCACTGATAGGGTCGAGATTTGTACAGAATGAGAATCCATACACAGAAGGCTCTTCAAAATGTTTCTTCGCATTTTCAGTGTTTTTTTTCTAATTGGTCATAAAAAGGACAGATTTAAACAATTACATTGCAATTGTAAGTTAATCAATGCAGACAACTTCAACAATAGAAGAAGTATTAGTTGTACTGAAGCGCGTGATACGAATCGTAGAAATGTTAAAATAATGATTGTGGTTGTTTTTTTATAGACCACATCGTTATAAACACAAAAGTAATGTTTACCTCTTTCACAGAATATTACACAATTTTATTTTAATTCGTAAATCATATAAACTACTTATGTTTCTTTAGAAACACCTAAAGCTGGTGTAATTATATAGTAAATTAAATTGAAAAGTGTTTTATCGACTTAGGTTCATGATGGGTATGATTAAATAAAAAGAGCGAAAAATGATCTTCTCCTTTTTTTTTACATTATTCATTATTCAAGTATTGGATAGGAGTCGAACCGAGTGATGGAACGGCTTATTTAAAACCTTTCTGAAAGATATAATATTTATAATGATATCAATTCTCACACGCGGAATATTTAAACAAAGTCTATGTCTTCGGATGTTTCATTTCTTTCTTCAACCATAACAAACGCCATTAGATTTATTCTTATTTAATTTATCTACAACTATCGCTTCCAATTTGAGTTTCTGGATGTTGCAGTAAAAAATAACCATTTGTTAATAAAACTAGTTTTACTTACTATGAGTTCTAATATCAGCTATTCAGAGCAAATGCGTTCACAATTTAAGTTATTTGCCAATTTTAACGTAGCAATAGTTTTGTCGGGTAGGAATCAATATGGAATACAACCGAACTATATTACGCTTAGATTCAGAACAAGCCTTTTCTTTCTCTTCATTTATTCGGCTGTGTATGCCCGTGATAAAGCGGTGACTAAAAGAAGGCTTAAAAGTGTAACAAATTACACTATTATAGCCACTACATTTAATCTTGACCATATTAAAATTAATACTAGCAATAATTGCAGTGTTGTTATCCTGATAACAATCACAGCAGAGAGCGTCGATTAGTTGCTGACGTCTGCGGTAGTTGCTGGCATCAAGACAGGACAAGGTCTGTGGCGTTCACGGCAGTGATATTTACCTTATCCCGAGTGACGATCAGTATATATGGCGTTCTTCAGCCAACTGTGATACAATTAAACTGAGTGTAACTTAATGATTGCGATCAGCCAGCCTACAGTTCCGGACAATAAATTAAGGAAGGCGTTCTTGCTTTTAGATAACGTTAAAATTCAAGTCCATTAAACTTGTCAGTGACAGGCTGCACCCACTATGACCTTTGCTTCTGTATCAGAAGCGCAACACGAAGGCGAGACAAAGTATATTTACTGATAGCAAAATAAATTTCAACATTTTAATTATTCATAATATATTTTTATATTAATGTAAATGACAAAAGGTCATTTTCACATGATTGGCTTTTAAAAAAAGCTACGCTTGGGTTTGTTTTTCAAAATTCGTCTATATACTTATCATAACTGCTATCCATCCCAAGGGATGATGATAAATAAAGGACAGTGTGTGAATGAGTGGGCTTTTACGTAAGTGACTAGTTGCACAGGTTCAAACCCAACCCTTCAGAATCCAGTGTAGTCCGGGTCAGGTGTGTAATTAATAACTAGACCAAAACTCCGTGTATAGCAAGTATCTGTATACACTCAACTGGTTTAAATTCAGGATTTTCCTTTTTCTAGTCTGGCTGCCATACAAGGCTAGAGATACCAATCTGATGGGCTATTAAAACCGTAACTCATTTAGAGAAGAGCTGGATACTTGCCTTTCTCAAGGCTATTAGTGCATTGTGAACGAAACAAAATGGACCGGAATTTGAATTCGGTTCGCTGATTTTACTTGATGTGACTATAACCATTACCATATGCGACTTGTATATCGTATATAAAAACTAACGACACAATAGAAAATGACTTTAAATTTCAGTATGAATTTGTTTTAGGCTTTTGAATAAACAACATACCCTAATGTTTTAATGACTTGCAGAAAAATATATTAACTTATGTCATTTGACTTATTTCTGTCGATATTTTGCAGTAATAAATTCATGATTAGCACGTAGCACTTGAAATTTCTGAAACGAATTTCTGCAAAGAATAGCTGAAAATGCCTGTAATAGCTTATTAATTTTAATAAAAAGGAACTCGTATTATTGAAAAGTATTTAATATATTGGTGAATTTATAATAATGATGACAAGTGTTGTCACTGTTTCAATAAGTTAATGAAAGAGAATTTTTGTGAAAACTAATATCTCTCATTTAACTTAGCACAATTACATTCTGATTTATATTGAGGTTCGAAACTTAAAATAAATTTTTCTGTCCTTTTTCTCTGTCCTTGTGGTTCAAAAAGTGACAAGATATGTAAAATATTAAAGGAAAATTGACGCTTGTCTTGAAATGTTTCATCATAACTTTGTAGCGACGTTAGTATTTTATGTGATTGCTTTATCAATGAACATCAGAATAAAAACAGAAAAGTAAAACATATTTAATATTGCATGACCATAACAGAAAAATCAGTAAGTTATAAAATGACATTAATTTTCTTATTTTTCTGACCTATGTAGTCATAAAAATGAGAGATTGAACTTTTGAATGAAAATCAACATCATTGTGAAAAATCACGACGCGCTCTTGGCTTATAATTGTAAGGATATTACATGTAGGGATATTACATGTAAGGATATTAAAAACAGATAAAATTAACTTTTAGATGTTCGGATAGTCAAAGGGATATCGGCGCGGAGAGTGGAATTGGCGAGCAGAGTTCAAATCCCGGAAGAATCTGTTGCTTTCACTTTCTCACAAATGCTTTCGGGAAAGGCATGAATCCATCTCTTCTTACGCCAGTAAATAGAAAGTTAGTCTGGCTTCTCTAGACAGTCTAAGAGAAGGAAATGTCTGGATTTTAAACCGTGAAGAAGGCAATCGGGAACTATTCCACTATTTTTCCAAGAACTTATAACAATTCATAGATACCGTATCTGTACGTTACGCGTATAAGGCGACCTTTAAATGTTGAAAATTAACCAGCCTCGAAATAGGGGGTCATCTAATACAACAGTTACAAAACGCTTACCATAAATCCTGCGAGGAATCGCCTCTGGTACTTGGCCATGGATCGCGATAGGCTAACAATTGCCTCGTTATGGTAACTACCGATGTAAATATATCTAGTTGAAACAATTCACATTATAAAGTTGTACTACAGTTATAAATGTAACAAAACTACTTTTACTTCTTGATTTCCCATTAAAATGCAATATTTAAGAGACGATTACGCAACAAT
>OZ010584.1:49106023-49178891 GCA_963932145.1 Acanthosepion lycidas
ACGTTCGTAATCGGCATGAGTCACTTACACTTCCCTATTAAGTTTTAATTTTAATTTCGAATCTCGACGAAAAACAAAATTGAAATCAAAACTTAAAGAATTGTTTTTTTTAAACCTTTAACTCCATTCAATATTGGAATCTATATATATAATATATAGATTTTTTTATCATCCGAATTTATTTAAGGTCTTTTTCTTTTTCTTTCTATCACTGATGTAAGTAGGTATTCCACACTGAGATATTAGAAGATCTGCCAGGGATGAACTTTGGGGAATATCTTCTTACAAAAATGTTGAAAAGAAAAGAAAAAATGAATTCAACTGATAAAAAAAAATTAAACTGTCACGTTCAATGATGCCATTTACAATGAGGCATTAGTTGACATAGACACCCGAGCACAAGCTATGGGAGGCCAAGGAATTGCTACGTTTGGCCTCCCTCAAACTGAGCAGACTGCAAACAATCTTGCAATTGAGTACATGCAGAGATCAACTATAACACCCAAGAAATGACGGCAAATATAGCTGATACAAACTGATGGAGGACCAACTGGGTATTTATATATAACAGGATTATTTTGAGCATTGAACGTGAAAAGGAGGTCTATTCTTCCTCGATTCCCTAGGTGAAACTGGCAAAACATTTATTTTCAAACTACTTCTGGTTAAACTGCACCTGATGAAACATATTGCCCTATCAGTAACGTCAGGTGGAATAGCTGCAACCCTGCTAAGTGATGGCCGCACAGCTCATTCGTGTTTCAAACATCCTTTGGACCTGTCCAAGAAAAAGACGGCAACCTGCAACATCACCCGTGGTTTTATAAAAGCAAACACTCAGCGATTATAAATTGATTATCTGGTATGAGGCGACAATGAGCCATAAGGGTTCTTTCGAGGCTCTTGACGCGGCACTTCAGGATCTTAGACACAACACGGCTCATCGAAAGTGCAACATTCTTTATACAAACCAATTCAGTCATTTCGAAAGGGATAAGAGCTGACGAGGTAAACGCCAGTATAAAGGTTTCCTATCTTTGGAGTAGTGTGAAAAAGCTGAGACTCACAACCACCATGAGATGGTGGTAATGATGAAGCTGGTAGTTTTTCTAAGCAGTTATTAGATGTTGATAATGACATTTTGGTTGGCGAGCAGAATGGCCGAGTCAGTTTACCTTTTGGAAATAAGGAGAGGCATTTCGAGTGGTTTTGAAAGTAGCAAGAAGCAAGGCCGAGGGAATAAAAAATTAGACTGAAGTGCAACAAATACAAGCTTCATTCGAATCATTCGTCAAAGACCGACTCGTGGGCATCTGTGTTTATTCCAGGTCACTGCGTATTTCAAACATTATTTTAGTGGGTATGCGTATTTAAGTAGACGCCCTGTTTTATTTTAAACTGCACTTATTTCGGCTATCAGTCTGCACGGACATAAAACTTTTTAAAGAAAATGTCCCCACCGGCAGGATTTGAACCTGCCTCACTCTTTGGAGGGGAACATACCGGGCTTTAACCTCTCAGCTACGATATGCCAGTCAAGGCTGGTTCTCGTTGCCTTTAAAGCAAAATCAGATTCAAATTTTCCTCAAAGCCATATCTGCTCAGTTTCGTATCCAAAATTAATTATCCTTTTAGAAATCGCTCTGTTTATAAAGAGCGATTTGTAAAAGAATAATTAATTTTATTACTTATGCCGATGATGAAGCTCTTCGTATTCGAAAAATAAACACTATTAAGGAGAAAGCAATAAAGGAACAAACATTTAGAAGGCAGAAAATATTTATATTTCTGAAGATCAAAGTTGACTGGAAAGTATGAGGAAAAGAGTTACATAAGTGATAATTGCGAGAAAAAAACCTGTTAACATAGACGTTACAGTTACATCTAGCAAATTCAAGTGTAAAATGATGAGACCTAACTGCCAATGTTGGCAATAAAAAACGCCCACCAGAACAATTACCATGAAAATATGTATAGAAAAACAAAGGGAATTAATGTTACGGCGGTGTGAAAATATAACTGAAGCTTAGATGCCAGGCCAGGACAGATAACATTGAAAACTCTTCTTTGTATTTTATCAAGTATCTTCAAGTAAATAGCAGAAGCCTTATTAAACTTTTGGCAAATTTAACATTATTCTTTAACCGGGATGCTTTTAAAACTAATTGACAGTATAACGCTAAAGGATCATTCGTTCGTTTTTCACTTTATTTCAGTGCAGTAGAATTTTATAAATCTTTTGTTGGTATTTTCATGAAGAAGACATGCAAAGGTCAGAGTGTTTTAAAGCAAGAACAGGTTATAATGTTGCAGAAAGGGATATCAGCATTGCTGCTTAGATTTGCCTTTGACCTTTGAAGATTTCCATCCATCTTTATTTCTTATTTAAGTATATTGTAAGATTTACTAGTGGTCAAAATGATCATTTGATGCACTCTAGTGATCTACCGATTACAAATATGCTATCAGCCCGTGGAAAACAATATTGCAACATACAAATTTGATAATCCCGTTAAAGAAGCTATCTGTCATTCATCTAGTAGTATTGAGGAAATCAAAAGTGATCAATGATCTCGTTTAACTATAGTTTCGAGATAATCTATATTAGGCATAAACTCGAAGGTAACATTTCCAGAACTGAATTGCAACTAAAAAATGTCCGAATTCAGATGTCTTGATATATATATATATATATATATATATATATATATATGAAGAAATCATATTTTTGTATTTTTTACACCGACAGATTTTATCATATTGAACATCATCTTAGTGAATGCACATATTTGAGCAGATGCTCCGCAAACAGTTTATTTATTTATTTTCATCTGCCGGCATGGATATTCGAGAAATTATAGTAAATATTTACCAAAAATGGTTATCTACTAAAAATAACGTTTAAAGTGATAGAATTTGTCGCATTAATAAATAAAACAGCGACTACTTTAGAAATTGCTTTGTGTACGTTCAGATAGCAAATTGTGCAGATATGAACTTTCGAGAATCTAGAAAGAATTTTTGCTTATAAGGTACGATTCCTTTTTGTGTGATCGGCGACGCCCTCAATCATCCAATCAGTTTAAAGCATGTCAGATATAGCAACGGCTTATTCTGCAAAGAGGACGCAGGTTCGAAACCTATCAGAGAGCACATAATAATAAGACCTTTCGAATATTCGAGTCGTCCCATTTTGCTTAAATCATCCACAGTAATATTTGTGTCTTAGTTCTTACAAAATTTTTCCTTTCTTGACAGATTTTCTATTGTCACAATGAGTAATAAGGTGCAATGTCGGTGGGATTGAGACTTGCAATACTAATTCTATATGGGCTGTTCATGTGTTACGGATGACTGAGGAACACACACTCAAGGTACTGTTATACAGCTTAAGGATGGCGCACACAATGTAGGCATGTCACTACTTAGATATAAAATCCAACTCTGTCAACGTACCCCTTAGTCCTTTTGAAGCCCCCGCTGCTGAACGTGGAAAATGAAGGACCGTCTGGCATAAAAGTATAAGGAAATTCGAAAAATCTACTGAGATCCATCTTCAGGATTTCAATATAACACTAAGATTTAATTCAAATCTTCCAACTTGATCCATTCAAAACCCTGTAATCTGCATTAAATGTGGCTTGATATGTAAATCAACAGCTGGGCTCTTGTGTCTTTTAAAGCATAAACATAAAAATGAGCTGAAAAAACTGTCGAATTGTCTGGAGAATCCATCATATATGCATATATATATATATATATATATATATATATATATATATATATATATATATATATATATCTATATATATATATCTATACAGAGTGTGTGTATATATATATATATATATATATATATATATATATATATATATATATATATATATATATATATATATATACAGAGTGTGTGTGTGCGTGTATATATATATATATAATATTTAGTACATCTGCATGATAACACTTGACACTCACAAAACAACTTATTACAATTATTTCGATAAATTTATAAATATTTCTATAAGTTTAAACTAACTCGACATATTATGGACGTGAAACTAAACATATCTTGAATATTTTCTAAATAGTGATTTAGAAAGATTATTTCATTCTCCTATTGAGGATATATCTTTTGTGGCATAAAAAGGCATCCTCAAAACAGCTCACTCTGTAGGAGGGAAAAATGACAACGTTCCGAAGCCCATATAGCATCAATGCAGACAGGAAAATGAGTCGGCTATTTTAGAGCATAAATATATTTCCGAAGCAATAGAAAATAATGTGTAACAGTATAATTAAAAACAAATAATGTTTGATCAGTTGAGAACATATGGAACGATAGTTTAAATTCTAAAATTTATTGTGCAATCAAGATGTTTTCTATCGATTACTTATTTATCGATTTCGGTTATTAAGATATAGTAAAAAGAAAAGTGATAAAACAATGATTATTAAAAGATAAATGATTATTAATGTATAAAAGTGTTTGTAAAATAAAGATAAAATTTGCTCTGGATTCTTTTGAGCCTAAATGCATGCGTTATGAATGAATGCTAAAGACAACTGAAGCTAGAGACTTAGAGAGAGAGAGAGAGAGAGAGAGAGAGAGAGAGAGAGAGAGATGGGGAGAGAGAGAGGGAGAGGGGATAGGGTCAGAGAAGGCAAAAAATCAATCAAGGTGACCTTGATCGAACATGGAACTCCGTTGTATTCTATGCTTATGTTGATATCCATTAATAATGAAGAGCACTAAGTAGGATTTCGTAGTAACAATCTTGGGGATTGCGAATAAATTTGATCTTCTTTTCTATTTTCGCTTCCTCCTTTGGCACACACACACGCACACGCGCGCGTGCGCAGCACGATCAAAATCATATTAACAATTTACCCATTCAAGCAACGCGATTTCGCACACACAAAGGTATCTTCGCACTGTGTCGTGTACATAGACAATCCTATTTCTTATCTATGCAACGTCTGATGTTCATATAAATCATACATCGTTCAAATTTCTTTTGTTGCATGTATAAATGAACACCAAAATGTTTTGTACTGCAGGACAATGCAACAATAAAAATAGCTTCTTGAACATATTTTAAATAATCAATATTTGTTTAACAAATCGTGAAATGCTGGATATTGGTGTCTGAATGAATAGATAAGAAGGTTCAGGTCAAAGCCCTTGTCGAAAATTAAATGAGTGCGATGTGATTCTTATGTGCCAATATATTTAATAAACTATGATAAAAAAGTTCTCAACAAATGAAGTGCTCGCTTGTATATAACAACAACACTGATCACAGTAATTAATAGGAAAGGGTTGTTTTATTGATGGGATGTGATGGGATGTTATCACCGACTCAACACCGCCAACTCAACCCTGGCCATTTCATCTCCGTGATAACTCACAACCAGCCTTCAGATTGTTTCTTTTTCACAACGATCTCCAACGGAATATTTGAGGGGAATTGTATACAATTTTGAATAAAATTTTAAATTAAAAATAAAGTCATGTATTAAAAAATAGTCCTTAATAAATTACTTTTATTCGGTTTCAAAAAGTTATGCTTTAAAAATGATCCTTAATTAATTACGTTTATTTGTTTTTAAAAAGTCGACGAAAATTTTCATAGTTTCCATGTCGTTGTGTTGTCCTCGCGCTGAGAAAGTTGATGGTGAGTTGTCCTGGAGTTGAGTTGTCACGGCGATGAGTTGGCCGGTGTTGAGTCGGCGGCATTGAATTGGCGGTGATAAGTCGTCCTGCACCATAGAAAATTAATCACTTAAAAATACAAGCAAATATCAAGATACATTAACTGAGAGAGTTGCAAGAGACTTTTGTAATACACTAAAGACCAGTTTCATCCTATCGAATCTTTCTCTCTCATGGCGCTTATATTCTATGTTTCGAATTAAGCAAATTTAAGAATCAAAGCAACGCTCAGTGACATAAATTGTCTTTTCGTGCGAATGTAATTATTTTCTTTTAGTTAAAATCATAACGCCGGAATGAAATGTTAAAAAAAATATTAAATTTTTTTTAACATTTCATTCCGGAATAAGGAACATGGCCACGGTATAAACATTTCGAACAGACAGTGCCACACGAAAGTGAGTGTTTTCAAAACATTATCCGATATACACATCAATATTTCAATGCTTATATGATGTTTATCACAAGAATTAAAATAACAACAGAATCTACACACATTCTTGTTTGCTAACATTATCTTTAAATATCTTCATCCTAGTTGTTTTCATTTCTTCGCGCATAAATTTCTTATATTTAATAGATAGCTATTACCTTCCAAACAAGTTTGATTATGCAAAAAACAACTGCTAACTCATTCTAATTTATCATAGACTCATTTTATTCGGCATCACCTATCGATGAAACGTTTGTGAAGCTCTCTAGCAATGGGATAGAACAAGGATAAAAATTAAATTCAACAAGAGAAGAGAACATAAACTGCCTTAATCAGAATTCGAACTCGGTTTGACAGTCCGGTTTTTTTTCTCCTGATAACAGTTATGGCACTCTGCACTTCATTTTTTCGACTCGATACACCTAAATATATATACATTTATAAAACGTATCTCTTTTCTTATTTCTTTGTAGCGCATGCGCGAAAATAGCTTTTCGCTTTCGATTTATTTTTCTAACACATCATAAACCTTAGTCAAGTCCGTGTCTATTTCGACATTTAACCTTTGCCTTTTTGCATTCTCTCTTTGATTCATGCTTTTAACACTGTTGAACACAGTGCTTGGCCTTTGATAATCTCTCTCTCTCTCTCCCTCTTCTCTGTTTCTTGCTTTTCCTTTTATGAGCCTAAATATGTTTTTCACCTGACAGTTAACGAAAGCATAGAAAACAATTACAATGAAGATGGTCTAAAAACATATTCTCTCTATCATTCTTTTTATACCCTATTGTGATACGTGTAATAATAATAGTAAATATTTTTATGACAAGTCATAACGCGATCGGATAGTGAAAATAATTTAATATTTATTCTTGTTTTATTCTAGTCTCATTTTGACTATTATTACTATTAAAAAAGACTAATTTATAAAAATATCATTATGAGCTGCGATCACAACATGTGACTTGAATTTCCACAAATTTCGATCTTCATTCGAGTATCTATCTGCTAATTTGCAAGTATCATCAACTCCTTTAAATTTCTGCAATATATTGACTAACAGTTCTTGTATTTTAATCACCTTGCACCTTCAAAACATTCTCATCACATATTGACAGAAAAATCAAGGTGTAAAAGAAATAAGTTTATCTCATGACAGACATTATAGTTGAAAAAAAAAAAAAAAAAGAACGGTCATTAAACTGACTATTTTAATATGTTAAGCTTTCATTAAGTTCAAAGACAAAGGGAAATTTCACAGACAAATTTTTATAGAAGTGATATTGACTTCTATAGATATTGTGATATTTACATATTCAACATTTACTTCTAAAATAAAAAGAGTCTTTTAAAATTAGTGCTTTGCATATCCAAGTGACAGAATATACAGAAGAGATCAAATGACTAACAAAAGTAAACATGAAAAACTGAGAAAGCTGTTTATTAAACAGAAAAGAGAATCAAATGGATGTTTAATTTGACTGAATAAGAAAACCAATTATGCCAATAAATAAAAGCGCTAAATTGGGTTATAAATGAAATCATCACTGATCGGCGAAATCCTTATTATTGAATTTGTCCGTTTTTAAGAAGTTTGAAAAATCATGACAAAGTTAAAAGCTATTGGTTGAGTCGTTATTTACCCCAGCCTCCCTACTAAAACGAGATATGACACAAAGTCGGGTTTAATGTGTACAACCCGAGCGCTACACTCGGGTCAAGGACAAAAATTGCCCAGCATCCGCAACTGTCGGTGGCGCTGACATCGGTATCACTACCGACCCCCCACCCCGTCTAGGGACAGGGCACCTCACAGTATTTTATTTTCCTCAGCAGAGTCTCTGTCCGCAGACAGAGCCACAACTTGGTCGCACTCTGCCCAAAGACAGATGATAATCCAACCCCGCGGTGAGCCGTTGGTCGTTGGTTGAGTCATAAAAATTCTTTTTTGTGAGATTACTAATAATAAGAATTTTACTGTCAGTTTGAATGATCGGATGCATTGATTGAAATTCAAATTGTTAATTGTTGTTATAGTTAAATGTTACTAAAACCATGAATTTTTATTGAATGAAGGATTGTCATTATCTACGAATGGACGGGAATTTCAATCCTTGCATTTCTCTGTTTCAGCTGTGAAATTCTGCCATAGTTAATGGGAAAATGTTTGATTTTTTTTCATCTTAATCTCAATTATTTTTTGTTATACTAGTAGTGTTAGTGTTACTATTACCTTGAATTTAATATTGTCAATGATTAAATGCTTTGTGATGTCAGCGAACACTCGTTGTTACTTTCGTAATGCTCATTGTAGTAGAGACTTTGTAATCGCAGATTAGAGCTATAGTAACGCCGTTGAACAATACTGGTGTCAGACGTCTTCGAATATCACTCGCAATAATAGTACTTGCTCGATAATACTCGCTCGAATTGTAATCCGTATGGTGATACGAACAGAGAAATAGTTTAGTGAATAGAATAGAGAATGGCGGCCCGTATAGTAATAGGGGATAGAACAGATCAAGTAGATATCACTTCCTAATTATGCGTTTCCTCTATGGTCACGTGGTCTAGTTAATTCAATAATGGGATCGCCTGTGTTTGCTCACTGGCGATCTATGTTCAAGCTCAAGTGTCGGCAGCAACACTTTATTCCTATATAACAAAATGTTGTCTGGCATTTTATAAGATTTTAATTTCGGTTGTTTATCATAATTACTCAGAATGGAATTTTAAGACATTCAGTAAAGGACGAGAATGGGAAATTGGGAATTAATTTTTGGCAAGATTCCAACTTGCTTTGAAACAGTTTGCTTATTTGTAAATCATGCTTTTTAACGTAGATTATTAAACTTAAAATTTTACTGGTACAAGGCCATAAGAATGGGGCGCCTAATGAGTGTTGAACGCACAATTCAGTACCAGCTCGCTAACAATAGCCCCACGGGGAGCTTCCCATGTCAGTTAGGGAGGTTATGATAAAGAGTGAATGAAAATGAGATGAAAAAAAGACCAGTAAAAAAATTTAAATAATAATCGATAATCTTGACATTGAAGATCCTCTTACGAGTAATAAGGCTATTGTACGTAAACCAATATCAAAGATGACAGTATTGGAGGTGCAAGTAAAATATTGAAGATATACAATTAACGATGTATCGTGGTAACATTTGGCATTTTTGTAGATTAGTCGGTTAAGATAGAATACTAGACAAGAAGGGACGTGAGTTCAGGTTTCACTAATACTTTATTTCCATTTAATTTTGTGTTTATTGATGGTCGTACAATGAGAAATTTCTGAGAAATTGCGGTGAAAAGTGTAGGGAAACTAAAATTAATATTGAAATATTAGGTTGGTGCAAAAATAATGACGTAATAACGTCGTTTTTTGATGTTAAAAATACGTCAAAAAACGACATTATTACGTCATTATTTTTGCACCAACCTAATATTTTTCACTTTGGAGTGATTATTCAACAAATAGAAATATATAAAATATTCATGGACTTTCAAAGTCTGTAAGAATGCTGTATACAAATAGCTTTATTTATTAGATTATTTTCTTGAATTTCTAGTTGTTTCGACAGTTTTAATTGTCGATACGTTGGCTATTCGCTGATGCAAAAAAAAAAAAATGCCATGTATTCAGAATGGAACGACAATAAAAACCCTTTTATATTTTTCAAATTTTATTAGTTTTAAGCTAATAAATCCAATTTGCAAGTTACCTCTCTATGCTATATGTATTTTGAGAATGTCCCCTTAAAGACTCCAGGGCATTCATAAATCTATACTTCGTTGTCATGGTATTGAGATTCAATTATTTACATTAGAAAAATCTTAAAATAAATAATTTCGAACGATATCGCCGCTAAACGGAAGCCGCCATAATATTTAGACTGATTCAATAGCGTATATTCCTCTATTACTATTATTAGATTAGGTTGTAAACAAACACACGTGTTTGGCTATTCAGCTATGCAAATCGTTAAAACCTCAATATTTGTAAATATTGCCCATTAACTCAAACAGTAATCAATATCCTTCACTTGGAAAAAAATGGTACCGCACAGTCCACTAAACCAGTTAATCCGCTCAATTGTAAAAGCATTACATTCTACGTATTTGATAATCCAAAGGCAAATCAAAGAAATTGTTAAAGTCGGATAAACAAGACAAAAGATACATGAATGCTCATAGGTGAACAGATAATCAAACGCCTACTCATTTAAATAATATTGCGAGCGTGCCTATGGGAAATCCTTTAGAAAGGAGAAAGAAATTCTTATCCTTATTATAAAACCACACATTGTTGATGGCAGGTGAATTTCGTCTCTCTTTTCGCTTTTTTAAAACTTTATTTTTCTCCAAATGCTGCTACCGACTCGTTATACAATTACAAGAAATACCTCTTCTAGTCATCATACGTCGACAAATCGGAAGCGAAGGTAAAAATCACTGAATATACACGATATTGCACAAAATAAATATTGCTACATAATCTACCAGAGAAACTGTTCGTGACACGCCTACATATTCATCGATTGATAATTTTCCAACTTTAAATGACGGTACTTCTGACTGAATTCTGCCGAAAGAATACATGAACATCAGGGCCTGGGTTTATTGCATGCTGCTTAATAAATGAAGACCGATAATGTCCTCTCATCACCATGGCTTTGCCATTAAAAGGATTTATGATAGATTTTATTGTTAGCTTCGTAGATGAATGTTACATTACTGTTAGACTCGTCACAGTCTTTCAATGACTAAAGAAAAGAAGAAAAATATTTATCTTTTTCGTCTTTCTTTGGCCTTAAAATAATTTCTCTCGTCATTTCAGATATTTGCCCGAAGTAAAAGCAATTCTTTGTCATTTGCTCGCGGCTCTAAACTCATCACTCAGGCATTTCTGTTTTTCGATACGAGCCAATGAAGATGAGATATTAGAGCATAGCGACAACGTACATATACACGCCACTCCTTTTCTTCCATCTCGATTTTTGTCTTTTACCCATTCTTTGACATTTTCTTCCTATCTCTCATTTACTCTTCTTCTATCTGTTCATCATATCCTCTCTCAGAGAAACAAACACATTCTCAACTCCTTTCTGTCTAGTTGGCCTTTTGTGACCCTATGAAATTCTCTTTTCTTCATTCTACCAACAATATTTTCTTACATGTTTTAATACTTACTAAATATATACTCTTTTCTATCGACTCATTTCTTTCAGCCATTATTTTTCTGTTAGGAACCTTTTGATACGCATGCAAACACGCAAACACGTAACTACGCATATATATATATATATATATATATATATATATATATATATATATATGTTTCGGTCATTTCAAGAAATTCTTTAAAGAATTATATATAATGTCGTATGTGACTCACAGATATGTAAACACCCACTAGAGAGAGAGAGAGAGAGAGAGAGAGAGACAGACAGACAGACAGACAGACAGACAGACAGAAAGACAGAATGTGTATGCGCGTGTGTAGAAAAGTCTATGGGTCGACAGTAATTGACGGAGTCCGGAGTTGTGTAAAATGTAATGCTACGGATGAGAGGTTAAGTTTCGTTTAAGTTAATATAAACCAAAAACTTTACATAAGTCATTCTGGGAGTGAAGGAGACCGAGATCTATTCAGTAAACATTCGTGTAAGTATAAAGCTTACATTTAAAAAAAGGAGGCAGAAGAAATTTTGACAAAACGCGAGCTAAGTTCAGACGAAATAAAATATTTATGCTGAATACACATACTATTTCTTGCAGGTTTTGTACTGATAATATAAAATATCCAATTGTTGAAACGCAATTATCCCATAACTGCAAAATTTAATTTTATTGCAGTAAATGATAAGTATTTTCAGTACATTACCATGGTAGAGGAGTCCATTTTCCTTAAGCATAGAATCCTTATAGATTTGAACTCGGAGATATGTTGTCTTTTATGCTAATGTTCTTTAGAAAAGTACCTAACCCACATTTAACTCTCTGCTACATGGTAAGAAATCTTGACCAGTGTCCTGTCACTCAAATGTTATGGAATTCAAGAGGCAAGACGGAGTGATGTACATTATAGCTTAAAACAATTGATCGCTTAACATGCTGTTGTTTTAAGGTGGGTGATTCTGTTTGTGTGTATGTGTGTGTGTATGAGAGAGAGAGAGAGAGGGAGAGAGGTCAGAAAAAACTTATTTTACATTAAAAGCTTTTTACTCTGTATTTACCTCTGAAGTCAAATCGTTTTAAACAGGTGCTTCATATAACTATGATGTCGGAATCATTTGATGAAGATCGTGGTCTGTTGGCGAGACATTTTTTTTCAAGCGCATCACCAAACACTGCGGGCAGGCAGGCGGTCAAATGTGAGACGAAAGATAAAAGGAATTTTCTAATGAAGCTGTGCCATTACAATTATTAACGTTCGTGTATAAAGTTTTCATTTCACTTCACCTTCGCTTTTCTCTTCTCTCTTTGTCGTTTTTCTTTTCTCTTTTTGCGTGTCACTTTATTGATTGGTTACTCACAATAATGGAAGAGTTTAGTAGATTTCTCTTAAAATCTTTCGGTCTCTCTCTCCCATTCCCTTCCTTTTAGCTTACTAGCTTTTTTTACCGTTTTTCTTTTTATTATTTCTTTCTTTTTCTTTCATGTTTTCGTTCTTTATCTCTTATTCTATTTCTTTCTCTTTCTCTGGTGATTTGTTTCTCTTCCTTGTCTGTTTTTAGTTTGCAATATAAAAAGAATTATTGAGGGCGCTCTCTCTCTCCTTATTTACCTGTGAGTGTACACATGTAAACTCAAGTACTTACATTCAGTGTAGATGCGTGCGCATGAACCTCGTTTTGCGCATGGACAGAAGAATAGTCATCTAGACACGACAAGAGTAGAAGTCTTGATTATGAAGATAATGATTATATTCCATTAAACTTTGGCAATATGTTCACTATTCATGTGAGTGTAAATATATATATATATATATATATATATATATATATATATATATATATATATATATATATATATATATATATATATATATATATGAAAGTAAAAGCAACTGTGATTGGATTTACATACCTAAGTTTACATTTAAAAACACAAAATATCTTTCTTTTGCATTACAGATACCAGGGTCACGCTCAGCTCAAAGTAAATAAGTATGTTTACGTCATCTGAAATTTTCTTTCATTGTGTTGAACAGATTTTTCTCTGGAAATCTTGATTAAGAAATACATCTAAAAAGAAAAGAAAGTAGGGTCGTATGACACAGTAAGAAGTGACCAACTATTTTGATAGGCTTTGTACTCCAAAAACTAGTAAGTGTATCACTACAAAAAGCTGTTCGTGCTGGTTATTAACAAAAGGTTTGCATGAAGAAGAGAGACATTTAGAGTTGAAGCCAGTTGGCTGAGTGATAGAGTAGGAGTAGGAGTTTAATAGCAGTCTCAACAATTAGTATTTGGACCCAAATGGATATCAGGAATACAGTCAATGAGTTGGTGCTACATAATCTTACTACGTCTGAGAAATCAGTACTCTCATAATACCTAATGTACACACAAAACACACATATCTTCTAGCTCGATGTTAATGTATTTGCAAAGAATTAAGAAAATACGAATATAAAAAGAAAGTGTATTAGAAAAATGTACGATCAAAAAGTGTAGTGTGTGCATGTGTCACTCCAGATAATACTGGTAAATATTTTGCACTCAGTTTCTCACCAGACCTCCAAGGCAGGGTTAACCTGAGGTGAACTCCCAGCCACCGAATGTAGATTCACATGACCAGCATTGCCCCACCTGGGGTGCAATTGTGGCATAGTGCAATAGGAGAGAGAAAGATATATAAATGCTAACTCCAATGCTCAGAAAAAAGCCTCTCAAACATCGCTTGCAAGATTCACTTTTTGGATGAGAGGTGACGGGGCCATACGCGCACGCGCACACACACACACACACACATACATACGCATACAGGCACACACAAACATGCACACACAGAAACATACGTGCTGGCTGATAGTAATTGATTAAGTACCAGAATGGAATGAATTAATATTAAATATAAGAGATTAAGTCTCATGTCTTCATTGTACGACACAACGATAATATTACAAAAGTATTAGTATTGCAACTAAACAGTATTACATTTAAATAATATGACTGTTATGTAGTACTTAAATCTAATTACAATGAACTGGTATGACGATGAAAAATACAAGTATTACCAATTACGAAAAGACACCTGCGTTTAGAAATCGGGTAGAACGAATTAGATTTATAATAGAAATTTGTTTTCTATCATAAATCTAATCCGTTCGACCCGATTAATTTGGCTAAGGTTGTTTTATTATGATGTCTGCAAAATTTTCCAGAGACCACCCTTTTTTGTATACTACAAACAACAAATACAATTGAAGATCACTCTTCATATTTCTGTATTACAAATTGAAATAAATGTCTCACATTAATTATTGGAATGAAGCTTTAGATAGAATGTCACTACTTTCATTTTACTTCTTAAAAGACATGACAAATATTTTTGGAGGCGGTGGTCAGTGGAGGGGGTTTAAGAAGTAAGTTCACTACAATAAGCTTTTATAATTCCTGGGTGGATCCAGGAAAGTCTGCAGCATCAGCAGCAATACCCAAAGCATTTGGAGAAAAGTGATTGGCTTGTAATTTGTGAGTCATGAATGGCGTACGATATCATGAATTGCTGAAGCCTGATGAAAGCGTGTTACTGCGTAGCTTTATGATCATCTCCTTTGATGTTTGAATGTTACAACTGAAGAAAAGGCTATTGATATAAGCGAAACTAGAAAGGCATACACTGCATGACAACGCTCATCAACAGGCAGCCCCTGTATAGGGCTTACGGGCACATCACTTTGAAACACCGCTTCCCGAACGAACATCAAAATTAAGCAACGTCAGGCCTAGTCAGTACCTAGATAGATGACTGCTTGCGAATACAAGGGTAGCTCGGGTGTGCGGTTGGTGTAATGGATAATAACTCGGAATTTTTAATCGGTAAACTTATCGTAATTTTGGACTCAATCCAAGGCGGATATTTCGTATCAAGTAATACTTAGCAGTCTTATCGCTGCATGGGTTTAATATAACTAACAAGAAGAAGGCTTAGTTATGGTGTCGCCATTTTCTCTAGTAATGACAAAAATGCTTTGAAAAAATGATTATATAAGTATCAGTAAACACTAAATTCAACCACATGGCTTAGATACGTACATGACACCTTCATACATTGAATCCGTCAGGAAGATATGCAAATTGTGGTGGATCATAGGGACTCAATAGAATGTCCCATACAATTAACAATAGAAATTAAACGGAGTATGATTTCAAGACATTTACAGGAAATACCTGGTCTTCAATTTTTATTATACATACTTTATTAAGAAATGAAAAACCCGCTGCCTATAACATTGGATATAGCTCATGAATAGTGACATTTACTAACAGAACAGGAATAGCATTAGAAAGACACAACAACTGCCCTGCAAACTTCCACGAGCAGGGACAAAATAGTGAAGTTGAAGATGCCAATTAAAAATATGCTACAGTCTGTTTATCATACTTAAGGGATACATTTGAAAATATACAAACAAGTAGCTCATATAACGTGAGGACTGTCTTCACCAGCAATTAAATCAGGTGTCTTCAATCTCATGCAGATGTGACAGAAACGAACCATAATCTAAAAGCATGCGTAGAGAAATTTTGAAATGCTGTTGTCTAAGGAAAGACATTGAAATCAGGCACGGCTGATCACATATGGAGGGACATAAGTGGTCATTATCTCCCTTTAAATGAAAATAATAGAAAGCAATGATGAGACAACTGAAAATATTTGCACACATGTTAGGTATTGTCAACTTTCTCAGTAGAACTAGCATAGAGGTAAATATAATGTGGGAGCTTCTGATTAAGAAAGGACATTTTACTACTTGTGTTTAGACATTAGTCCTGAGGCTTCAAAATTTCACAAATTGATTTCCAAACAAAGCATTTTTGTGGATTAAAACATATATTTATAGTTGTGAGTTCAATTATTAGGCTGGTATTGCTTAAAGATCGATTACAATGGATGAGACAAATAAACGATTAAGAGGTAAATAAGAAATATGAATGTTAATGAAGATGAAATATTGTTTGATATGAAAGTGAAATGAGAACACAATATACTTTTGTGTATTGAATAAATCATTCGTTTCAAAATTCTGTTAAGTTTACAAAGTACGACACATGACATAGACTGGGGATTTATAATGATCGAAATGCTGTGAGTTTAACAACTATGACGAGAATACCTTCACGATTATGTTAGCCTAAATTCATAGAAAGTCAAAGAAAATATATGTACTAAATATTTATTAATGAAGTAATATGTACTAATCATTTTTAATTAAGAAATTTTGATAAACATTTCTGATAAATTTCATGTGATATTATTATCTATATCTATAATTCTCAAAATGTATGTGTGTATATATGTGTGTGTGCATGTGTGTGTGCATGTGTGTATGTATATGATCGGATGTTTATGCGTTTCCACAGATTTCATCCGATTTCAATGAAATAATTCTTCAGTGCCGGTTTTTGGTCCAAATTGTTGGCGACTATGGCTCTCCACTACTTCCTGTTCATTATAACTCTCAGCAACGTTTTACTATTTACTATCTGTTCTTGGGTATATATCTTTCAGAAAAACTTTAAGAAAAATAGTTTAAATTATTACAATAATATTATTTATTATTATACAGTTAAATTTATATAATTAATTAATTATATAAATTATACATAATTATTATTAAAATTATAATTAATATAATTATAAATAATAATTAATTATAATTATAATTAATAATAATATAATAATTATATTATTAATAATTAAAATATAATTAACATATCTTGAAGAGAACCTTAAAATATAATCTATAATTCCCAAAATATGTGTGTGGGTGTGTGTGTGTGAACGTATGTTGTTTACGCGATTCCACAGTTTCCATACGATTTTAATTAAATTTTTTTATTTGATAGATAATTCTTCAGTGCCGGTTTTGAGTTCAAGTTGGCTGAAAAAAATTACAACCTTGAAGGTGAAAATAGAAAAAAATGATTTTTTACACTTGGCGCAAAAATCAAAGGCAAAATTAAATGTCTGTAAAAACAGCGTACAATCAATTTAGAGAGTTGAAATCTAACGCAAAAGATGCGCAATAAAGAGACGGTTATGTAACATTTTCAGGAGTGTTCAATGTGCGGCTGTACGAGGCAACAGGCATACAAAATATTTTTTGCCTCAAGCAAGATAACTTTTGTCAGGGACATCCTATTTTCTTCATTTTTCCTGTGTAAAAATAGTTTAGTTTTAGCGAACCTAAAATAAGTTTTGCTGGTGCAAGACATCAGTGAAGTGCCCCGTTACCTCAACGTTTAGGCACCATTCTGCCTGCATACGAGTAAACCCACTCATTCTGCAACTTTATGTGTCCATTTACCAAGTTTTAGTTGTTCATGTTCTCTCAGTTTCATTCGCCTAAAACATTTTATAATATTACTTTTTCACAAATAACCTTCCAATCCCAGCTCATGCTGTGTGGACGTGATTCACACCTCCACACGTTGCCCATCGGTTGCTGCTGACCTTGATAATTAGCGCGTGCAGCAACGCGTGTACGTGTGGTCTTGCAACAAGCGCTGTGCCACGCGATGTATCACGCGCTGACATGCGCGCTGATGCACCTGTTCGAGTTGTCCACTGGCTGTACCGCTCCCCCTCCTTTACACGTCCAGTCAAATGTCGCTGTGTCATACTGATTGTCTTCGCAGTCGTAAACCCATTGCTACGCTTAATTCCGCAATTCCGCTTCTACTTCTGTACGTCCAGCCCTGCTTACACATTCCTCTTCTCTTGGCCAAACAGCCTCTCTCTCTAGTCAGGTTACCTATTCTGTTCCATAAAGCCTACTACTACTACTACAGTTTTAAGGAGTTGCTTTCACTGTCGTTTATAGCCGTTTCCAATTTAAATCTTTTTTTATTGCCCTACCAGTTTTTGCATTGCATTCACCATAGTAATAATAACTTGCTTTTTTATTACTCGACCTTTATTTTTCCAGCCTTTCCTATAGTTATTCGACCTTTAGTGATTCCTGTAGCTTTTCACCGTTCTCTGTTGGTATTTGCTCACGCATTCCATTTGACAATTCATACTTGCCTAAGACATGTCACCAAAGAAAAAAAACTTGCCTAGGTCGCAAAACAGTTGCCGCCCGGTTCGCCATGTGAATAAGGAATAACGAATTGTTTTTAGAACGTTCATTTCGCCTCTTAAAATGTCTCTCTGAATGCTTCAATTAGAGCCACTGAGTCCGAAGTCATCTTAGCTATCATCTTCCCAGAACCACATACCTGAACACTTCTGCGCGCGAGGCTGAAAATGATGATCAAAGGACTGATGATAAACGCCTCTTCAACTGCTGCTGCGCGCAAAGCTGAAACACGATTGAGAACGCAAAAACGAACCTTTTCAGGGCCACCCCCCATTCAAATTGTTAACTCTCCATTTAGGGATGTGACTCATTTGCACTCAGTTGTTACTAATATTGATTTTCGCGTGGGCTGACTTTAAACTTAAACTGCTCCAACTGAATGGCAAAAATTCCCAGTAATGAAACACCCGGTCGAAGATCTTTTTGCCATGTATTTTTTTATAATCACATGCAGGGGCATAACCAATGACCTCGGGCAAACGAAGAACATGGTTTTGTTGCCTCCACTTAAACCAAAGCAGCTATTAAAACAAAACAAGACTTAAATGGGAAAAACTATCCACAGGATATGAACTGTGCTTATTAGAACTATTTTTTTAAAAATTTCCTGAGGAGATGGTGCATTCTATTGATTTGTTGTTGAGTTCCTTTCTTTATCAGACCCAAAACTCCAACCACAACGGGAACAATTTTCATTTTTAAGTGCCACATTTTTCTATTTCCTTCTCTAGTTCTTTGTATCTGTGAGTTTTTCAAAAAAACACCTCAATGATGTTTTTGTCACTTTTTATGTTTGTGTCAGTCAGTGTGAAAAATTATTATTATTATTTTTTTATTTTCTTTGCTTTCTGGCGTTTAAACATTTCTTTCCAGGTCCCACCCAGGGACCTAAGGTTAGAAATGGCATCATGACACTTTTCACTGACAAAAAAAAAAAAAATTACATAGATAGAGCCCTTCGTAAAGTGTGGGCTGTACTTGTCAGAACAATTTTTTGTATCTCCTTGAGGCATGGGCTTCCAGGAATCCCTGCAATTAGTCTACTGCAATCTTTTCCAACCAGTCCTAGGGCTCCAACTACAACAGGGATTGTTGATGTTCCCATATGCCACATTTTCGAGACCTCTATTTCAAGGTCCTTGTATTTTGACAGCTTTTTGAATATCTTCAAAGATACATTGCAGTCAGCAGGAACTGCTATATCAATAAGGAGGCACATTATTATTATTATTATTATTATTAAATGTCCTACATTAAGTTTTCTCAATTTTCTGGCACTTTACTCTGTATCTTCGCAGATCCTAGCAATGCCAATATTATTATTAATAATTTTTTGGATAGTATTTTTGTCATGTGCTGATTAGAGATATCTTAGAATCTTAGGGTTTTATTAAAAAAATGTTCAACCTTGAGAAGTATCTGATACAAGTACATCGACATCATTGTCTTTTTCATACCTTGTTTTTCAATACATTTTTGTATAGTGTATATAAGCCACACTTCATCCACAATTATATTACTCGTATTATACTGTTTTCTTTAAGCACTAGATTTATGAAAAGCGCAGAAAGTTAAAGTTCTTTACTTGACAAGTCCGAATGAATTGTTGTGAGCATTACTTTAATAATCATCTTGAAAAATGCTCTTCTTTTGCACGCATATAAATAGACTGGCAGACATACACATGCAAACGCTTGCCTGCACATTCACAAATACCAGATAATAATATTCCTGACGTAAAGAAGTGGGGAAAAATTTTCATGTTCACATCCGTCTAATAGAAGTTTATAGCGGAGTAAGAAAACCTCCTGAGGGACATTATACTGTATTAAATGCTCATCCATTGAAAAAACGCACGTGTTTAATTGATTTTAGTGTTCTGCGCGTAGTCTTAACGGTGTATTTCTTAAGAAATTATACGACATAGTAAAAGTCATCCTTTTTCAATAAAATTTAAACCTACGATCATTTGTTGGTAGTGTCAATAGAAAGTTCAACCATAGTAAATCTGACGATTCGGTTTCAAATTTAGTTTAGCTATCTCATTTATTACGACTTTTATTTCCTTATGCCATCCAGAAAACTCTTAACGGCCATAACGTCGCCCATTCAAAGAAGAGAAACACGGAAGCTGATTGAAAATAAATAGAGAGGATGAATAGAAGGTTGTTGAGGTTAGATTTTTAACATTTATCATAGTAACAAAAAGCATTTAGAGTTTCTTTTTTAGTCGTATTTAGAGTTCCTCATATTTTGGTGACTATGACAGTACATTGTAGAATGATTAATACCTATTATTCTCTAGATTTCTGTTCTTCCCAATTTTATGAAAACCATTCTATATAAATATCTCGTTGCATCGCCTTGTGTATTTTACTTAATCCCGACATGGCCTTACCCTTCTTGACTTCAGTGAGATATTTTGTTAGCAGAGAGAAATAACTGTTACCTGCCAATCATTATATACGTGCCAGTGAGCGTAGGTTGTTGCATCTACATTGCCAGTTTGAAAGCTCTATTTTGACAGGATTAATGTCTATTTTCTCCCCAACGTTTCTGCACAGAAAACACAGAAATAATCTGGGTTTAGCTGCAAAAGCCTCTAAATGCAGATATTATTAAGCTGTATAGCAAAGATTTTATAACTACGCAAATGTATTGGCCACAAAAAGAATATCGAATAAAGTAGATGTCATATAAGAAGGTTAAAATAATACTCTCGTCCGAAAGAAAAAGATGACATCTTTTTTATCATTTCAACATTCAAATTTTCTTCACGGAAAATCTTTTTTGGGGACTGGATAAACATCCAGTTTTTATTCACTGATATGCATATTAATTTGTTTTTTGATAACACGTCTGTTATTTATCTGTTACTGACTATGATGTGAAGTGATTAATTTTATCACGGATATCAGTGAATTCCACTTTAGTGACATCGGGATACATTTATTCTTAGATATTTTATAATTATCACATGTTTACAAAATATAATACTGAAGGTTTTTTCCTTAAAATAAGCAAAGAATTTGAAAGAACAATAAACATTGCAGAACAAACAAAAATCCATGACATTTCTGCTAGACTAACTCGCTACAGTCAGGGAGACCAAGTTTTGATTTGATTTGTTTATTTATCGGCATATCAACTCCTTATGGGAGTTGATATGCCGATATGCCAAAATTTAATGCCACTGGGAGTTTTGGTATTTTTTTTTTAAATCCATTGCTAGAGCTTTTTATTATAAAAATGTATTTTGATACTTTCATAGTTTGAAGGTTCAGTATTTGCCTATAGCTGGGAATTTAACTGGTACTACCATCTCTGGTCACGCTGGACCTGGGAAAAACAACATTTAAGAGGTGGTTCCATGCTCCTTAAAACCTCCCGATTGCTGCCGGATGTAGTTTATTGTTATAACGAGGACGATCCGAGAAGGTACTTATTTACGTGATAAAATTGTATTTCCTTGATTTTATAAGTATATGAATGTTTGTAAATTTACTGATCTGGTTGCCCGTTGATACATGTGCATCAGCATAGTTCAGTGAAAGTCTGGTACAAAGTCACAAGAGGGGAGAGAAACACAATGAAGTTCGTACTTAGTCATTGGGAAAACAGTAATAAAGTATATTACGCAGCGTATATTTTATTCATTTTTTTTAAAAAAGATATTAACTTAAATTCGATTTAAATTAATAGCGAATTCTACAATCGCGAGAAAACAAGAATTTGCTCAGCTAATTTCTCCGAAGGCTGCTTATTTAAGTCTGGTTACGTGTAGTCACGCGAAATTCATAGACGCTGCCTACTGATTTGCAATAGTCTGACAACTCTGTGATTAAGAAGATTATGCCATCCATCAAACAGGTTTTAAGTAAGATTTTTTTTAATATCTAAACAATCATAAGATTTATTAGATCTTTAACATAGTAGGAAAAGGGGAAATTATTCTTATGGAAGTCATGTATTAGTACTTTATATTTATAACAAGAGTGAATAGTTATTGAAATGTGCTGGATTTTTTAAACCATTCTTGTATTTGAGTCGAAACATCAACAATTTTCCTTCGTTCGTTGTCAGAATCATTAATTTCATAACAGTAAACATTAGAGATTTGTTAATATTGACCCGATCTTGTAAATAACATTTAATTCAATTGGACAACTATACTTTTACGATTTTTCCAGTACCAAAATTAATTTGTATCAGCCACAAACGTATACATATACAATGTCTCTTTCTAGGTGCATGCACGTATGCTATTTTAGTTCTCATTTTGGGATAATATCTTTGTTAGTTTAGTAATTAAATAGTTTTAAACACATAATATTTTGAGCAACATCCCTTTTTCTAATGTTAATATTATTTCGGTTTCGGTTCCGAGCAAATAATATGTCCATTTTTTCTCTATACACAGTCTGAATAAATCAAGATATATACGACTTACATCATCCTATCTTCAAATATTCAGATAAAGATTGTCATTGCTTCTTTATTCTTATCTTCCTACCAGAGTTGTCGCGCCTGAGGTTTCTGTAAGCTTACTTATTTACTAAATGAGACAAGTATACACAAAGGCTTATTGATTAGAATTACTTTTTATCTTGTCAGAGGCTTGTCTGTATGTTTTAGTAAAAAAGGAAACCAAGCTACACTTTCGTTCCGTTAGTAATAGTTGCAGATATTCAAAAGACTACGATGTCAATTTTATTGTTTTCCCGTCTAGCTTCACACCTCGCTTTGTGATTTTCTTTTATTACATCTATACTTTGTAGGCTTGTACTTTGTTATGAATTTACATATGAGTAAATATAGGTCTGTAAGTAAAGAGTTCTCATCCTTTTTCGTTTTTAAATCTTTCCCCGACTTTCTTATTCAGCACATTTTATAGAAATATTTTTAATTAAATAAAGTATGTTGTTGCTTATAAACAATCCTTTCAACTGGTCACGTCTTCATATATATATATATATATATATATATATATATATATATATATATATATATATATATATATATTAATGCATGTTTCATTAAATAATATAGACAAGTTTTATTTATTTGTTCCTTTCATATTGTCTGATAAGCTTAATAACATTATCATTGAAATACGAAAGGAAATCACCATATTGATACATGTTTAAATCCAATCTAAGCTTTCGGCTTCCATAAGCCATTATCAAAGATGACAATAACTTTTAAATATATCAACCAGTACATGGACGAAACAATAATAATAGTCTGTTTTTGTTGCATGAAAAATTTCAAAGCAGCGACCAAGTCGTGTATACGAGACGCGGTAGCGAAAATCGCGTCGTAGCTCGTGACGTCACACAGACTATCATTATTGTTTCGTCCGTGTATTGGTTGATATATTGAAAAGTAATTGTCATCTTTGATAATGGCTTATGTAAGCCGAAAGCTTAGATTGGATTTAAACATGTATCAATATGGTGAATTCCTTTCGTCTTTCAATGATAATGTTATTAAGCTTATCAGACAATATGAAAGGAACTTACTTAAAATTAATAAACAAAACTTGTCTATATTATTTAATGAAACATTCATCAATGAAAAAATGCTGCCTAACTATATATATATATATATATATATATATATATATATATATATGAGGTGGCTGAGGAAGAAATACAGACCGAGAAAGAAAGATGCTGAGCGATCTTTATCACTAAAGCACATTGATAGAACACTGGTAGAAGAATTGGTAAGTATTGTCTTTTAGAGTGAGAGTTCATCTAAGTGAGTGTAAACATACACGTGCACACGTAGGTGTACACAAAATAAATACGAAAGATGCTGGGAAGTTCTAGATCTTTCCTAAAAAATGACCAAATAACTAAACATAAACATTGTCGGAAAAGTCTTCTTGGTCAGACTGAGAACTATTCAGCAACTTCTTATGGATGGAAATAAAACGTGATAGACGAGCGCGACTTTGACCTGACAGAAGGTAGTAGATAAAATATTTAGCGTATTTGACTATCTTGTTACATGTTAGTGCTGAGTGATAAAGTTCAGTGACGTGAAAAATTGTAATGCGAGCAGGTGTATGACAGGGAATCACACAGATGCCATTTTTGTTCACTAAGAGTCGTTTAAAATCGGCTGGATTGTGACTTTTCGAGAGGCTGGATGGTCATGTTGGACGTGACAGCTCAGTGGTACTTCGATGATTATGATGAACGGAACACCTCAGTGGTGCTTTGATCGATATGGTACTTTCATAGTCATGTTGAACGTGACACCCCGGTGGTTCTTAGATGGTAATGTTAAACGGAACATCACAGTGGTGATTAATTGGTAATATTGAACGTGATACCTCAATGATGATTTGAGTGTTATGTTGGAAGTGTCACCTTAGTGGTGCTTCGAGTTAAGCAATCATGTTCTCAGGAACATTTCTACAACTATAGATCAAATTCTAAACGTCGCATTATAAATGCAGCAACTGTAGACTGCATCGTATTCAGGCATAAATAAGAAACAATGAAATGATTTCCGAAATGATAAAAAGAAGCAAATTGTTGTTGGTGGAAAGAAGGTTATACCGAGCCACGTTTCTCCAAACAATTATTTTGTCTGTTCTACTGACTTCCCAGTAAGGCTGTGTGCCGTTTCAAGAGAACAAAAATATCCCACAGGGAGCTGATGCTACTAAACAAAGTCTGCAAGATGGTTGACGACTACTCTTGATACAATTGAATATGTATGTGGGGTGATGTGACAATCTAACATATTCCTACAACATTTGGTGTATTTCGTCAAGGTGCAAGAGATACGTAATAATGTGCCGCAGGATGTTATTCACTATCTGTAAGATTGTATACATTGACTGAATTGAAACATATATTCAAGCTGCTCCAATTTTTGTCACAAGGTATATAAATCTCTCTCTCTCTCTCGATATATATATATATATATATATATATATATATATATATATATGTGTGTGTGTGTGTGTGTGTGTGTAATTTTCAGCAACTGTGTATATATATATATATATATATATATATATATATATTATAGGTGGTGTATGATGGCTGTTGACTTATTGAAATAATATGACCATTGCTGACAAATTTGATCAATGTTTCCTCGTGAAAACAATAGGGACCCTTGAAGACATCACGTGACTTGCAATTCTTTTAAAGATAGAGCAAACTTGTTGTTTTAAGGGTTTGTCCTGTTTTGTAAAATTTGTTCAGCTTACTCGTGTGTTTTCAGTAAGGTATATATATATATATATATATATATATATATATATATATATATATATATACTTACATACATACCTATATATATGTATGTGAGATATATATATATATATATACTTGCATATATATACTTACATACATACATACGTATGTGATATATATATATATATATATATATATATATATATATATATATATATATATATATATATATATATATATATATATATAATAAAAACTTCGTAACGGCGAATATTAGAAAATGTATTAAAATGGAAACATTTTTCCATCGTTTCTGTTTGACATAAATTTGATGCATGTGTGTTTGTGTGCGTTTGTGATGTGTGAGAGAGAGAAAGAAAGAAAAAATAGAGATAAATGACATGTGTAAATACATAAAGGTCTTTGATGAATAATAGCCTGAAGGGTCAACATTTCTATACTAAATATATAACTACTTACCGTTTCCTATTATTAGACTCCACAGAAAAGAGTTCGAGTTCAATAAAATAAGTGGAAATGATAGACCAATTTAATTATGAACTTTGGAAAGGAGAATGAATCAAAACTGATGCTGAGCCAAAGATGAAATGTGTATCTATCTACAAAATGCTATAATAAAGTTTTTAAAACACGCTTCTTTCCGTATTCATAACTGTATTCTCTTTAAGCCAACCATAAATGTATTTTTTTACAATCAGAAATAGTGAAAAAAACTATATATATATATATATATATATATATATAGCCTTTAGAGTAGCACAGTGTACAAAACGGGTCGGCTAAGATGTTTTCCTTTTGTGTTTTTAAAGTATATATATATATATATATATATATATATATATATATATATATATATATATATGTATGTGTGTGTGTGCGCGCGCGTGTGTGTGTTCATTGGATAATTTAGGCAAATTATGTCTATTTTCTTTTCATAATAATCGTTTCCATTTCTCTAATCAGTTTCTTTATATTAAGATGAAATCTATCAAGAAAGACACCGTAGTTTTTAGATCCCCCCCACAAGATCATCTTCAGGGTTAAAGTAAAATGACAAACTACTGTAACTGTGGGTCGTCGTGTGAATGATTTAAAAAAAAAAAACACACGTGAACACGCTCTGTTATAATTATATTTAAATTCTATCAAATGCAACCAACCGAAACACAGCGAAATTTATTGCGGGTACAGCTGCAACGTGTTGGAGTACATTTAAAAAAACATTTAATGACATTTTGCATTTCTACCAGCCTCCTTTATATTGGACTTTTGTTTTGCAAAATATTCCATCAATACAACGGATAAATTTAAAAAGGATTATTATAAAAGTAAATAGACATAACATGTCTATATTATTTAATCGAAAATGTTTGATTGAAATTATGCCCCCCCCTATATATATATATATATATATATATATATATATATATATACATATATATGGATAGATAGATATTGATACATTTATATACAGATAATGCTCAGATGTTACCAATATAACCTATTTCATCGAAGACGAGCAAAGATATTGGCTGTTATTGCATTTTATGCAGTAGACTGATCGATGTATTTGTTGCCCAATGCTGTATACAATTATCCTATCACGACAGAAATGTAGGTCCTTATCGTTGCGCGAAGAACTTCAACTTACAATACCAATCCAAAAATAAATATCTTCATAACGACAGCAATTATCACCACAGCTGCGACCAGAACTTCGACCAATATTTGACGAGAAAGAAGACATGAACGATTTTTACATAAATTGGGTAGAAATCAGTAGCCAAATTTGGAGAGAAAGAATATCTTGGAGATTTTACGTGACGATATCAGTCACGAATCGATATACATTATTCTCAACTCTCTTATCCAATTCTATGAACTCTTTTTTTCATTCTGTTTTTTTTTTCTTTTTCTTTTTCTTTTCCTTTCATTTCATCAGTTTCCCCTCAATATCATTGTCTTTTTGTAGCATTGTTTATCAGTATGTTTTTATTTACATCTCAACCGTCTTTTCAGCCTTCTAATACTTCATTCTTAGGGAAGGCAACGGCAAGCTACACCGATATATTCCCCAGGGTTTGTCATGATACTTAACAGATAATAAAGAAAAGGAATTCTTCTTGTTTTTCATTCCATTTTCATTATTCAACTTAATGTATTTATCGCACTTTCTCTTCTTTTGATTTGTACTAACCGCATTTTTTCTTAAGGTTAGTCATAGTGAAGCATGTTTAGTCCCTGGGTATCACTGCAGAAAGCACTTTCCCATTGTACTAATAGAATACGTTCAGATCTTCACTCCTGCGACGAAACCCTGTCGAACTGCGATATCTTCCCGAGCAACCGTAGAAAAATATGAGGAGTTACAATATTTATACATTGACCGAGTGTCACATTATATTTGAATGGGTAGATTGGCAAATATACCAGCATTTGGTTTGAATGAGTTGTCCTATCTCTGAGCAATAAAACATAAATTGAGGAACGACCTTTAGAGATTCTAACTTCGGGTTAGCACTTACCGAAACTGTTTGTAAATGTTAGCACAAAATCACAGCTCATCGTATCTGATGGTTTGAAGCTTACAGGCCTTGTTCAATGACTAATCACGCTAGATGTTGCGGAACTCTCCCAGAAACAGTAACTAAGATCCAGCTGCAGTATGTCTGTAGGTGTTGAAGAAATAAAGATGTGCAGTGAAGGTGTCTACGACAGGGATTAGCTAGCCACATAATCACACGATTATATTTATAAAACGATCAACCAGCCATTATCTCTTTGCATAGAAGTGATTGGGCGACGTAACGGTTATCGGCATGGAAAATTGACTCCTCGAACAGAGTTCAAAGTCCATATAATTGTTTATGTTTACTTATTAATAAAACAATTAAAAAAAAACAAAAAACAGATTCATTCCCCCCCCCCGCCGCCACGGACAGGTCAGTTGTCATCTTGATAAAGATACAAATTTTCTCACTGGTACACCACGAGATTTGAGTGGGTGACTTAGCACTTGGGTAAACAATTCCTCTATAATTATCTTATCTGTATAGGTAATAATTGTAAGAATTTGTTATTCAATTTGTTTACCTTAACTGTGATCGATTGTATATCTGTTTATATCTATATATATATATATATATATATATGACATTGTGCGTAACATTCTACAATGTCCGCTTTTATCACCTCTCCGCCGTGTTATTGTGTATGCCACTACTCTATAATCACTATATCTTGCGCATTTTCTCTTTTTAATTTTACTTCTTATTAAACTGATTTTTCATTTCCGTTCTATCTTTCTGATGCACTTTCCATTAACTGTGTAACCGATTCTGCCATTTTTCTTACGTGTTTACTTACTCGCTTGTAACTATCTTCTCAGAGGGCATTCGCAATTTCCACTCTCTGAACTCACAGAACGATCACAAATTCAGTGTCTTTCTTTTAAAATTATTCATTTCTCACGTAGATGCTTTTCCGTATATAATTTTTCGTCATTCCTCTTTTTGTATAGCTTTGATTTTCGTGTCGCACAGTCGGTAGAGAACAAGGAAAAGAAGGCTGGAGGCCCGAATTTCTCTTCTCAGTGTCTGGTCATGTCAATCTCGTTACCACAACAGGGGGACCTTTGATTTCAAGTGTCGTAGTCAAATTACAGTTGATTATGAACGGTTTGGTTTGAAATAGAAAGTAAAAAAGAATCACGTTGGATTCCTTTTATCTAAACGTATATACTGGGGAATTAATTGACGATCCTGCATAAAGCCCTGTTCAAAGTCGGCAATAGAAGATAAGAAATGCTGTCCTCATTTCAAACTATTTATTAAATAAAAGCTAATAAGAAATAATTAATAACAACATAATAATTTATCTTTTATTATGAAGTCATAGAAACTGCTCAAAGTCATAGTATTTATCTTCTGTCAAAACTAAGATTCATGAAATTGAATAATAAAGATACAAGCAATCTGGGATAAAAACCATCTAAAGAAAAGCATTAAGATCCGTATGCACAGAGCAATTGTACTGAGCCCCCTTCCCGTAGGTCTATGAGTCATGGGTCACCAATCTTTATCACCTACAATTTTTTGAGCAATTCCTACAAGGCTGCCTCTGCAAAATCTTCAATATGCACGCGGGGAACTTTGTCACTAACGCTGAATTTATGGAAGGGCGGAGGTTCCTAACATTGAGAGTATGATATTAAAGATGCAGTAATGCTGGATAGGACATGTCTCCAGGATGAACGACCAATGCCTGCCCCAAACTGTGCTCTATGGTGAACTTTCTATTTGCCTCCATGATAATGGGACGTCCCAAAAATCGCTATTTAAAAAAAAAAAAAACAACAAAAAAACACTCAGCAATTGTCATATCGACCATCGTCAGTTGCAAACAAGGAGACATGGTGTTACCACAGCAACAACCCCGGACAAAACCTTCCTTTGTGAATGTATCCGCTTGTACCGCATTGGAGCCGTATCGAACGTGGGTGGCCCTTTTCCTAGATCTTCGTTCATGAAGTCAAGCCTAGAAAAAGAAGACAATTACTAAATTCGTAAAATAAATTGTTTTCTATTATGTGTTTATCGATGAAATTACATTAATATATTAATATTTTATTCGAAAAATATTGTTAGTAATATTAAAAATACTTTTCGCTAAATATATTAATATTCACAAGAGAATATCTTAATTCACTTTACAACATCAATATTTTAACAAAGGGTCCCGACTTTACCACTACCAGGTTAGTAGCCCTTCTCAAAATTGTAAGCGCACTGAAATTGTCTCACACACCTCGGTTCTTGTTTGATTATCGGCAAACCAAATTTGGATTAGAGAATCTCTCGTTTAACTCCCGTACTAATGTTGTTGTATTAGACAAGAAGCTGACTCTCGACACCATCTCCTTCGCCACTTGAGTTATGTCACACGCTTGACATACTGAGAGAAAAGAAAGAGAGTGATAGTAATAATTTATTAATAATAGCCGAACAAAGGATCCAGGTATTGATTTTTATAGAATATCTCTTGACACTTTGAAAGTTGGAGCAACACAATCTTCTTACTTGAGTTTAACCTTGAGGCTTGCTCGTCTAAATGAGTTAAATACGTCATAACGCATGGAAATATATAACGCACTAACTGCTGCCCGGAGAAAACGAGTTTTATTTTGAAAAGGATAATTTCTTTAATCTGTTTACTAAAAAAAATCTTATTTTTCAATTTCTTTTAATTGTGATGATTATTTCCTCATTAACTTTTTCCTTTTCATTGCGATGGTTATTTCTTCATTTTCGTTTTTGACGGGTCAGATATATGGAATTCAAACTGGTATTTTCTATTACAACTAAGTCTAAAAACTATACAAAAAACAAAAAGAAAACAAAAAATTATCAGTAATACACACACACACGCGCGCATATATATATATATATATATATATATATATATATATATATATATATATATCTGTGTGTGTTGATGTACCTTTTGTTCTTGCTCTATTTCCATGCAGCCTTCGGCCATTTTGCCTCGTTGTCCCTTTTCCCTGGTTGTTAATATACAGTAAGCATTGAAAGCACCAGCCACTATCTTGTCATTAAAAGGAAAAACATAAGAAATAAAAAAATATCGATTTGGTCAAATAAATAAAGAATTCTTAGTAAAGAGAACAGCAAGTGAAATGGATAGATGCCTTTCTCGTTTCTTTTCTATTTTCCTTGTCAGTTTATTTTCTTTCTCCTGTCTATTTCCTCCTCTTTACACCGTCACTTTGTTCTTACTCGCTTTGTTACTCGCAGAACCTTTCTTCAGAGAATAATTCCAAGCCAATGAGCGAATGCAATCATTCAGGATTTCTTTCAAAGCATGGACCGGATTTCTATCTTGACTCTTTACCGATTAACTTATCCTTTTCTCTTCTCACTGGCACAATTGTTTATTAAAGAATTCATGAAGATTATTACTATTCGGTATATTATTGTAATATTAAACAAAGAACCAACATCATGACACGAGGAATTGTGTGACACACGCACACACATAAACACACACACACACACGTATATATATATATATATATATATATATATATATATATATATATATAATTGTGAAATATTTCTTTGTCTGTTGGTTAAACACTGCAAAACCATTTCATGTAAGCCTCGCAAATATGATATGTATACTTATTGGTCACAGGGAAATGATTTAACGTATTTTTTTTTTTGCTTCAAGGGGTAAAGACAGAAGATTTGCCCCTTTTTTGCAATTCGGAATTATCTTTTATAGTAACAATTATTTTGCAACCGTTCGGTGTAAGGCTATCATTATTATTATTATTATTATTATTATTATTATAATTATTATTATTATTATTATTATTATTATTATTATTATTAAGGATAATAATAATATCGAAGCAAGAATAATATGTGTGTGCTTTAAAAATCAGAAATCATATTAGCAGAACAATTCGCCAACAAAATATATTTGACTCTTTTCATCGCAATCTTTCATTTAAAATTACCAGGACAAAATTAAGCTATTTTCTTTTTTGCTTTGTTCTTTTTTTAAGGTTTCTCTGTGTTCTTTCCACCTTTACTGTAAACAAAAATATCTTGAATACCCATGACTGGTGTCGCTGGTAAGCTTGACGGACATGAATAACAACAATAGCAAATTTTCAATTGACAACAAAGGTTGTAAAATAGACATTTTGTTAGACATTTGATTTCTTTCACTTTGGTATAGCTAGTTATGTGGGAGTATTTTCCGGTGTAAGGAAATAATTTGCTGTCATTATAACCAGATACGATCCAAGAGTATTTCAACTAGCCATGATATGAAGTGAATGACAACAAACAAAATTGATTTCTATGTCTATTTCATTGTTTCTGTCGATCCTCATTCTGTATTTCCTTACTTCCTTCAGTTTTCGAAATCATTTGGTGAACTTTTTTTAGGCAGAAAGCGGTAAGAGTTTATTTCAGAAGACTGTGCAGCATTAATTCCATGCACCTTACTACCTTCGACATTTTCGACTTTGTTTATTATTTGGTTTTTGTCTCTTTCTCTTTATCCAAACATTCTTTCTTTTATTCTGCCCCTTTACTCAAACATCTTTCTTTCTGTTTTAACATAGTTTCTTTTTCTTAATTTCTTGTTTCTTTATTTCTCTCTTTCTTAACATCTTTTCTTGCTTTCGTCCTACTCCTTTATTCAGGAATATTTCTTTCTTTCTTTCTTTCTTTCTTTCTTTCTTTCTTTCTTTCTTTCTTTCTTTCTTTCTTTCTTTCTAGGTCACATATTTCTTTCCTTCTTCTTTTAATATATTCCTTTTTCTTTCATTTCTTCTTTCTTCTTCTGCTCTCAAATTGGTTGTCCCTGTGTTCTTTATTCGCCTCAACTATGTCTTTATATTCTAGGGATTCAGCAAGATAAGTGTTTTCACTTTTGTTTTTGTTCGAACGCCATTTTATCTTCACTTAACCTACAGACAATTCCACTTCGCTCGGATACGCCATAAGCTGTTTGTTGTTCTGGTTATCGGCCTTGGAAGCTCCGTCAGACACGGACAGCAACGGAATTAACATGAATTTCATATGTATGGAAGCTGTCAGCTTATTGTGTGTGGATGGGATTGTGGGACAGTGGGTACAGAGGATCGATGAGGCCGGTGAAGACATAAAACAAAAGAAAAACTGCTACTCTATGTATCATTTGAAAGATAAAGAGGAAGAAAAAGTGTGTAGAAATTGAAGAAAAAAGAGAAAGATGAGAATAGAGGGGAAGGCATTTGGGAAAGTCAGGGAAAATCGACGAAAGGCAAATTGTACTGGAGAGACAAGAAAGTAGGAAGTCTTGAGCAAGTGACACGAAACAAAAAAAAAAAAAAAAAGAAAGAAAATTTAGAAGAATTAAAACGAGAAGAATTTAGTTTCCATTATTTTAAATACCTTTAAAACATTGATATTCTTTGGAAAAACAATACCCTACTTCAAATGATTACACACTTAAAAAAAAATTCATACCAATACTGTAGAATCTCAGAAACCTGCGCCATACTGTCCGATTACAAATGGATCCTTCACTCCGTGTTCTGTTAATTTTGGCAGAAGTCTGGGAAGCATTATGACCTATCTTGAACTCATGTAAAAAATAAACTCATTTCTTTTTTTTTCATGTTCAACATGAGGAGTTACATAATATTTTCAGTTAAATTCTGAAATTGTTTCATCTAAAGTTAACAAAGGGGACACTTTAATCATTAGGAATGACTAATATATTTTATGAAAACTGTTATAATAATATATTAGAACACAAAATGTTTATTCTAAAATCAGACATTATTTCCCAAACAACCTAACAGATATATCTTTTACGTGATACTCTCTCCATATTGGAGGTAGGATTAACTTTTTTCAAAATTATACTGATTCTTTAATTTAATGTAAAACAAAGAAAACCAAATTTAGCATTTCCTTCGAATATTTTATTAGATTTTAACAGGATAGCTGTCTGTTTAAACTTTCAAATCTCTCGTAGCGATGAGTCTTTGATTATTTTTTTAACTAATATTTAATTTCATTATTATTGGGATATTGCATTTGTTGAAAGAATTCATTACCATTTTACACAAATGAATGATTTAACTGTAGAATATTTAATGTGGCATTAAAGAACTGTAATTTCTTGACTGCTTCACCATTATATTTAACAACCCACTTCGTTTACATTTTTCTGCTAATAACTGATCTTATTCCAAGAGCTACACACTTACCTTTCCTAACGAAAAAGTGAAACGTTACGGTTGCTTTTGCATTAAAAATAAGATAAATCTTAGATACCCTTTTTTTTTTCTTCCTGTGGTCCATATTTAGCCAGAACCAACTATTTACATTGTTCGAAATGTCCTCATCTTTATTATTATATTCACAGCATTCCGACTTTCTTCAGAGGATCTATATTGGAATTTCGAAACGAACACTTTATTTAATTCACTCGGTAGATTCTTCCATTCCTTTTCTGGATATCTCAGTTTCATTATATTTCCCTTTTAATAACTCACCTCTCCAATATTTTGATCACCTCTGCTGTGGCCAGGTATTGAACTCACAACTTTTTGGGTCAAGCCACTGGATTATTTCAACGCTTGGCAATTTTATAAAGTAAATATACAGTGAATATAAGAGTAAAGATGAGGACAATAGTCCGAACAATGTAAATAGTGTAAATCGTTACAATACCACATCTCAGAAATATAATGAACTGTATATAGCTATGAGGAGAAAAAGGATCGAATAATTCAAAAGTACAAAAACTAAATAAAATTAAAATGAATAAATGTTCTCGCAGATAAAGATGATCGCCTTTATGATCAGCACGGCTGCTATAGTTGAGAATTGCTTTACAAAAAGAATTAGAAATCTGGAGAAAAAATTCCTCAAACGTAAGCGAAAGTAGCGTTAATTAGAACATCGAGGAGAGTGAAGTATTAAAAGTGATTTTTGTCAGTTTATCTCCAATGAAATCTACTAAAACTAAACGCTAATAGTGTGAAACTTCAACTATACAAAATATAATATCTTTATTTCTTTATTATAATTGCTAAATATACGCATAGAACTCGGCAGGATTAATAACAAAGAACTAGATTTAAAAATCCATTATTTCAAATAAACAAATCATAAAGTTATCATATTTTCATTTGTCAAAAATTTCTAATCAAAATTGTGGACAAACGGTCTGGACGAAAAATACTGGACACATTCATCTGTACAGTCTTATATCATCACTAACCACGGCTTATATCATTGCATTGTATTAGTGTTTTCCTTCTTCAAATCTGTCGGCTTACGATCATATTACTTTGAATCACCTGTTTTCTTACGATCACCAAAGTGAAGCAACGTCAAGCTTGGTCAATACCTACGTAGGTAACCTCTTGATAATATCAAGTGCTGTAATTTTGCATGTGTGACAGATGTAACCCGGAATTTGAAATCGGACAGTCGTGTTCCTATTTCAGTTAGGTTTGTTATGATCACTTATGCCCAAATACTCTTGGAAAAGGGGTATGGATCCCCCTCGTTAATTATCCATAGCTGCAGGGAGAAGAGTAAAACTGATATCAATAACAATCATTATTATCTCCCCAAAATTCTTACAGCGTAAAATATTTTCTGGCATTAAATAACCAGCAAATGGTTGATGAGTCATAAAAAAAGTCATGCAATCTCCAATACTATCTTATACATCATAATATTCTCATTGTGTTTTGAACCTTAGTGATCGTCTCAGAAAGAAGTTTCTTTGTAAAAGACATGCTCACTGTTACTGGCTTGCTATTGTACTCGTTTCATCGGCTTTGCATGTTATTATATCGATCAATTTGCTGTTTCCTGACTCCATCCTCACAGGGGAATTCTTTCCCCTCAAAAAATGATAGAATGTGTGTTTTATTTTTCGCTGTAGTTGAAGCTTAAGATATTTTGACACATCTGAAGCGAGATTTTATTGATTTCTCTATCTTGTGGGTGTGTGTGGGGGAGATCCCCTTGTAACAGATTTTTGTATCTGGTGAAAGGTTAACCTTGTAAAATGAGAGACCCTATTTTTGCTTGGGTCTCTTTAATTTTTTATTGCCTGCGCGCGAATGCAAAAGAGGGCGCAAACGCATTATAAGCCGAAAGAGCACTCGTTGGTCCTTCGTGTAAAGATTGATTAAAAGTGTTAGGGAGAAAAGAGTCCAGAGCAATAGGGGACAGATTAGAAGTTCAATAAATTTGTGAAGATGCCATGTTTAATTACTTATTTAAAAGAAGGGGAAAAAGAAGTAAGAAACGAGAAACATCAAATTGAAAATATGCAGAAATATATCAGAAAAGGAAACGTAAAAAGAAGTTTAGAAACGAAGTTATAGTGACTTCAATGATTAAAATGAAGAGAAAAAGTGAATAAAGGGATTTTCATGATGGCGCATAGCATTTGAATTTTAATGAAAAATGTAGGAGTAGGATTTCTGAAAATGTAGAAAAATAAAATACGTAACGCTAGCCGAAATTTCGATCTGCGCATGACATAGTGTTTATAGATGTAGAAAGTGAAATTCTAACTGTTGCGTTCAACTTCGCACAAATATCCTTAGAAAGGCATGGATCCATCTCTTCTCCACCAGCTAGAGATTAATAGCAGAAAATATCGGTCTCCTTAACCTTGGATAGCAACTAATATAAAAGAAGGAAAACTATTAATTCAAAACACTCTTGAATCTGAAGTATATATGCTCCCCCTATGATCCTAATCAGTTACAATACTATCGAAGTTAACAGATTGATCATCTTATGTTATCAAATAACCTACTGTTTCCAGTGCCTTGCCAGAAATATCACACATCTTACGGAATCATTATACCAGAAAATTAAAAAAATAATTTTCTATAATTTTTTTCTTTCATTGTGGAATCTACTTCACGCCTTTGTATAAGTATAAAAGAATTAAAAAAAAAAGAAAGAACATGATGTAAAGAATAGACTATATAAAAAATCGTATATATAGGATTCATATCTGTGCATGTATTTGTACACTGACTATGGATTAGCGGTTTATGATGAAACGTTAGATTTTCTGAAACGAAGATTCATAATGTTTGACAAATTGAAATATTTTATCACACTGGTGGACATTTTGAACTGTGTAAACTAAGGCTGCAATTTTTCCCCCATTTTTGGGAAACGCTGAAGATTAAAAAATTCTCATTTTAAAAGCCATTACTTGCTGACAAATATGAGAAAAGAATCATTTTTCAGTGTGGCCCCAGGCTTGAGACAGATGGAGTAATCATGGGACAGATACCGATGGCTCACAATAGCAGACAACAAATACAATAAGATAAGAAACCACATTGGAACACAAGCGGTTAGATACTGAGGTCGTTTATGTGGGCGGGGTGTGTGGAGAAAAAGAGGAAAACGTTATTGCTACAGATGAACCGAATAGTGGAATCAAAATATATAAATAGAAATAGAAAAGACCTACAAGGAGTGACAAGAAATCGTAAGACGAGAAGGAAAATGAAAAAAAGCAAAAATAGGAATGAGACTGATAAAAGGAAAAACCCAATGCAGTGAAGAAAATAGAAAAAAAGCAACAAAAAAGAAAATACGAGGAGAGCAAAACTGAGCAAACAGTAAATAGATGAAATCACAAGTCAAAAAGCATAAATGCAATAGGAAATCAAATATAACAAACCATATGAAAAGGAGAATAATGGATGATATGATATACACGAATTTCTGTATCTTCCATTCTGCAGTTAGATATTCTCTTTCAGTAAAGAACAGAAATAAAGAAGAGTGGAAAGATTCTAACCAATATAGAATGTGAAGGCTATACCGAATATGGAAAAAGAACTCATATATTTATTTAAATTGGAATAAAGAATTTTAACGTAAAAATGAAACAAAATATAGTACAAGAAGAAATGTAAAAAAAATAAGATATAAATTATAAACAAAAACTGAAATTGAAACCATATGTAAGCAAAAAGAGTATAAACAAGAAATAAAATACTAAAAACTTGATGATGGTGATAGTCTCATATCTCATGGCACTGGAAACTTCACCAGTTGGTAAAATTTGTTTGCGTGTCTTTGAACCAATATTGGCTAGAAAAATGAAAGTTTCCTGAAAGTTTTGTTAACATTTATTAAATTTACAAATGAAATAAAAAACGATAATAATAAGCGAAATAAAAAAACAGCTCAATCGTAATCGTGCTTATCTGTTAAGAAGACAGTGAGGAATAGAAGTGAATCCATTTCTTGTTTACACTCAAAGATTTGATGTTCTACTAATTTACAATTATTCTCGTAAAAATCAATCATTACACCAGTGATCTACGAATAACGAATAGCTGTAACAGAGAAACAAATCGGTAATCACCCGAAATCTACCTTGAAAGCAAACTGATATTCAGAAAATTATATATTATTTGCGAAATCAAACATTAATTACTCTCTAAATATTTCTTTTACTTCTTTTATATATATATATATATATATATATATATATATATATATATATATATATACATATATATATATATATATATATATATATATATACAGTATAACTCAGATCGTTAACGCCTAACAAAACACATAGTTACGTAAATTACAGGAGTTTAACGCAATAGATGGCGAGCAAAAAAGTGTAATTATATATATAAAGAGTCACTTAAAACTAACTCCCTATTTTATGTAAGAGTGTCCATTCCAGGAGTCCTGACTTAATATCCTGTGACATTTTTCTTTTGGGGTTGGTTAAAGGAGCAAATCTAGTATACCAAATCAAGACTTTGGAAGAAATTGACGGGCAAATTATGTCTTCCATACCACTAGTGTTCCTATTGAAATCAGTTAAAGCGATTCCTAGGCGGCGCGAGAAGCTGGTAGCGACATCTGGTGGCTATATTGAATTTTAAATACAATCTCATGCTAAACGCTTTCCTCTCATATACATTTCTTGTAAAAATTATAGTTAATAAATAAATTATTAGTATTTTAAAAGTGGGAGTTTATTTTTAATCTCCCTATATACATCTCTGGTCAAAATCTTAAGACCAGATACAAAAGGGTTAAAAAATATAAAATACTGTTACTTTAATCAAAATATATTTACATTTAATTAGTTAATGTAGTTTATCAATAAATAAGTGAACTTATTAAGTTTTTAATTAATTCATTTAAACAAACATTGAAAAAAAGGATTTTTTTGGTTGATCATAACGATAAGAGCATGTGTGAAAAAAAGTTACTGACAAGTATATTTTTTAAAAAGTGTTCAACATTAAATATTAAAACATAAAGCAACTATATATATATATATATATATATATATATATATATATATATATATATATAGGTGTGTGTGTGTGTGTGAGACTCTCAGTATGTGCATATATTCGATATATATGTAACTATATATGTAAATTCATATTTGTATATTTTTGTGTGCGTGTGTATATGTGCAGAAAGAGAGAGACAGAGAGAGAGAGAGACAGAGAGAGAGAAAGAAAGAATAACTGAGTGAGAAAGAAAGGGAGTGTTAGTCCATTCTCCCTGGATATCCTTAAATATGGGGAATGAAATACGTATTTTCGTTTATACAAATTTGCCCCACACCTCCTATCGCATCCAAGTCATTATAGAAAAATCTCATCACAGATATAGGTAGATTTGCATAACTTTATATTCCTAAAATAAAGAAAATAAATGTACTCAATTAAGCATAATGAAATTCTCGTGAGATTAATAGTTTTTAATGTTAAGCATGGAGAAAGAATTATTTGATGACATAATAGATAACATTTTTATACCATTTCTTGTCAGACTAAATTCTACATATTAGGAAACATTTTTTTACTTGGTTTCACAGGAGTACTTTTGAGAAACGGTAATATACCTACTGTAGTAAATTTTTATAAATTTAATTTTATTCTTCTCTCATCCTCAAGTTGTTCTTATATATATATATATATATATATATATATATATATATATATATATATATATTTATTATATTTTTGAGAATTATTTCACCAATTTCTTGTTGACTCAAAGTTTCCATTTCCTCAATTTTTTCTTTTATCATTTTATTTATTTTTGAGGAAATGACCTTTTGAAAGGTTGCAAGTAAGGCAACCATATGTCTTTGGTACGTAGATGATGCCAATTTGCTGTGGCTTCCGCCAGGAAAATATGCATATATTACATATGAACGCAATAAAATCTTCTATAGATTTCACAAATTCCTGAATATAGCAATAACGTCAACACAATATGTTTATGATATTCATAAGCAAATATTCACTGAACATCATTTCCGACCATCTGTACAATATCAAGAAAAGAAACCTACAAGGTCGAGCCAAACTCATGAGTGGCGACCCAGACACATACCAACGGGAAATAATCAGCATAAGAAATGCTAACGTTAACAGTTTCTCCGCAGGAATAACATCATCTTCTATAGGAAAAGACCTACCCCCGGATGAAAATTGGCCCAAGAACTGTGTATTCCTTCTAATGTAGCTGTGGCCAGAAATACAAAGAAGAGTCTAGCTGCGCTCTAAAATGAAAGGGTGACGGACATCTCAAAGGGGTTGTCCGTGTAGAGACATTGACATTAGATACCGCTAATCATATATGGATCGAAAAGAGTAGACATTAACCCTGTAAAAAAAAGGTAATGAAGAAAGAGCGAGAATGAAAGAATGAGCGCATACATTAGGCCCTGAAAAACTTCTTAGTAGCCTTAGAATCATCATCTGGGAGCCACAGAAAGAAAGTTCATGATTAAAAAATAATATTAAAAACTTTAAAATTTAAATTTTCATCATCCTCACTCATTCGTATGTATTTTTATTCACATCAACGTAATGAAGTTTGATGAAGTCGTATAGAACGAAACGTGTCGCACGAAAGTATTGTTTCACTTTGTGTTAAAATCCACAAAAAATTTCACCAGGTGAGTCAATACACTCATACAATTCCAGCACAGAGAAATGATATTAAACAGGTGGCACAATGTCTACTTTCTTTTAATTGTAAAACCTTTATCCACACAGATATCGTCGGAAGTTATTTGGGGCAGTTTGATAAGCAAGCATGATAAAATTTACACTATCTGTTTTATTGACATATCGATCATATTTTATTGATTTGTAAACATCTATCTGCCAATATCTGCTTTATTCTCTACGGATACATAGGAGGCATTTAACGTTGTAATTATTTCGCTACGTATTTTAGAACTTTGCTCGGCGAGTGAGAATACAGTATGATTCAGTTGCATTCAAAAGACTCCTGGTTTTGATACAGTGGATACATGTTTTAAGAGTCTTTCGGATTCTCTCTTGCTACATAGTTTAGCATCGTACATATGACTGTATTCGTAGTATAGTTTATCCCTGCAGAAAACGACGGTTTAAAGTCCGGTTTTATTAGCAGTACCAAAATTGCTCAACTCATTCATTTAACCATTTGAGGACGCCTCAGCAAATTTAGAAAACATATTAAAATATATAAAAATATTAAAACAAATCTAAATAAGAATTAGTTCAAAACTTTAATGAGTTTTGCAAGAATATTAAAAGGTTACAAATTGATTGTGTATTGCAGACTGAAACAAAATATTTTTACAGAAAATGATCAGTGTCAGCAATTTTAGGATCTGTGGAAGAAGTTTCGAGACTTTAATTTATAATTATCTATATATATAATACGCCACACACACACGAACACGTATATATATATATATATATATATATATATATATATATATATACACGTTCTTTTGTATATAACAATTGAGAGGCAGTGTACTAATATCGGTATCAAAGTGGTTCGTATATATAATACATCAGAAATATCTTCAAGAATGTTTTGTTTATTTCTAGAAATTCATTTTAAACTTTAAAAATTATAATTAAAAAAAGATACAATTCTTGTAATAATTAATTAGTCATGAGTTTTTTTATTCATACTACATGCTTCATTTATATTATTTTTGATAGCATTTGAAAGCTTATACAATTAAGTAATTAGATAGTTTTCATGCAGTTTTTATGTTACGATTCGGAGAATATCTTGGGGAATTTGGTAATAATAGCTTGAGAAAAAAAATGAATTAAAAAAGAATATTTGATGATACGTTTCCATTAGTAGGGCGAGAAATAAGCAGACTGAAATTACAAAATGAATCTACGAACTGCCAAGGATTACTCATACCTTCCAAAGTTTACACAAGAAATATTGTGCTTTGGTAAACATAATTTTGGTTGTAAATATGTAACGTTTATGAGGACAATAATCGGATATCTTTCCTTAGGTGCTTATAAATTGTTTTACTAATAACGTTAACAACGAACGATTTTAAATAACAAAATTGTACTTAGATTAAACGAAAATTACAATATAATCCGTATTACTTATAATACATTCCTTCATGTCGTCAATTTTGACAGCACGGGTTCACTAGTCATGGAAACAATACAATCTATTCGTTCAGTTTTTCTTGGTTTTTGGGAAACAACGTGAAGAGTGAATGATAAACAATTCTCAAACATATTTCAGGTAAAAAGATAATCAAATTCTACTTTTAAGCTTTAATCATAAAATGATGTTCGCTAAAAGAGAATTAATTTCTTGCATTAAAACTAACATTCACTACCAGCCAAGCTATTACAGATTATGAGGACATTCTCCTTCCTGTTCTCTCGGATAAGATTTTTGAAGGAACATTGATAAATATTCCCGATTATTGACAGCTAACTGTTTCTAAAGAATTAGGTTAGATTATCAAACAAACATGTAAAACAAAGTACTTTGCTTAAAACCCTTCTCGACTACAATGAATAACTTAATTACTGTTGAGATTCTGTAGACCAGAATATTTTAAATTTTTCCAAAGTGATTAGAATACGTTGTGGTCTCCAATGGCTGTCGATAAAAGAAAAGTGTATTATTAATTTTAAGATTTACTATATCATATTCACTTTCAAATTGTACATGAAAATTTTGGCACCTGTTTACTTTTTATATAAGCTTTTAATGTTTTCTGAACAGTGTGAATGTGATCATTAATAAAGATAAAAAGAAATGTTTGATTTCTAGAAATCGTACTGTTGATTTCACGGATTATATAAGATAGCTAGTTTAAACACACATTATCAATGCTTAAGGTCTAACTTCTTTTACGTATTAGTAATTGAAAAGCTATATTTTCTCAAATGTGTTGATCAGGTTTATAATTTAAATCGTCACAAGCGGTTCGTTGTAGGTCTTTTTCGTTAAGATCGAATATCGCAGATGGGGAACCGTTTTTACACATGTTAATTAAATGCATTGTAATATATATGTTCTTGTTTTAAATCACTGTTATTTTTGTCTCTGGTTGGCGATGGCGAGTAAACAATTATTAAGTTGTGAAATTGATATATATTAAATGTATATTGCCTCGCATCTGACACTGCTTAATAAGTCGACTAAATCATTCGACTTACCTAAAGATTATCTTATAAATACAGCAGACCAGCGTTAGCCAATGGCGTCGACTTAATATGTCTGACAAGTAAACACAATGTAAATATTTGCGTGTGCTGGCGAGTTAAGTTAGGCAATGGGAAAGTGGTGAACAAAATACTGAGGAAGAGAAAATGGCGCATTTGACGGTCTTGCTTATTTTCATTTCTGTCAGTATGTGTGAGAACGGAAGAGGAAGATTAAGAAAGAGTACACTTAAATACGCATGGAACGTTCGTAGTACCTATGTGTAATCGATATAACGCATGTGTGTATGTAAATTTTATAAAGGAAGGTTTTATATATATATATATATATATATATGAATGTGGGAGTATTAATGAGAGTATGTTTTTATGTACGTTAGTGTTTCCATGTGTGTGCATATATTTTTAAAGTGCTTTTGTCAATCTGAATAGAAATGCATGTTATTGTGCAACAGATTCTCTGTATGTGAGTAAAGATACGAATATGGATACATACAATATCACGCAAAAGTTTATAACACATTACAAAATGTTTTAGGTATTTCTAACACAGATTAATGAAACTTTTACTCCAAATAATACATATGTTTAAGACAATTATTGAAAAAATAATCAATAAACACATCTCACGAAGAAAAGGCAATATTTAATAACGCAAAAGTTACATTTATTAAATCATTTCTTAATATTTCGTAGTGTAACCGTTATAGCTAATTACAGCATATAGCCGTTTAGTTTAGTTCCCTACGAATTTCTTGCATGTTTCTTGGCTAATAATTTTTATTATCCACAATAAGATTCTTTTAGTTCATGCAGGTTTTGCGGGTTCCTTCTTTGAATTCTCAGTTTCAGTTCTCTCCATAAATTTTCATTCGGACTGAGACCTTGAGATTGACTTGGCCATTTTAAAACGTCTGTTCTATTTGGACTTAAACGTGATTTTGTAAGCTTTGCAGTATGTTTAGTATCGTTGTCTTGTTGAAAACAAAGTACATTTTCCTGTAATACTTGCAGGTTTAATACAATGCTCGTTTGCAAAATCCAGTCTATCAAAAACGTGTTTTCGCTTAAGAAGTGTTTTTTTCTTTGGAGTTCACGAAAAGATGTCATATCGACGAAGTGAACGACTCACTTTTACTCCGCTTACTTGTAGTCCTCCCTGAAATTCTTTGGGCGTAACTAGGGGCTTGATGCCAACTTTTGTCGCTAATAATCTTGCCGTACGTTCCGTTACCTTTCTAAGACGATCAGAGGTATTTGGGAATGATACGGCTTCCAGTGATGAACTATCGTACCAACTGAACTCAATGGCACATTTAACTGACTAGATATCTTCCTATAACCAAGTCCATTTAAATGAAGGTCAAAAACATGTTTATGGAGGTCTTGATCAATTATTTTGCTTTCCCCATTTTGTCAATATTTTAAAGAGGGTTGACAGAAAAAGAATGACACAATACTTTTAATCTTTCCTAAAAGAAATTACAAAATTAATCTGGAACATTCTAGTAAAATTTGAACACTTTTATTAAAAAAACATCTGTTTTAAATTAAAAAAAAAATCTGTTGTAAACTTTTGAGTTATTAAATATTGTTTTTTCTTCGTGAGATGCTTTTTGACGTTTTTAAAAAATCTGATTGTTTTACTGAATATTATATGTTCTACGAGCAAGTAAAAGTTTAGTTAATATAACTGTATTAGAAATACCTATAAAAGTTTTATTGTAATGTATTGTAAATATTTGCGTGTGACTGTATATATAATGTGTATTTAGGCAACACATTTTCTTTAAGGCAAATACTATCAAAAACGACAGACATGTAGTGTCGATTAATTTTAATCAACTTTTCAAAATTACGAATATTCCTTTTAGGACAAGCATGAAATTCCGTCAGAAATTGTCCGAAGTTCATTTCAGAAGAAAAGCATAAAAGATTTCGACTTCATTAAATCATAATCAGACTATAGATACACTATTTAAGGGTGCGAACTTTTAATTTATATATATTTTTTTTTATTCATGATGGTTGATTTTGTTGTATGAGTATTGAGTTAAGGATCATAGAACTATTTTTACTATTTGATTCTGTTTTTTAGTAATGCCTGTTAGCAGGTGTCTGATGTTACTGTGATAGTTCTGCTGCTTATTAATGTCATGTCTGATGGCACAATGATGTGATAGGTGGAAGGTATTTCTATATAAATATAAAAGACAAATAGAAAGGAAATAAAAACAAGAGAAAGTAAAAAAGAAGAGAATTGAAACTGGATATAATATAGAAGTAGGCGCCAGAGTGTACAAGTTTCAATAGCTAGGTATTTATTTTCCAATGGTATCGACACTTTTGGTTAGTAACATTAGCAAACTAATGTTTAAAACATAATTTTTAACCTTCAGGTTTTCAGCTATTTCCTATACTTATTTTAATATACTTACGTTACGTGTCAGTGAGGTGCATTGTTAGTTAAACGTAATTTAGTAAGTATTTTTAGTAACAAGTTTGTGTGTGCGCGTGTGTGTTTCAAGAGAGTGAGATTATCGTTGAGAAAAGAGAACAGTGCGTGTATTCGCATAGGTGTATTTTTGTATGCGCGTGCATGTTTCTCGTGTCAAGGTTAATCGTTGGCAATGAAAATGATCTACCGAGTGTATGCGTAGATGTGTATCTATGAGGGTGTGTGTATGTGTGTGTTCTCAGAGAGAGAGAGAGAGAGAGAGAGAGAGAGAGAGAGAGAGAGAGAGAGAGAGAGAGAGAGAGAGAGAGAGAGATTATGATTGACAAGGAAAGCGATCAAGTATGCGTGTATGTGCAGGGTCGAACGTTTATAAATCCGTTAGTTTAACACTGTGCAAATGTTTGTGTAGAGGAACAGCTTTTCTATCTTACGTTTCTCTCCATCTCCAACAGCAGCCATTAATCTGCCGTGTTTTATAACAAATAAAAGTAAATTAAATTGACAGGATCAGGAAACAGCTTTGCCCTTTCCATTCTTTCTTATCAATTTATATCTATTGGCATTTATTTTTACTTCTCTCTCTTTTTTCATTCGCTTCAACGCGCACACACTTTTTTGAATTTTATTTAAATATACATATATACATGCATACATGCCTACATAAATACATACATACATACATGCCTACATACATACATATATACATACGAAGTACTTATCAAATGATCGAGGAACTTACGATGTGAAATGGCTTCCTCACTAAAAAAACGACTAAAATACAGGTTCTTTATTTACTCGTTAAAGGAATTCCGATAAGTGTAAAGTGTCCTGAGTGACAGGGGAATTTGTGGACACATTTACTGATAATTAAAATGATCACAGAGTAACCGAAAGTTTTTTAGATAGTAATATATATATATATATATATATATATATATATATATATATATATATATATATATATAAAGGTATATATACAAATACCTACGTTTACGTGTGCGACTTAAGTTTTGCTGGTATTCCAGATCATCAGTTACAAAATAAAAAAATAAACAGAAGAAATATGGGAGAGACACTGCTTCATAGTCTAAAAAATAAAACAGTGCAAAAGTTGTAGAAAATGAATTACAGGTAGTATTCATTTACCCCCCCCCCAACAAAAATGATGTATATCCTTCTCTTCTTTAATGAAACTTCCATAAAAGAGTGATTGCTGCTCAAATAGGCAAACACACACAGTAATACATACACACACACAGATATATATATATATATATATATATATATATATATATATATATATATATATATATATATATGTGTGTGTGTGTGTGAAAATATTGTAGAAAATAGGAAAGAAACTGGTTTGGTAAATGATCCAAAGTTCCTTAGTATTTTTGTTATTATTTTAAAAAAATAGTGCTCGATACGAAAGTAGAGCATAAATAAAATTATTTATTTAAAAATATGATTCCAACTCGCGAGTTGGAATCATATTTTTAAATAAATAATTATATATATATATATATATATATATATATATATATATATATATATATATATATATATATATCGTAGGCCACGCCGATTGCGTCTAGCATGAAACAGACTGTCGTCTCTAAGTGTTGACTTCTATGTTCACCTTTATATTTACACACGGTCTATTTATCATATAGAGCACTTTATCCTATAAATATAGCACATCTTAAGACTATATATATATATATATATATATATATATATATGCATACATATATCGAGAATAAATCAAGCTTTTATCATTAAAAACTCATAAATAATGTCTTATAAACATATATAAAAATGTGTGAAATTCACTTAATGTTAATTGTATGTTGTATTTACTGCTAATCTTCCGGGAAAGGTCAAAACGAAAACAAAGAATAAATAGCTAAAGAAGACGGAGCAGAGAGAGACTGAAGTTATGTTTCAGCTTATAAAAAGTGTTCACTATTAGATCAGCTAAATGACATTAGATAGATAATATAGATACAGTGAAATGTGGGAAAAAACAAAAGCAGTGAAAGCCGACTGGATTGAAAGAGAAATTATGGAAAGCAGAGACGATAAAACAACATAACGATTATATAAATTAAGTCAAAATTGCAAAGTAAATATAAAAGATGCAAACTAATTTTAATAAAGTAGTGGATGACCGCAAATAGAAAAAAAAAATCTCAAAAGAGGACTTCATTATATTTTCTTCTCTACATCACAACTCTTAACATTTTCATGATATTTATCTTTAAGTCCTTTTATTATTATGTAATACTTTTTTTAGGCATTCTTTCAACATCATTATATTAAAAATTTATTTCCTTTCGTTTTCATTTTCATAGCTATTCTCATTAATACGTTCTTCTAGTTTTAATCCTTATCGTTGCCAAATTCATTTCGCCCGACAGTTTCTTCATTCTTAACTATTGTATTATTTTAATATTGTAGCGAACAGTGTTAGGCTAATTTTAATTCGATTTTAAATTATGTAATGAAAGCTCAGAATGTAAAAAAAATGTGAATTTCTCTTATGAAGCAATCATAAAGTAGAGAATATTGCCATTTACACAATAGATAGTTGATCAGATTTTTTTAAATTGACCTATTCTGATAAGTAGTTGGAATTAAGCATTTCATTTATCTGTGTTTTATTTCAAGACTACACTGTATGTGTTTAAAACGATTTACTCACTTTCGCAAATTATTATTTTAGTGTTCCTACGCTACACGTAAAATGAATATGCAATTCAACGCTGTAAGTCTGTTGCTAAATACATGGTGATTTATTTTCGCCTTGCTTATGACGAAGGAGAGCAGCAGTCGAGATAATGAATTTACTGTCGTGCTGCAAGTTTTTCACACATATAAACACCCCTCACACACAATTTATTTGTTTGTTTGTTTAGCGGCATATCAACTCTTTATGATGAGTCATTCAATGCCGAAATTTAATCTTATTGGGAGCATTTTGAGGGTTAAATATTTTCCCATAGCTGGGATCCCAACAGGTCCACCTATGGTTAGGGTGGGCCTAGGATCAACAATTAGGAGGTGGTTCCACGCTCCGCAAAACCTCCCGATCAGAGGCGTTGCTGCCGCATGTAGTTTATTGTCATACGCAGGACGATCAAACACGATTTAGGTATATAATGAGAGTGGTTGACTTTACACTAAAAAACAAGTTTATGACACTTTATTCTGCTACTTTTATACATATATTAACTGTTGCTTTTATATTGCAGAACACAAAGAGCACTGATAATCTTTTAATTATGCTACATCAATTATATAACATAATCTAATAAAAGCGGTAGGAAACTGAATGGAGTCGGTTAGGTTGAACATTTGGCACATCGGACACCAAGAATTTAAAATTAAAAGTTAGAGTTAAGCGTCTTTGCATCGTTATTGTTTCTTTCTATGCGTAATTAAATCCGATGTTTATCATTTTATTACCCACTCTCCATATATATGATTTCATCAATAAAAACATTTATTCCGAAGATGCTCTTTCAAAGGACAAATCGCCTAACATACGATTTCTTTTCCATTTTGTCCTTTAATTAGCCACCATTGCTATATAAATAAAATACGTCGTTACTTTTGCCATGTCTTTCATTATTTCTGTCTGTATAGTTTCTTTGAAATTGTTCCATAGTCAGCTTTTACATCTCTGCAAAACACCTTGCCATTATTTTCTACCTCATCGCCTTTATCCTATTTCTCATTGTCACTTTTTGTAACCCTATAGTAAAGTGATGGTTATTTTTCCATAGCTGGGACCCTAATGGTTAACTATTTATAATAAATGGTTTCTATTGCAGAGATGATAGGTCATTATACTGCGCTCAAGTAATGTAGGCATTTTTAAAGACGGTTTTCTCAACATTTTATATTTCATTCTCTTTGCATTTTTTCATCATTTTCATCAAACCATTTTTTCTGTTTACTAAACAAATATCATTTTTTAATCTCTTTTAAAAATATATACTTTTACCAGCAAATAATCACCGGGTATAGATAGGCAAATCTTGCAAACCATTGATGGGGAAATTCTCAGTGAATCTATCTGCGTGCTAAAGTTGGCTTGAGTGCATCACTGCATCTATAGTTATTGCTATCTGGAATAGCTATCACTAACAGTATTATTTTGAAACAACAAGTCATTTCCTTTCCTTTCTCACTGCTAAATTATTATTATTTTTTCTTTGAGGAATTTATATCTTTTTGGACAGAGAGACGCCATGGTGAATGAGTGCAGCCGGCAGTGTGTAGCAGTGAAGGTGGCTTGTCATGAATGCCAAGCAAATGTTCGTTGAAGTTCTGTCAGAGTGGTCAAAGTATTTCTGAGCAACGGGTGAGTAAACAGCTTTCGGAGTTTCTATATTGCACGCCAAAGCAAGCAGAATAAAGTAAACATACAAATGAAAGTCATGGAATGAAACGTTAACAATGGAAGACTTTTAAAAAAATAACCGATATTTTTTTATACACCATACTTTTTCTCATCAAACAAAAATATGTTAGAAATTCAGTAACAAAACAATATAAGTAGTAAAATCACGTGAAAGGTTGTTATAGATCTATCATCACCCGTTCTTTTTTTTAATATAAACATTTGTTTTAGTGCAGTAGTTTGAGTGATAGACTCTCATAGCATCGTCAGTTCACTCACTATTCACTGAATGTTATTTTAGATCTATTTTTTTCACTAAACCACAACTCATTATTTATTATATTTGTATAATCCTTATTAGAAAAGAATATGTAACAAGCTAGTCTATTGTGCTGTTATTACTTAAATGAGTTTGCTTCTTACCAGGTGCCCTAAAATTGTGGTCTTGCGTTTAATTAATCTTAGAATAGGAAATACTTAAGTGACTGTTTCGCGATTTCAGGACCTAGAGTTTACCTTTAGTTTTCAGTCTTGATTTTCAAGGTCTTGTCTTCCAGAGATTTTGAGGCTACACAATCTTTCTCAATTCTCACAAACAGCACATTTCTCTACATACATATCAGCTTTCATTTTAATGATATTTCAACCATCTCTGCTTTTAATAAAAAATGTTGTTATTCATGCCATTTTCAAGTTTAGGCTAGAAGTTTGGAAATATTATTTATGGAAATGTATAGACAAATTACAGGAAAAGTACAGAAAGACAGGAATTAAAATCAGAGAAACAACAAAAACATTAATTTCTCTTTATATGTTCCTCTTATGTTTATACATTTCGGTAAACTGTGTTTCTACTTTTCTAATCTAGTTTGATAATCGTTCGTAAAATGTCATTTCCAAAACTTTTACATATATATATATATATATATATATATATATATATATATATATATATATATATATATTTAAAAAATAACGTTATTTTTTTTTTTACGTTTCGGGTACGGGATACTGAAACCAGTAGATATAGTTTCGTCGAAGTCCGAACGAGAAACGCGCTTTCATTAATCGGCCATTCAAACCCTAACCCTAGCTGGCTTACTCCATAGCCGACCTCTTAAAGGCACACTTTAACTCAAGAAACTCTCTTCTTTGTTGGAAAAAAGATGCAGGTTCAATTCCTGTCGGAGGCGCAATTTTTCTTTTTTGCGGTTACTCAATCAAGGCCAGTAATTAATTTCATTGTTTACCAGACCTTCACTGATAAGATCCGTCATGGCACGCACGCTGGGACGATTCATATTCACACCGTTCATATTCTATTAGTAATAAGGAAGTTCTGCTCATGAAGCTTCTTCCCAAGAACTGCTACTTTGTGGAACAGATTCTCTAGGTGATCTTTTCTCAATCACTACAATCGTAAATTCTTCAAGTTTAGGGTTAACGTCTATCTCCCTTACATAACCTAATAAATTGCACTACATGTCTACACTTCTTATGACATAATCCAGTAAACCTCTACATTGATTAGCTGTTGGACTTTGTTATGGGTAAACATTAATAAAAAAAGGTTTACTGAGAAACATAGAAATGAAATAAAATAAAAGTATACACGTTTTTTACTATACAATAAGCCGAGTATATTCACCAATAAATATACACACAGAACGTCTAAAATAAAGTCACATACCTAGAAAAGTGTATTATTGTCATAAACACTAAAATTAGTGAAATATGTTCGATTAATGATTGGAAATATGTGCATATTATATAAATAGCAGTCCTTATTCAAAATAAAAACTGAATCAAACATGCCTATCGACACACACACACACACACATATATATATATATATATTTGCAATTGCAAGTTTTTTCCATCATATCTTAATCAATTAATTATAAAGGAAGCTGCTTCGTCTCAACTGATGCCATGACATTATAAATTTTCCTAACCCTTTACTCTTGATGCAATGAAAATGTGCATTTGTGATGGTAGTTTTCCAATAAAAATCTCATATAAAACACCCTGAAATTTTCGACGGAGAAAAGAAACGCGTTTCCTTATTTTATCAATTATCAGCTTTTATCAAATTAGTAATATTGTCAAATGCGACGACAATGAGAATGGGAAAATATTTGTTTGCGAATTCAGACGGAACCTTATTTGCAATTGCATGTTTGTTCCATCATATTTTAATCAGTTCTGCATTTATTTTGTGATTTATAGTTTAAACAACTGGCCCGTAAAAAGTCTAACATTTTTGATTTGTAATTTATTTAATTGTAATTTATTTTTCAAATTTACCAGTTTCACTTGACAAGTACACTGTTTGCTACAGTGAGAAACGATTTGATAGATCGGAGATTTGTTTTATAAAAGTGATCCAACCAAACTTATTCTATATTTATAAGAATGAAATTAATAATGAAAAAGAGGATTCTCGTAGTTTGAATCAAACTGATTGTTCAGAATAGGAAGAGGACGATTTATAATAATAATAATATATCGCATTTTTTACAGACTAAATTAAATTTGCAGAATCTGGGCTTTGGACAACAAAGAAATTATCTTTCTCAAAGTTTAATTTGATTTATTACTTATAAAGGGATACAGATTATATAAAATATATCAATGTTGTTAGTACTCGGAACAAGCCGGCTGCATACGGATAGAAAATGAATTCAGTTAATACGTAAATATAGAAGTGGGTATCAGACCAGGAGGCGTTTTCTCACCAGACTTATTCAACCTTTATAGCAAAAGCGATCCTGAGAGAACGGGAAATCCTACTATAATTTATTAATGGTGGACACAATCTCAACAACATATGATATGCAGGTGACACAATGTTGATAGCAAGCACTGAAAAGAAAATGCAACAACACCTACAGAATGTAACAAAACAAAACGAAAAGAAAGAACTAAATATCACATGCAAGAAGACAGATATGCGAGCTTCGAGTTAGAAATGAAGCAAGTCCGAAAATTTAAATATCTGGAAGTGTTCTAACGGATGGAAGAAAATGTGATACCGAAATTCGAAGGTGTTTTGGGATAACGAAAAAAGCCTTCAAAATCTAAAGAAATTATTAAGAAACAGGAAAATTTCGTTAAAAACAAAGAAATGGTTATCAAATAGTTATGAAATATCCGTTCTCCTCTATGGCGGTGAATGTCAGACCATGTAATCACAGACTTAGAGGAGTCTTGAGACAACAGAAATGCGGTTCTACAGAAGGATGCTGAGAATATCATGGAATGAATATGTAAATAAAGAAGATAGAAACAAAAATGGCATTTATAGAATAAGAAAGAGATGGTTGAAATTCTAAACCACATAATGGATGAGAGAGGGAAGCACATAGGCACGAAAGACAGAGGATAACAGGGAGTAATCTTCCTAATGTGATTGGGAGAGATAAGGAAAAGACATAACTTACTATGAACTAGAAGGGAAAAGAAGTCGTGGAAAGCCTGAACCACCCACGTCCCGATACACAAATACTTTATAAGCATATATATTATATAAGTAAATCCCAAACCCACTACTCAGCAGTACAATATAAAGAATCAGAACTGTAGATGATTTTGTTGATATTTCAGAAAACATATCCACATAAAACAGCGCCCAAAATATATTCGGGGATCAGTCACGACATTTCTTTTTTATATATCCGTTTCTTATATATCCATTTCTTTTTATATATATATTTTGAACAATAAAAATTAAAAAATTAAAATCCTCAGACACACTGGGTTGTAGATTAATATTCATTTTTTATTATTATTCCATTTAGATTCCTCGACTAGTTTCGGCCGAAATGGCCATCATCGGGAGGAGAAATATTTCTGCTTGCTGCTAGCACTAAACTACAGAAATATATATATATATATATATATATATATATATATATATATATATATATATATATACCAGGTTTGCCTGATGATGTGAATATAGACAGGTCCATTAGATAAATTAATGAAAGTTTCTGTCGACTGTAATTTACTAGAGACTAGTGATTCCATTTTCTCACGGATCAAACCTGATGTGTGTTGAAGAATGGATCAGGCGAAAAATTGTGTAAACAACAGTAAATTTACAAATAATTACAAAGATCTGATGAACAGCCGAACAATGATGTGCGCACACACACAGATACACACACACACACAAACACACACGCGCGCGCGCACACACACACACATATATATATATATACATATACACACACGAAGTCAAATAAAAAAGTATCGGGACTGTTGCTACGGTAAGCGAAATAAAGTACGCTGAGTAAAGCTGCACAGGTTGAATCTGAACTCTTTCATGCATATGCACACTGTTATACAGCTCTCGCTCAGTTCCATTTTTTATAGGAATGCCTGGAAAGAAAGTATAGAATATGGTCGTTTCACCACACCATAAAGGTACCATCAGTGTCTATGGCAGAGTTTGTACAACATTTCACACGTTCAACAACCATCATATTCCTCAGATCTAGCTCTTGCGACTTTTTTCATCTTCAGAAATCAAATCCCTTTTGAAAGGAACAGGATTTCAAGACGTCGAGGCAAACCAAGAGAATGCAACGAGGCAGCTGCTTGCTATCCCAAAAAAGGAGTTCCAAGAATTGGGGATGAGAAAAGTACTGTTGCCAAAAAGGCACTTGAAATTAAGCCGGTTCTACACAAGAGAAAAAAAAAACCTGTGTATTAAAATGTTAAGGAATGTTGAGAACTGGCAAAACAAACAATGGGCACAGGCTATTTATACTTTGGAGACTTTGTCAGTTGAGATACATTCTACTCAAGACAACTCAAGACAACATCTTTGATATTCATTCTGCTAAATCTGTAAAAGGTAAAATGCCAAGCATAGTTTTAAGGAAGTATTGTTTTGTATTTCACTAAATCAATATGTCTGTTTCTGAAACAGGGAAAACACTATTGTAATAGATTGTCGTGTGGATAATAACAAGGCCATGAACTAGCGCATTTTTCTACACATTAATCATCAATGCTCGTCTCAGGTGATTCACAGATGGCTCAGGGAAGGTAGGAGAGCTGTGTACTGAGATTTTGATCAAAGAAAGAAACTATTGAGATGTACACTACATACACGATAGATAAGGTGTCTGAGGTGAAATGAATGACTGAAATGGATTTGCCAAATTCTCAGGGTATTTTGAAAATATCATTAAGAAGTTGTCGATTAAAAATAGAGAAAAACTTTCGTTCACAAACTAAAAACTGTTTACTTTCTTCACAGAAAATAAGTACGGCAAGTCAGTATTGGTTGTTCTGTATATCCCTCCAAATTAGCCTCTTTTTACGGTTCTACCTCCAGTTAAGACAGCCATGATCAGGAGCACATAAAATCAGGCAAAACACCTCTTTTCAGAAGAGACTGATTGATTAGTTTTTTATCGCTTATCAACGTTAAAGTTAGAAAATATTTTTAGGCTGTAAGACTATGTTTGGATATAATAATGATTTAATGATGCAGTATTAATAATTAACCCATAACTGGGGGAATGTGGATTCATACATTTCCCAAGGGTTTTTCCGCTTAAGTCAATATAACGAATCCAACTGGTATTGGAACTCGGCTCTCCGATTAAACATTTTGAGCCATTATCTATTATACCAACTGCACGTCCAAAATTACAGCAATTGGTATTGCCAAGCGATCATCCATCTAGGTAGTGATCAGGCTCGATGTTGCTTAACTTCGGTAATCGTACGGGAAGCGGTGTTTAAACGCTATATGGCCTTATGTCCCCAGAAGATAGAGCAGGAGATTATTCAGACTTTGGAGACGATCAGTATTTTACTTCGCAATCCATTATCTTAGACTGTATAGTATCATGCCATATTTGATGAGATTCAGAATCTACGCTCTGTTACTTTATGAGACAGATATTTGATTTGGATCTTTCTTTTTTTTCAATAAAATTTTTATACTTTTTTCCATCTTCCATAAATCGTTGAAAAGTAACGGTTTAGTCATTTCAGTTAAAAGAGTGTTCATAACTGTCTTTCTTTTTTTAAATATCAATTATAGTAATATTAGGTTGGTGCAAAAATAATGTCGTTTTCCCACATAGTAACATATGTGAGAAAACGACATTCTTTTTGCACCAACCTAATAAAAACTGTTTAAGCATGGAGAGAATGAATTTGGTCACAGTAATAAAACTGAGCTGTCCGAAAATTGGGGAGACAAAACAGTGGCCCACAGAATGGACTCAAAAGTCATCATCCCTTTGCCCCAAAAAGGAAACTTCTGCCAGTGCCAGAACTACAAAACCACCAGCCTCATTAGCCATACCAATAAAATCATGCTACAAGTCATTTGAAACTGACTTAAGAAAGAGACTGAAGAACATCTAGCAGAAGAACAGGCCGAAGAACTATGGGGCAGATTTTCAATTTCCGCATTCTGATGGAAAAATCTGCAACATAAGAGGAATCTGTTCCATAACTTTATAGATTTCAAGAAGTCCTTTGATAGAGTGTGGCATGAGGATTTTTAGCAGATACTGAGGAATTTCGGCATAGAGGAAGGTCTCATCCAAACTATCGAGGCACTGTAAAAATTCTCCAGCAGTGCTGCCCTATTCAACAGTCAGATCGGTGACTATTTCAAGACTACAGTTGGCGTCCGTCAGGGCTGTTTGCTTTCTCCAACAATCACTTTCTAGAGGATATCATTCGAGAAACCCTCCAAGACTTTCAGTTCATTTCATCCATAGGATGGAGAATCCTTAACAACTTACATTTCACTGATGACATTGATTTGTTGGGCGGCAGCAACTCCGAATTTCAGGGTCTCACCAACAGATTGACAGACAGAGCAGGAGCGTATGGAATGGAAGTGAGTACTGAGAAGAGTAAAGTCCTGGTGAACAGTACAACAAACATCAGGGCCGAGATCTTCATGAACGGAGAACAAATGGAAGAAGTGAACGCCTTTAAATACCTTGAAATTACCCTCGCCAAAAATGGACGCTCTACAAAAGAGATCAAGACCATATTGGTTATGGTAACATCGGCAATTGCAAAACTCAGTAAGATGAAGATGAAGCTCTACAAAGTTCCTGGTGCTGTCCGTACTGCTCTATGGGTGTGACAACTGAACTCTGGTGGCAGAAATCACTGAGAGAGTCCAAACATTTGAAACGAAATGCTTCAGACGCCTTCTCAGTATTTCGTGGAGAGAAACCAGGACAAATGACTTTGTACAGGGTCAGGTAACACAACTGGCAGGCCCCAAGGAGCCCCACTTGGCAACAGTATAGAAAACTGTTGCGACTTGAAAGGGGATAGACGTAGGGTGAAGCAGTCCAAAATCTAGATGAACAACATCAAAAATGGACCAGGATGGACACCCCGACGCTGTTTTGTGAAGCAGAAAACAGATCTGGTTGGCGGCGGCAGCTTGCTGCATCATCGTCGCTCATGTCTCCTTTGTCTACTTTTGAAAATAAACGATATTTCGATTCTGAAAAATGTGACTTGGAGTAGTAACAACATATATTTCTTGTTTCTGGCACTTCGCGCTTATTGCTTTCTAAGCAATTTTTAATTTCAAAAATTAAATGCAATGTCAATTTCTCTTTCCATTCATTAGTAAGGCTTCTCTTCCTAATTTTTCCTCACCCAGTAAACTTTATATCTTAGTGGCATTTCTGACTTGGGGTGAAAATATACTTTAAGGCACGGTGGAGTAATAAATAGCGGCTCGGACTGAGGAATCGGAGAGCCGAATTCGAATTCCAGTCGAATCCATTACATTCACTTACGTGCTAATACCCCTAGGAAAGGTATGAATCCTCTGCTTCTCCTCCCAGCTATAGACAAATAGCAGATCAGCGTTGGATGGCAACTGGTCCACGGCAGAAAGAAATGGCAACCTATTGCGGGAAAAAAATCTGTCTTGTCAGTCATGTATTGAAAGATACATGATCACCTAAGCGTGTATCACGTATGCCACACAACTGATTGGCTGTGTGTGTATATTTTCTGCTTTGCAAATGGTGAAACAGATTTTATGTATATATATATATATATATATATATATATATATATATATGCGTGTGTGTGTGTACGTGTATGTGTGTGTCCATATACTTCATCTATCTGGCTATTACATTTCTAAATGCCGACCATTTCTAGTGACTTACGAAACCCTCACACTGGCGACAATAAAGGCTTTATAGTAAGAGTTTAAATATATTTGGTTTAATTAAAATACATAATACAGATTTAGATCATCCCGTTCTGCATAAAGTCTCAAATGTTATTCCAAGAAAGGCCACTCCTCATTCGGTGTCAAATAAAAATATCTTCATATTCCTGAATGCACCGGTAACAAAGTATTTTGATCATGAATGCAAGACTCAATGGCCGCTGCTATAAAATAAAAAAGATGTCTTATATAATCTTTGTGAATAGAATCATTTACTGACACGTATAGATATTTATTCATTTCAGCTTCGTATTGAATATGAAAAAAGTGATGAGCAAAATTGTTTCGTGAAAATCCTGCATATAGGGAGGGTCTGCCTTTAATCTTGGAATCTAAATTCCGCTGTCAATTCTGGCTCTTACTTGGCCTCTGTGAGATACAATTCTCTTATCCACATGGAAGCCAATAACTTAATATGTTATGTAGGGATGAAAGGGTTTGAACTCATATTTCATTCGACTGGTGTTCACCAAATAATCTTGAAGGAATTGCATCTAAAAATATCTAACTTCATCACGTTGTGGCAAATATATATATTACGTTCTTTGGTGTATCAAGTATATACCTTATATCTTTCCCAGTTCCCTTGTTATCGCAGATAAATATTTATCTCTTGAGAACATCATTTTAATTTCTTTGAACAAATACCCCTTAGGCTATGTTTATAGCCTGGCCTAGTAACATCTAAATCTAATTCTGTCTACGAGGCTAGATCAATAAATTTATAGTTTGACACAAAGTCATTAGGGGAACTTTTATTTGAAAGATTTAGCGTATGATATTCGAGTGCTCTGATTAGTGTTTATCGCTAATTGAAGTGCATTGACAAAGTAGATTATGTAGAAAAATAAAAATTTGCTGCGTAAAATATATACTTGTAAACCTATCTATCTATCTATCTATCTATCTATCTATCTATCTATCTATCTCGAATTCATATCCATTATCTATCTATCTATCTATCTATCTATCTATCTATCTATCTATCTATCTATCTATCTATCTATCGCGAATTCATATCCATTATCTATCTATCTATCTATCTATCTATCTATCTATCTATCTATCTCAGTCCGTTTCTATCTATCTATCTATCTATCTATCTATCTATCTATCTATCTATCTATCTATCTCAGTCCGTTTCTATCTATCTATCTATCTATCTATCTATCTATCTATCTCAGTCCGTTTCTATCTATCTATCTATCTCAGTCCGTTTCTATCTATCTATCTATCTATCTATCTATCTATCTATCTATCTCAGTCCGTTTCTTTCTATCTATCTATCTATCTATCTATCTATCTATCTCTTTCGTCCTTATTCTGAATACCTATAATTACGAGTACTTCTTCATAAACATTCATGAGTCCCTTGCCAAAATCTTTTCTTTTCCCGACTGCCTTTACTTTTTATTCTCTCATTCCTAATTTAGTGCTTCTCTCTAACTTATAATTTACACAAACCTTTCCTTTTATCTTTGTTCCCTCAAAATCGTCCATTGTATATCATCTGATTTATTAGTTACTCTCTTTCTCCAAATACTATCTTTGATTGCTAATCCTGTACCTGTAGCCGTGTATACGTATAGATGCCGTCTTATACGCAGCTTCTGACACCACGGCATGGAAGGGAACGAAGAGGAATGCTTTGGTTCATTTATTATTTCTTGTTGCTTACTGATGATTACCGGACGGAACTGACAGCTCGAAAAGAGAGACAAAAACGAGCATTGAAAAGAAAGGAAGAACTAAAATTAGTCCGGGGAATAAAACATGTGGATTTTTATAAGTGTCCATGGTCATAATGATTGCATAAGTATATACTTGCGCAAGGACGTACATGCCTATACTTTTATACAGATACATAAATACACGAAATATACTTTCCGATATGAGACACACAATCTACAGGACATAGAGGACTTTTAAGAACACAATAATTTCTCAAATAAAGAAATATTTACCTAAATAAATTTATAGTCAAATACAGCAGAAAGTAACGCAAATATTTTGAGCGCATTCCCAAAATATAAATGATGCAGGATAAAATGACATGCAATTTGTGAATGACTTCTATTTAAATTATTAATTTGTAATTAGAGTATGTCATACATCATGGCGGACAGTTTGCAGTATATATGTATACGTTGAACGGACATTGCATATCTACTTATCACGTGCGGAGTTTTTCGCAATGGCGAAGGCAAAAGAATTCATGAAAGGAATATTGTAAGGTAATAATTTACTATCATAGTCATGGATATCGAAAGATTTCTAGAATCTGAAAATCCTCCATCAGTACGATTAGAACAAGAATCAGAAAATAAAAAGAATATGATTTGACTGCCAATTTGCCATGAAATGGATGACCCCTAACCCCGTAAATTAAATGGATGAACAGCTCAATCTATTCACTGGAAAGTAATGGAGTAGCTATTCACAATCTGAGGGAAACTTCAAAAGTATCTGTAGACAACAAGCACACAAATGAGGGACATACATTTAATCGGACCCACATCTGATAAATCCCAGTCACGTGAAGGCTCCTATGCAGTTTACCCATCCAAGTCTCGAGAATTCTACTTCGTTCTGACAAAATATTATGATTTGACGAGACTAAAATTAAAATATTTGATAGAAATATTTTGAGACACGTCTGGAGAAAGAATGTTATTTTCATATGATCTCTAAGTACCATCTCCATAGTTAAATACCCTAGTGGCAGAATAATGATTCGGGATTGGTTTTCTTCTAGTGGCATGGGCGCACTACGTATTATAGAGCTATCTTTCGTGAATATTAGAGAAGAACATGTTTCCTCTGTGATAGATCTCAAACTACTGATAATTTGACGATATTCAGTGGGATAATGATACCAGGCATACTCCAGTGGAAACGATAAAGTGATTCTAGACGAATAAAATAAGGCTTCTGGAATTACTTTTTTAATCAACTTTTATAGAAAAATCTGTGTAAAGTGCTTAAATATCGAGTATGTGAAAGGGATTCCCGAACATTGAGACATCTTAAGGTAACTTGATAGTCGGAAAGTAGAAAATTGGTGTTTATTTCTGAAGAAGTTACTTAAGATTATTCCAAAAACCTTTTAAAAACTCGTTGTTTTTGGTTTTTAACAAAAGAGATGAACGAAGGATTGGAAAGATGGCTGCCTAAAGATTATATATACAGTGAGATTGTAAAAGGAATGAACGCTTTATTATTATTATTATTATTATTATTATTATTATTATTGTTATTATTATTTACCCAAAACTCTGTCAGATATCGATAGTAAACCACACACGGCTTTACAGGGAAGCTTTAGAAGGGACAGCGAGACCAGAATCTGTAGATACTGCCGAGAAAGCTTTCTTTGTGACTGAATTTACCAAAATGAATTCTGTTGGCGTTGGGCAATAGAATTTTAAAACTCGTTTCGGGTAATCAACAAGAAAATCAATCTACAATTGGTACAATATATTCTAATACAATTACTTGTTTTAAAAAGAAATATAGTCTATTAAAAATTAAAAGTGAAAATATTTCAAAATATTTCAAAATTAAAAGTGAAAATATTTTAAATAAAACGTATTCTAACCTAAACATCCCTACAAAATCTTTAAGTATACAAATAGAAAAAATGCCGTAAGAATTGTTGCCGTTAACAAAAAAAAAAAATCCAGGCGACATGTATTTAACGGATGTCAGAATTCATTGAAAAATACATCCCTACCCCCTACCTAAACGTAACCCTTTTTCAAACGTATTTAATAACTGATACAACAAAGGTTAGTAAAATCAACACGCAACCACCCCTTGTCTGTATGAATGGATTTCTCTGTATACTTGGAAAATGTAAATTATGATATTTGCCGTGCCTTTAAAACCCAGTAAATTTAAAAATGTTACTCCCAAATTCGCTTGAGGATGAAATGGAACTAATGTCTTTAATTTAATTACAAAATTAAATTCTAACCGTTTAGCTTCCATTTTTGAAACATGGTTAGAACTGTGTAGCGAAAAAAACATATTTTAAATCAGTTAATTTATAATATTAATGCTCTGTAAATTTAAATTTTGTAAAAATAAAAATATCTATAAGAACACTGTTCTTTCTTTCTTTCTTTCTTTCTTTCTTTCTTTCTACTTATATTTCCTGTCTTACAAGTGCTCAATGTGGCCACCGCTTGCAACACGGGCAATAAGAGAATTCCTCACAGACGCCTATCAGCATACCACGATCCACAAGAAAACACATACACACGGTGAGGTCTGGGGATCTCGCAGGCCAGGCAGAAGGAGCAAGGTCTTGGTAAGTTCATGAATGAGGCGTAGTCTGTACGGTTTCAAATGTAGAAGTTTTCTTAGCACACGCCAGATAGTGGATTGAGAATTCGTATGGTCACGGCTATCTCGACTTGTGGATTTCCTTGGACTCCACTCAAACGCAGCACGCCACTTGTTCCTCTGAAACCCTTGGTCGCACTGGACTTTTTCCCTTACCCAGACACCCACTCTCTTGAAACTTTTTAAGCCACCGCATAACTTCTTAGGAGGGCAGATTTATGTCGAATTACCTTCGAAAATCATGCTGCACCGTGACAACCGTATTTGTTTTCGCGAAATTGAGAATGCAGAACGCCTTTTGCGGAGGATTCGCCATTCCATTCCAGAACGTTACCGGAGATACGACGCAACAACAGCGCCCTTGTGGCAGCCATTCAAAACTTAGAGAAATCCTCTTTCAAATGGTCACTGACTTATTTCATGATGATGCTTGAGAACTGAAGCAATACGTCATGAAATAGATTCATTCTTTTTTAATAACCCTTTATATAAACAGTAGAAATACCTTTTGCTAATTATTCAAGCGAGTGACTAAGAGTTTATAAAATAGCCATGTCAAACAATAACTTCCCATCCATTTGTATAAATAATACAAATTTCTTTAGCTGTTTTACACACCAGCACTTTAATATAATTCTGAAAAAAAAAAAAAATGAAAAATTCTCTCAGCAAAATGGAAATCATTTATTAGAAGAGATTAATTATTGAAACCAGAATTGAATAATTCTCCATTTTCAGCAAAACAAAAATCATGAAAAGAAAAGGGTTACTGAAACCAGAAGGAAAATATGAATAAATCTTAAATAATAATTATGTGTCCTGAGGTCTGTTTCTAATGAAAAAATCGTAGCTGAAAGAAATTTCACATTCTCTCTCTGGGAAAAAGCATACACAATTGATTTTGTGATTTTCCTGTTATCCTTAAGACGTATCAGCGAGGAACGTGAAATTTGGAGCGACTTTGATGTTGAGTACTATGGCATTGTGCACTCGAGAAATCTTTATTGCTTATTAAGAGTTCTATGCAGGCAGACAGACGTAATACACATTGTTCAAAACAAAAATAGAAATGGTGTGTCTATTTCGAATACGAGTATACTCCATAATAGTATTTGAATTAATAAAACAGATTAATAATAAATCAATTAATTCTTTTGAAAAATATGTATACACATTCCTTTAGAAATATACATGTATATTACTATATACGCTCAAGTATATATATATATATATATATATATATATATATATATATATATATATATATATGTATATATATATGTAAGTATAAACACACACACACACACACACACATATATATATATATACATACATATATATATATATATATATATATATATATATATATATATATATATATATATATATATATATATATATAAAGAAAGAACAGTAAGATATATAATCCGGTGTTCTTATTGATATTTTTATTTTGACAAAACAGTGCTCAATGTAAATTTACAGAGCATAAATATAAATTTTTCGCTTGAAGATGAAAAGGAACTAATGTTTTTAATTTAATTACAAAATTAAATTTGAATTTTTAGCTTTCATTTTTGAAACATGGTTATTACTGTGTAGCGAAAAAGCCATATTTTAAACTAGTTAATCTATAATATATATATATATATATTCATTTCTATGTATATTTGCATATATATATATATATATATATATATATATATATATATATATATATATATATATATATATATATATAAACGTATATGCAAATGCATATAAAGGAATATATTATTATCCACTATAATAAGTTTTGAATTTATAATTATATATATGTTTACAAGTGTATAGAAATCCACTTTCATACTATATGTATTTATATACATGGATGAACGTAAATCTGTCTAAACATATCTATATTCACATATATACATGTATGTAGTTACAATGTATGCACACATACAAGCACACAGACACAAACACACACACACATATATATATATGAATATAAATATATATATATATATATATATATATATATATATATATATATATATATGTATAGGTCGATATATATATATTTGAATATATATAGTAACTTATATCCATGCATACAGACACACACACATACATACATAAAGACATATATATATATATGCATACATTCATATAGTGTGCTTACGAAACCACTGTTATGCTTATATACGTATTTGTTTGTATGTATGCGTTTTGTATATATATATATTAGGTTGGTGCAAAAATAATGACGTAATAATGTCGTTTTTTGACGTTTTTTAACGTCAGAAAACGACATTATTACGTCATTATTTTTGCACCAACCTAATATATATATATATATATATATATATATATATATATATATATATATATATATATATATATATAATGTATTGAAATTGACGAACAAGCTAGAAATGTTTGATTATAAACATAGAGGCGAGCACTCAAGTGGGCTCTGATTATTGTATTTTTTTACAACTCTCAATCGATCACTATTAAACTTTTTTCTACAGGTGCGTGGAAAATATTTTTCTTGCAGTACATGAAAGAATAATACGGAAAGTAATGTGAAAACTGAAAAATCTTTTAAAGGAAGAGAGAAAAAAAGAAGAAAACAAATGAGAGAAGAACGAAATTTTATGGAAAAGAAGTCAAGAAAAGAAAGCAAATAGAAACATGAAGAAATTAGTCATCGAAAAAGTAGAGACACTGAAAGAAAAAGAAATATAAAATGTCAGGCAGAAAAATAGAGAAAGGAAGCAGAGGAAAATAGAATTTAATGACGATATAAAGAAAGAGTAAAATTATCGTGAAAGATGGCGTGCGGCTTTCCTTCAGTGACCAACGTCATCATTTTCAATTTTCAAAACTGCATTACAAGAGCCTCCAACTCTTTCGCTTATTACTGCACTCACTTTTGCGTGTATGCAGCTCAGCAAAAACAGTTATGGTTAGGTGAGGTCGCTAACAACAACCATTAATCCGATAAGATTATCCTTGCTATAAGCTCTGGATTATCATTAGAACCTAATCTAAACAGGTCACTCTCTGTGGCGCATGACAAAATAATAATAATTTCATTAGTATTTTTTCTCTTGCATATATATATATATTTAATTTCGTGAGTTTTATTGCTGTTTTGGTCGATTAGAAGAGAGTCGCCCGATCATATAGATTGGAGAGATCAGATAAAATTAAATGGCCGATGTGATTAGCTCCAGAAATACTTATCATCCATAAATAATTGTTATTATATATAAAAGTATATATATATATATATATATATATATATATATATATATAATTATTTATTTAAAAATATGATTCCAACTCGCTACATAAGAGGTCTCATGTTTCAAAACAAGAGCCGAAAACATCAAAATAATATTTGAATTAACTTGAGTTAAAGTAGGCTCTGTTCCATCTTCAAGCGAAATTTTTTGGGAATGACTTATTTCTGAAATTTACGAGTTTTAATAGTATGGTCAGAATTGAAATCAAACATTTCCATGGTAACATCAAGGGCGGATTGTTTAGAATCGGCAGGGGTTGGGTGTTAATAATTTGTATCAGTATAGAGTTACTTTCATAGATGCCGGGTCACGGTAAGGTGGGGGTGGCTAAATTTACGACGGAGGAAGTTTTCGCATAGTCTGGCTGGAGCGTCTACTTTAACTCAAGTTAATTCAAATATTATTTTGAAGTTTTCGGCTCTTGTTTTGAAACATGAGACCTCTTATGTAGCGAGTTGGAATCATATTTTTAAATAAATAATTATATTTATGCTCTACTTTCGTATGGAGCACTATTTTTTGAAAATAATTACAAAAATACTAAGGAACTTTGGATTATTTACCAAACCAGTTTCTTTCCTATTTTCTACAATATTTTCACACACACACACACACACACACACACACACACACACACACATATATATATATATATATATATATAAAATTGTTATATCCATTTTGAGCCTGGCTTTACATAGTTCTGAAAAACTTCGACATACCTTTAGTAAAAGAAAAGATATTTTTTATTCTTGTTATACGATTGTGTCTATTCTACCTCAAATGGAATTCAACTGGAAAAAGTTGTTGTTTTTTGAATTTTCTCATTAAATACCAAGCAAAACAAATGCTTGCTAATTTTAACGAACTGGACGTTTGATTAAAAACAATCACAGTTTCTAATAAGCAAATCATAAAGATGAATCTCTATTTTATTTTTGCTAATATTCACCCTATACACGCCCAAAGAGTCACGCGAGGTATACGGTTACTGAAGGGTTACTGAAGTAGTTTGTTGTGTGAGCGGTAAGAATAAGAGGTAACAGGTGCAGTTTATGAGGATATGTGGAAAAGATAATGGTTAACCCTACACTGGAACGGTTTAAGATTGTAATGGTTGGGGAAGTACCCAAGCAGTCAGTTTCACAAAGTAGCAGTCTGTGAGAAGAAGCTGTTCAAGCGGATCTTACTTTTCGCTAGTGGGATACGAAGGGAATGAGGGTGGTTCACATCAGTGTACGCGACGTGGCGGGTCTTAGTTACGAGGGTTAGAGTTGGTAGAACTAAAAACGTAGCTCACCTGCACATTTTCCATGGAAATAGCGATAGAGTAGTGAGAGACTTGCATGCAAAGTTTCATCTGTTGTAAATGGGTTGTAGGGTAAACATAATTCATCACTCACAAAGCTACGTGAATGTTTTTGAACTCTATCAAGACTGGAAAATGAAGATTGATGAATTCAATGTAGATCATTTTCGGCCTGATCTTGCTCTTGTAAAAACAGAGGAGAGTAGGAGGGGTAAGATACTTATTTACTTACTTTTTCCCAGCATCTTTACATACGATTCCTCCTTGAAACCTGTGGTGAGATTTAGTCCCAATAGGCATTCAAGTCGAGGGTGCACCTTGAGGGGACAGCCGTTCATTGCGATAGGTGAAAATTAAGGGTCTGCTCGGTGATGACGAAATGTTAATAGTTTGTTTTTCGAGGCATTGAATCTGGCCAGACAGTTTCTCCCCTATTGAGTTTTTCAGAGGTAGGTTAGGGGCGAGATAAGCTATGGTCATCTAGGATTTTGGCGGCACACCCATATGCTCTTAGGAAATCAATAATGTAAAGCAGAAAGAGAGTTGGGCCGTGAAGGGAATCTTGGGGAACGCCTGAATTTATCTCATGGAGCTCGGATGAATGGCCATTAAAGGCTACTTTCATGGACCAACCCCTTAGGAAGAGCTTGATAGAGGGACTTGGAGAACTTTTGTAGTAACCCCCTATGCCACACCTTGTCAATCTAATGTCTTCAATATAACCAACGCGAACAATTTTAAAATTGATATCCATTCAATAAAGCTGATGTATGTATCAAACAAGAAAGCTCATATATATATAAATAAATAAAGTCGGCTAAACAATTTATATATATATAAATAAATATATGATAAAATAAGTTTAAAAGCGTTTCCTTTTTTATGTTTGTTCTGTTTGATTTTTGTCTTAAACCGTAGTAAAATATCTTACCAAAGTTATTAAAAAAAATGTTTAATCGTAAGGTCGAAACATAGCTTAAGGTTTCAACGAAAAGTATCTTTGAATGAGCAAATGGGTGATGACTGATTTTTTAATAATTTAATAATTAGTGTTCATTTTATAAATTGAAGGGAAAATGTTTGAGCATTTATCGCGTTATTTCATAACTGATAGTAAGTGTACTTATATTTATCAGATGAAAATTGAACTTGCAATAAATATCCCACCAACCACTGCACCAAATGATGAGAAGGCAAATTCAGGACAAATTATATACCGTAAGCTATTTTCCAGGAATATATTGGAAAGTGTCTTTGCAGAACTCACGACAAAGTGTCAGATTTTCTTCGCGCACAAATCAACCCGAAATGCATCTTCAGCACAGCTGCTGTATTTTGTGCAGTGTTTACGATGTCAAGAAAACCATAGACATGGCCATGGCGTCCAGGTGAAAGCAGTCCTTGTCGGAGTCAACAAAGAGCGGAATCAAGATGCTATTACCGCTTTCGACTCCAAAACAGCAAAGTACTCAGCAACAAACGTAGGTAAGGTAGCTATTTTAACAAAAGTGAACACTAAGTCCGTCATAACAGCTGTTCGTGTCTAATATTGCCGTTAAATCATGCATCACGGCCCGAAAGTACCTCCCCAGAAAATCCATAAGAAGCGAGAAGTATTCTCGAGTACATCACAAATCATAGGTCCGATTTTCGAGGTAAAAGGCACTTTAAATTTTTCAAGCATATAATGAGAAAAGAGGGCTTGGAGAATTTGACACTCACGTGTAATATTGATGGTAAGATGGACAGAAAGAAACAGAGAATAATCTATCGAGGAAATGGGTGACAGTACAGTTATTAGGAGAGATAGCAAAAAGACAAAATTTACTAAGAGCGACAAAGGACAGGAAATTGTGGAGAGCCATGATAACCCGCGTCCTGAAAGGACATGGCACATAGGAGAATAAGTAGATTATGGTTTAATTGAAAATCATGGAAACACATTGAATTAATTATTTGTTGTATTAATATCCTTTTGTAATGATAGGCTTATTCATGCAGAAATAACTTTTTGAAGGTCGTAACAATTTTCACCGGTTTTTTCTTTCCACCCTCTATATCCGAAGTAATTACATGCATTATGTGTATTTACGACTTTAAACGTATTGACTAAATTTTGATACATTCAGCACCAAACAATACTTATGAATATACCAGATAATAGAACTAGTGAAGTAATCTGTGAGAAGAAAAAAAAAAAAAGCTCATAGAAATCCCGCCACATATATTTTAAGAAGCAGGTGCATCAATAAGTTCGTTGCCTGAGACATATTTATTAGTTGAATTTTGATATTAGATGTTCACTATATAATATTTGATATACGTGATTAATTTAAATTATTTATATTCGGATAATTCTCCTCATCTTTGTTGTTGTTATCACAACGTTTCGCCCGTTGTATCCACTGACCTTCCTCGGGCGTATATCGATCTGGTTAATCTACCGGGAATTCTGAACTGAACCCACTATTTAATCTACAGGAAGTAGACTGTTTTCCTTCCACTGAACATGTTTAGTGATATCTAGTTTAGTTCTTACTTTTAGTACTGCTCAGTTAAAGTACACAATGCTCTTGCCCATTGATTTAACTCACATTTACTAAACGAAAACGTTGTGACAACAAAGATGAGGACAGTAGTCTGAATACAAATATTGTAAATAATGATAACTCTTCATCCCAGAAATTCAGACAGATAATGCGTGATTAACATTCATCATTAAATTAAGAATTCTGATAAACATAACGATTATTTTGAAAAATAAATACAATCGTGTAAAATAAATAGGTATTTTTATCATTAGTCTAAAAACTTATTGATATACTTATGTCTACCTTGGACGTAGGACAGTTCGGTTTAGAAAATTTTCCGATAATGTTAAATTTGTCTCATTTTATTTTAACTTCAGAGCTTTTAAATTAATTCGTCCTGAACTCCTCTTTGTCTCAATTTCTTCTAATAAAAATGCTCGTAGGCTGCTAAACAAACAAACGGAATCCTGTTATTTTTGGTGGAAGCAAATCAGTCCCTAAAGCTTTTGTTGGATCAATCGATTTGCTGTGTGCAGGTTCATTATCTTCTGATACAAATATTTAAACGAGATTTTCTGCCTCATTTAGGCATTCTGGTAATCACTGATTAGTTTTATTTTAATATCAGTGACCCATAAGTAATTCGTTTTAGTTTTTAATAGTTGTATACATTATCAAATGTAAACTTTTTACATAATTAAAAGGACAAGAGTGTTAATTTGTTGAGTTTTTTCCAGCTCTGCCAAGCGAACCCAAATAAAAACATATATATCGAATGCTGATTTTAAAAGTCAAGTAAATCTACCCTTGCAAGACTACTGTCTTATGAAAATGAGATTATTAAATATCAATATTTGTGATCAATTTCGATTAGTTTTTGTTTATTCTCTTATTCACATTTTTAAAGCCTTTTATTGTAATAAACTATTTCTTCCATTGTTGAAATGTCGTTTATTTCATGAGTACTAGACAGATAGTGTTTTCTGTGAAAGCGGTTAGTTTCATACAAAAATAGAAAACGTGTTGAAATATATGAAAAATTGGTGTACAGAAAACAGAAATATATCAAATTATATCTGGAAGACACCGAAGAAAAGAAATAAAAATCGTAAGAAAAAAAGAAAAGAATCAAGACAAACAGTGTAATGAAAAAAAAAAAAAAAAAACAGAATAAAAGAAAAAGAAATATATTATAGTGGAAATGATATGAAAAAGTAATTAATACATAGAAATAGAAAAGGTTTAAATATGTGGAATCGAGGGGGAGAAAGAATGTAATAAAGAAAACGAAGGTATGCTGATAAAAGACTAAAAAACAGAAGAGGATAAAAAGTAAATGAAAGAAAAGTAAGGAAACGAGATAAGACATTTGAGCAAGTTAAAGAAGAAGAGTGACGGGAATAAAAGAATTGAGAAAAAGTGAAGAAAAAGTATCAGAAAACTGAAGAGATAAAAATAGTATGGTGTGAAAAGAGAGTATAAAACATTTTGCTAGGAAAGAAAAGTAAAGAAGAAAAAGGCAAAATGACGATGCAAAGTCAAACCAAATTGAAAGCAAATAGAAGCCAAGTGAAAAAAAGGCCTGCAGAAACATCATCATTCTTCTGTTTGAAAGTAGAGAAGTGACAGCGGCTGGTACAATTAAGCGTGAAAAGGATCAATTTGAATCAATTGTTCTGTTAAACGGAAGAAGCCGATCACAAGCATCGATCTAATGAAAATAAATTGTCAAAACGCATTGGCGCAATTTTTCTGAAGGAAGCAGCCACAGGCTCCTCTTCTACATCTTTCTCTTTCGTACGCAGGTTTTTTTGTTTTTTTTTGCACATTTTTACTTCTCTTTTTTTTTTCTGCCTTTCATGATTTTCATTCCTCCATTTTTGTATATTTATTTGTTTTCTGTAGTTGTATTTAATGCTTTTTTTTTTCACAATCATTCAATTCTCCTCATTGTCCTTCCGCTAATATGCATCCATTTCATCTTTCACTTTGAAACGGTTCACTTATTTTTGTTTCTTTCTTAATTTTCCTTCAATTTCTTATTTCCATCCAACCTTCCTTTCTGCCTTTTATTTTTCTACCACTTCCTTCCTGTCCCTTTTCTTATCACCTCCCTCATCTATAGATGTAATTTTGCTGGTACAGATTTTCCTTATATTTAATCGACATTTTTCTGTCTCATCTGGGATCAGTTTGACTCTTTTCGCAATTGTCCTTTTCGCTTTTTCGTTCTTCCATCTTTCTAACATTCTTTTTTCTCCCTTATTTTCTGATCTCTTCATTTTCAAGATTTTCCCTTTTCTTCCACGCCTAAAAAATAAACGTAATAATCTCCATATTTATCTATCTATACCCAGATACACACGTGTATGTGTTCATTTGAGTAACATGCAATTCTAAATAAGAATTACCATGTATTTATGTATGCATAAATATGAATATTCAGATATTCGCCCTGATATTCTTGATAT
>OZ010584.1:49184091-49214091 GCA_963932145.1 Acanthosepion lycidas
AAAGTAAATTCGGACAATAAGGATAAAATAAAATAGAAAGAGGGAGAAAAGTAAAGGAATTTCTTTAGACAAAACAAGTCGACTTGAAAGATACACAAAATCGAAATTTTATAGAAAGATGTTACGAAATTCCAAATATATTTTGAAAAATATAAAGAAGTAATACGTAAATGAATAAAAAGACTAATAAAGAAAGTAACATTTTAAATAAAAATGTCTATTTGTAACAGATCACAAGAATGAAAAATAAAATGAACGAAGGAAAAATATAAAGAAAAAAAAATGTCGAACAGAGGAGAGAAAATAACAAACTGAAACGAATAAAAAAGGATTAAAAAATGGGAAAGGATATAAAGAAATATACAAAACAGGAAAGAAAAGAGAGTCCGGATTACAGCGTAAAGAGACTCAAGGGAGGTAAGCAAAAGTAGTTTGAAAAATGTTCTTTGGTTTACTGGTAAAGACTGTATCCGTCTACGAGTTAGGAATTGCTAGAAAGAGACGACGGGGAAAGACTTTAATTGACGTCGGCAGATGAACATTCCTTTGATCCTTCACTTTGTCTGCTATCTCTGAATTCCCTCTCCCCCTCTATTATCATTTAGTTCATTTCTATATCTTTTTCTTTCTTCTCCCTTTATTTTAACCCTAATGTAATGATGTGCACGTGTGTTTCATGGGGTGATGTTCAGATCTGGAGACACCACTTCAAATGCGAGAAAACACTGAAAAAAGAAATCTAAAAAATACAAAAAAAAATGATAGAAATAAAACAATAAGAGAAAGCAGATGGATGGTATTTTTAGCTGTGCTTTTATCATGTTGAAACACATTTTTTTTATCGCCACGCCCAAACCTGCCTGCACCGTGTCCTCCATACTTTCGAGTGATGATGATGATGATGGTGCGTTTGTCTACCCGTTTTCTGTCGGTTCTCACGATTGATCGAATCTGTTATATTTGCCACTGTTCGGGCGTAGTTGCTTGTTTTCTCGTGTAAACGCACTTGTGCATAAATGTGTTTCTAATCTAATCTCGATACGTGCTAATATAATCTGTTTTATTCAACTTTCTCTGTTTGATGAATGTGCGCACCACCTGTATATATTCTAACCTAAAAAGTTTTCTGTCAGAGATCGTTGTAAATTCGATTTTTTTTAATCATTCTCATCTTCATTATTCTTTTCAGTCGGCCTGTTCTCCGGTTTTCTCTAAGTGAAATTTTATGTGACGAAAAGAATATTACTGGTTATTTTTACATAACTTTTGGGATCGGCACCGCATTATCAGGGTGCCATCTTGCTAACTTACAGAATCAAACCAGTTATAAATAGCATACAGTGTATTAGGTTGGTGCAAAAATAATATCGTTTTTGACGTTAAAAAATACGTCAAAAACGATATTATTTTTGCACCAACCTAATATATACATTGTGTATATGTCTGTACCTGTCGATACAAGGAAGGATTACCTATAGAGTTTAACCCAAAGAAATAAATAGGATCACTGTCATACATACAGATACGCATAAAAAACAATATCCTCTATATTAATAGTTTACGAGACCAGCTTGTCGATTCCAGTATCAAAAAGCTACACATGTTTAAAAAAGAAGCAGCCAAGATATTATATTTATAAAATACAAACTCAAGCAGAGAGGAAGTTGCTTGTAGGTGCGTGGGTCCTAACCAACTCCGATCGATTATGTCGCAAAAATAAGTACGTAGATGATATATACAATTTTAAATCCTATGTTTACAATTCAGTACGTGTTTTATCTTTTAGCGTTTCATTGATAGTCGGTAAGATAATACATGTTTGTTAGTTGTTCTTTCTATGAATGACGATCTGGTCTTCGATTTCTTTTTCTAGAGAATCAGACGTAGCTATTGCAGTCCACGTGACAGCTGGATATCCGTTAGTTTTAGGATGCCCGCTATTTTGGGACCCGAATATGAGAAAATAGTTTATCCCCGGTTAAAGAAGATAAAAAAAGAGAGAAAAAAAGAGAGAAAAAAAGAGAGAAAAAAAAGGAGAGAAGAAAATATGGTATGAGAGAGAGAAAAGTGTGAGCAAGAGAAAGCGGAGACTGAGGAGAAAGTAAATAAGTAGAAAGAAATGAAGAAAAACACTAAGTTGGAGAGATAAAGCATGAAAGAAGAATAAAACGAAGTTTGCAATTAGAGAAAAAAAAAAAAAAACGGAAAAAGATATATATATATATATATATATATATATAGGACTAGATGCCTATGTCATAATACAACATTTACATTGCTCGGACTGTCATCCTCATCTTTGTTGCCATAATTATTGCAACGTTTCAGCCGTTGTACGCTCCGGCCTTCTTCAGGTAGTTGGAATGTTTAACTGAACCCTTTATTTCGCTCGCTGGGGTAGACTGTTCTTGTTCCACGTGCCATGTTTAATGGATGTCAGTTATCAGTCATCTGCTAATTTCCCTCTGAAATTCCTCCACTGCCTTAACCGGGTATTGAACTTACGCTCTTTGGGTCCTGTCACTGGATCTAACTAACGCCTAGTCAGTCATAATACAATTATAAAAAGAAAACACATTAAAAAAAGTTAATGATATAGTCGCATCCTTATTCTAATCTAATGAAATCCTAAAGAATGTCCTAATAAAGACAAAGTTTTTGTATGTCGCGTTTCCTCCTTTAGGTCTTCATCGGACTGAAATAATGATGCGACTATATCATTAATATTTTTCTGTTGAAGGAAGCTTCCCTCAAACAGTGAGAAATATTAGCTCGGGGATCGTATATACATTTTTGACAAGACGTGAATGTGCAGTGAAAGCAGATTCCTTTTGGTCCCCTAGTTTCCTGTCGTTCTTTCTCGCTGTTCTTTCACAAATTCTTTCTCTTCTTGCTTCTCTTTTTCACTTGCTTTCTTTCCTCTCCTCCCTTCTTCCACTCCTCGCAGTTCATCTCCATTTCCTTCTTTCTCACTTCTTTCATCGTTAAGCGTGTCAATAGTAACGAACTGACATCAACGTCATTCACTCGCCTCTGCCAATCCCTCCTTTTATTTTGGCTGTTAATATCGTCCGTCTTCAACAATGCACTCCACTCTAGTGAGCTAGTGCAGTTTCTGTCAGTGCACGTCATTTGTCCCGATACGGAATCAGCAAACGGTAACAACGCCTTAAGTATAGATGTTCGAATACAATTCAGCTTACCTTTTATTATTTCTCGAATGACACAACTCATTTCTAAGAATTACATTTGTGCTCTTTAAAATTTACAATACTTACGATGAATAAATTTCATTATCAACACGGAAAAGTAACTAAAATAGTATTGGCTTCACCATAATAAAATGAACAAAGATCATATTGCTTGATCAGACTAGATTGCTAACCGAACGAGAAGATCTGTAATCTTTGTACGAGTGGTCTGGATTTTATTATAAGAGACATAATTGGGTCAGTTTTTTAAAATAATGGAATGAATACAAATTTCAAGGTAAATATTTACCATTGTGTTATAGAACAGTAAATAATTTCTATACTTTCATGATGAAAGCAGAAATATTGTTGACATTCCACACTACTACAAATAAAATGTTAGGAAGGAAACCTTCATTAATACTGGAAAGATCGATAACAGATTGGTGAACCTATTTTCCTAAAAAAATATTTTAAGGGAAAGATTTTATAAATTTCAACCAAAAACAATACTAGCAGCTCGGTCAATGAATGTCAGATGTTTCCTCAGAGGGAAACGGCTAATATTACCATAATCCTTATTTAGAGTCTTTGTTCTTAAGATTTACTTATTTACTAATAGATATATGCACGGTCGTTGATAATCAAACAATTACGGATAATTCCGAAAATCTTCATTTCATTTCTTGTTCCGCTTGGTCTTTTCTTTTTGATTTTCTGACATTAACTCTTTTATTCTACAATTTAGAAAAACAATAGAGAACTATTAATGACATGCATGAATTTAGATCATAATTATGGGGCCGTGGGTAGAAAAAAAATAACAATTTTGTATACAGAATAGGAAGTGCTAAAGACATTGACTGCGGACAGATAAGTGAATAGTTAAGAATAAATGTTTCTAGGTTTTGCTATGAATGAAAATACGACTGACTGCAGGCGATTAGGTTCTGAATTTTTTTTATCATGTTGGATGTCTGTAATATTCTTAGGCATTTCTCTTTTATTAATCAAATCATCCAAAGACCAACATCGATACATACACACACACACACATATATATATATATATATATATATATATATATATATATATATATATATATATATATGTGTGTGTGTGTGTGTGTAGGAAAGAAACATACGTTACGATAATATCTACCACTCTGATTGTAACATTAGCCATTATCATTATAAAAGTTGTTCAAACTAGAGAATCCATTCTTTGTGATGAATTTGTAAGTAAAAGAAGAGCATTCATTTGTTTAACGGACAAATCCCTAAGTGAAGCTAGGATTTCAGCGCAGTGTGAATTTACTTAACAGGAATAATTGGTGAGCACAACATCTGTAAAATTTTATCATTACATGTGTTACAGGGATTGCTAAGAATCGAATCGTCAGTGAGACACCGTTTGCTAAATCTGATCTCATCTGATCATTAAACATACCACCAGCATTTTCCAGCCGTCCATCATTTTCTGGTTATACCAAACAAAAAAAAAACAACTTATTCTTGTCCCAATATATAGTAAAGGGTGTATGATGCATAAAGGATCAATTGAAACGTTATCCTAGACAAAAATGTTTTCAAAATGTTAGAACAATTCTTGGTATAATTAGATATTTTCTAGATTTATTTTAATTGAACGTTGTCTACATTTGCAACAATTTTATCATCATGTTTTTAATGAACATATATGTCAGAATAGTTAATCCCAAAATGTCTATTTACACTTACATTTCCTTTTCCTATTTATCCGCAGGAATAATTTATATCGAGTTTATATTTTGCGCATTTTAGATTTTCATAGAACCCGCGAGGTTGGAACCGCGAGGTTGGAACCGCGAGGTTGGAACCGCGAGATTGGCTATTGCCTAAACTATTCGAAAGGTCAAAAAGACAACTATCAAAATTCTTTATAATATGAGAAAAGAAAAAAAAACTTAGGGACGTAGGAATGTCAGAAATAAAATATATAAGCAGAATGAATTCAACAAAATATTTCTAATAAAATAATTTCTTTCAATCTACTGATATCTTTCTACTGGGATATTTTTGTGTTTATCTGCAGATATGCGTCTATATATACAATCCCATAATCAATGTCTGCTTTTATCACACGCATTCGCGTACACACACACATACATATGCATATGTGTACGTGTATATATATATATATATATATATATATATATATATATATATATATATATATATATATATATATATATATATATGTGTGTGTGTCTGTATGCGTGCGCGTGTCTGTATGCGTTCATGAATATATACGAAATATATTATATATGAAACTACCAATGAAAAGAAATTCTACATCTTTCAAAGAATTTTGAAATTGACATTAAAACAAAATTAAGAGGTAAACATTTAGAAGCAAATTTTAACCTCCAAAAGGCATACATTAACTATTCACAACACAAAACCAAACGATAATCTTCATCACTTCAACCCGCCCCACGCCATATATATATATATATATATATATATATATATATGTATGTATGTATGTATATATATATATATGTATGTATGTATGTATATATATATATATATGTTCAGTATGCACACCTTACGTATATCATTGTTAACCGTTATGCCACTGTGGGTTTTCATTACACATGTAACCTATTTCGAAAGAAGGAAATATTCACTTCTGTTATAATATTAATAAGACTCTCCTTCTATTCCAGAATCTTCGATGGAATTTTCCAAACTTAAAATTCTATACATCTCGATAACCTATAGATAAAATGGCCCTTTCGATAACAATCTATATATACATAAAATGTTTGCGAAAAGGCTTTTAATGCTCAATTCCTTTTGGTTTTACTTGTGAGAACTCATTTTATTTGGGCGTATCATGTAGAATGAAGGGAAAGCGAGACCAGCAAAGTGAAGACAATTTTTTCTTTTGCAACCATCTGAAGAACAAGATATTATAAAGAATAAAATCTCCCTTTTTCTCATTTAACTTGATCACTTTCAGCGTTATCGTTGTAGCAAGCAAATAACCTGAGAATACTCTCTGAAATTTTCTCGTTTGGATGCTTACTTGTTACTTCCTATGAAATTCATTATCAAAGCCGAGTAAGATTCACGTAGACTTGTGACTAGTTTTTGTGTATTGTTTTCCTTCATGCATGAAACTTTGAACATGTTGACCATGTTTTATTTTAAAACCACGTTTCGGAGAATATTACACATGAATTTATTGCTATTAATGATCAGTAAAGCCATTCTGTGTTCGGTTATGCGGTGTCCTTTTTCTGTTGCTGTTAAAACAGGAAACCTCCCCCGGTACTGAACGGAAGCATCAAAATAACTGTAATCAACAGCCGCGTTCTAATAATGATTTAATTATGTTATTTCGTGAACCCTAATTTAGCACATGTTCTGTACAGAACATTTCGTACGAACCGGCCTTTTAGCGCGATCAATGTTTCATTTTATCATTAAAGTTAACTTTGAATCACTCGTCGTCTGTTGAAGAATTGCCGACGGCAGTTGAAGACGACGGGACATTCTCGATTGCCCATGTCCCCAGTATCCTCCCAATCAGGCGAAATGCAATAAAATAATAACCCAATAAGAGCTTACAATACAAACTTGAGGCATTTCAGACAATGAAATTGATGATTAGACTTATATAATTGACGTATTGAATTAGTTATATCCATATAATTTATATATTGTGACAAGAAGCCGTTGCTTTGGAATTAGAGTTCTCCGAAGGCGATTTTGAAAAGTTTTCATTCTGACCCATTTCGTTAAATCTGAAACCGAATTAAGTCTTTTTTATTTGTGTCGTACAAGTCGCACTGCTTTAAAATCTTTGTTTATTCTTGTGATAGGGAACACCACATATGCTGCACATGTAACAACTGTGGTTCCCCACTTCGGCTGGATTTGAATTCAGAGTTTTCCTTCTTCTTGACTGGTACCTGTTTCAAGACAGGAGAGATCATTCAGCTCTGCTATTTAACACACAGAAGAGATGCATCCATACGTTTCTCAAAGGACACGAATAGAAACATAAAAATAACACGCCCGGAATTTGAACTCTACTTAGCGATTTCTCTTTCCGAGTCGCTCACCGTTACACGATTCGTATTTAGCTTTATCGAATTCAGTATTTGAAATTTAAATTATCAAGTCTTGCATTTATATTACTACATCTGCCTTTGTTTTTTTCAAGATTCTTTTTTATTTTCTCTTTATGTAATATATATATATATATATATATATATATATATATATATATATATATATATATATATATGTATGATAGAACAAATAAAACATTTAACAATTAGTTCAAATCAGTATTAAACATAGAATAGCGTTCTTTTCTAATAATTTTGGTTTTCCTTAAAAAAAAACCCAAAAAACAACTCCATTTACTCTCTATCGAATAAATAGTGAAAATATCGCACCATACAATAATAACCCCATCATAGTCGTGTAATTATAACAAACGCGCCACAATTGTTTTTTGATAAAGTCTTGCTCTTCACAATTATTTACCTCTCTTTAAGAGATTATTTCCGGTATTATGTCTTGAGGAATCTATGACCATCCATTGCATATTTTGTATTCTATTCCCCGATGAGACAAAATCAGTAGAGGAATAGAGAAATAGCAATAAAAATAATGCGAATCCTTGTATTATGTTTAACCAATATGTGCCCCCCCCACTTTTTTTTTCTTAAATGATTTCTGATCAGCCGCTGAGGGAGTGAAACTCTACGTTGGAACATCATTCTTGATTAATTAAATGAATTCTTAAGGGAGATAATTCCCAAATCTATATCGTTATCTGGAACAAGTTTCAGAACTTCCTGAAATAATCTGTGCGCTTCATAGCCAGAGGCAAAGTCAAAATTCATGTAGCAACAGAAATGAAGACGAATAAAGTAAGAGCTGGCTATCCGTGGTATATATGTATCCCGACGATAGTGAAATTTGCGCTTAATAGCGAGCCATTTATACCAGGTACATCCAAAATATTTTTACGATACACGGTTAATAGAGGAGACATGGCTTCCGAATAATGAATACATTTTATTTCCGCAGCAAAGCTACTGTAAAAAACATAAGCAATTAGAAACATTTCAGTAGGTGATGAACGAAACATTAAAAAAAATGAGTTTTACTCCGACGGATCAGAATTTAATGGTAGCTTTGAGGATAAATATTTTAAAAGGAGGACATAATTTAATAAGAACGATTAAAACGGACATATTAAAAGAATTGGGATGAATAACAACATTTCACATTACCCTAAATTGGCAATATCGAAAAGGAAATGAAAACAAAAAAACTAAACAAAAACAGGTCAGACGGTTTGTTGTTACTTTCTCATTCGAGTTCAATCGAGGATTGGGTTCAGCAACTAAAATCAACAACACCAGATACACGATGTTATATATATATATATATATATATATATATATATATATATATATATATATATATATATATATAAACATCAACATCATTACTTCTATTTAAGGAGAAATGGCTAAAAGGACTTAATACAAATTAACTCTAAAACCTTAAGTTGAAAATCAGAGTGAATCTTCCGCCGCACATCGATATTCGTTTAATAGAGGCTCAGTTAAAGATGAATTTACGCATTTATGCAAGTTGTCTAAATAGAATTTCCCTACATTAGCTAGTATATTCGTATTAACCATAGCTTCCATGCTTTGTTCTATGTCGTCAATCACACTATAATTTACAATCAATAATATGGTAGGGGAAGTAGAACGTACTTTAAAACTTAACATTAGTTGACCAGTAAATTAATATTTTTTAAAAATATTTTCGAAATACTATTATTATTAAAGACTCGTGGGATCTCTATGTCTTTTCACTTACATCTTACTTCATTGAAATATATTTTACCAAGTAATTTTTGTCACTGTGAATATGAATATTATACTGATTGGTCCAATTGCGGATAAGTGAAACCGCGGTTGCCAATCTGTACATGATAAAGTTCTAATTTAATTTACAATCAAGCGCGTGCTACTTTACTGGGAGGAGAAAGAACGTGAAGGTTTCTGAAACTGAAGTACCTTATTCATTGAAGATGAGCTAACCAATGAAATAACATGTCATTGTATTTTCTTAAATAATGTTTAAAGTTAACGATGTGTGACAGTGAAAGCAATTGACAAATATTGTTTTAGCAACGAAAAATCTGCCCTTTAGTGTACAAAAGATTTGAGTTTGTCTAACAACACTATCAAACCGCCAGACTTATTTGTTCATTGTTCTCATTTAATAGCTATTACGAGATAATTACTGATTTACTACACAATACCGAATCTCGTTATTCTGAACCTGTAAAGATAACGTTTCTTTATATGTTTATTTACATTATACGTAAATTCTCATTGTTTCTACGGTGGTAAGTAGAAGTGACAAAACTACTTTTCTATGTATATGTTTCAGGCATTAGACTGATTTACAATCAACAACAGAGTATGAGGACTGAGATCTAATAATGTTCATTAATGAAATCATTAACGAAATTTTCAAGGCTAAGACTGTTAACTTTTTTTAATACATTATTTACAATCGGACTAGCATTCGCATCTTAGTTTTTATTACTATAATGTTTCAGTCATTGCACCATCCAGACTTCTTCAGGTGTCTGTCGATAAACTTAATCTTCAGGGAATTTTAAACAGAACCTTCATTTAAACTACGTTGTCCATATCTAAGGATAGCTCGTCTAGTTTTTACTGCTTCTACTGCTGCTGTAGCCTTGCTGTCAATACTGACTTCCTTCGTCGTCTATTTCCCCTCACCTGGGGTATGGGTTAAACAGTAGGGCTAATTCGGCTCTCTCGGCTTGAGCTGTCGACCTGTCTCGGAGAATGAAAACCCTTAATTCAAAAATAGTCTGAAGTGCGAACATCTCCATCAGGCTATCTTGCCTTAGACACATCACTGATGTTATGGTCGTGGGGGTACACACACACACACGCACACACGCACACACACGCACAAACACGCGCACGCACACACACACACACACACACACACGAGCGTGCGGGCGCGCGTGCGGAACCCAAATTTCGTAAAATTTTGCAACAACTTTCGTTCTAAATCTGCGTCTATATATTGGTTTAAATACTAAAGGGAACAAAATTCAGAAGTACATATCTCAGTGATATTCTCTCTTTCTCTTGATATATATATACATATATATATATATATATATATATATATATATATATATATATATATATATATATATATATATGCACAATATTTATAATTTATTCATATAGACAAAAACATTTACTCACTAAAAAGATGCAACTTTGTTTAGGTGCATTTCAATTGCACCTCGACTGGTGAGACCCAAAATTGGTTATGAAAAATTCTGCTTGTAACCATTGTAACCAGTCTGCATGTGAAACGTTACTTCCTTTTTCTATTTGTTTGAGCAAAAAGGTGACGGAGTGAAACAATGGAGTGTTTGTTGATAGCAGTTTGGTGAAGGATGGGTGAGATGTTAAAGTGGTGTTTAGAGTGGAGAAATTCCTTGTCGATAACAGCAGTCAAATGTTTCGGTACAGCATTTGCAAGCCTTCTAAGAGTGACGGGTGGAGGAGGAAAGGTGGGAATAGGTGATAGTAATACGATGAAAGGGGTAGGAGGGATAAATTCAAACGATACTTATAGTAGTAATTATTTCTGGTTTTTATAAAAAAAAACAAGTTAAATCAATGAAAGTGTTTTGTAAAGTAAGAAATTTAGAGGTGAGTGATTTTTTCTTGGTATGTTGAATATATAAGTTATCCAGGCTAAAAGAAATAATTTAAATCAGTTTGGATTTAGAAATTAAAATATAAGTAGAAGAGTATATAAAAAGTATGGGATATTAATATAACTTTTATAATCTAATTTTGACTTATTCTCGGACAGTATAACGTGTAGAATAAGTATGGATGTAAAATAATTTATCTGAAAATATTACTAGTATTATATATGCGCAAAACATTTTAGAATAATAATCAAGGATAAATTAGTGGAGCGGTATATAAGAGAGTAGGAAGTATATAAAAGGAGGTTAGTTATAATTTTAAATGTTTAGTGTTATGGATTTAAGAATTTAGCAAGATAGTAATGTTAGATCTTTAATATGTCTGCAAAAGACGGTGGTTTCATATCTTTGATTTAATAATTGGGTTTTGTTCAAAAGTTCAATAATACATATTTCTCCTGCAAACATAAGAAACAAGGTTCCTTCAAAGATTTGCAAGTTCCGGCTTGTTTTAGGATTTTCTATTTAACCTTAGGTGTTTTTTCTTCCAGTTTCCAAAAATATTTCGAAGGTGATGTCATATTGCATTTTCCTGCATTTGTAAAGGAGGATATGTGATTGTAAAATCGATCGTTAAAAGGTCTTCTAGTTGGTCCCACATACAACAATATCCCTGGGGTTCTCATTTGATGAGATATAGCATATATACACAATGGATTTAGTTAAGCACCTGTTTTGTAATGGACATTGGTCGGAGATTCTGTAATTACATAGCTCTTTAACTTGGGGTGCACTAGAATTTGTGTTTGTGTTTCGTTTATTATCGTTATGAAGTTTTAGTATTCTATTGTTGTGAGATTTAAAAATTTTATCTAGATTTCTAGGACAGCTATAACTAATTTTTAAGGTATTACGGTTGAAGATTTTACTTAATTTACACTTCGTAGGAAAGTGATTGTTAATTAGATTTAAGAATTTGTATCCTAATTTAGGACGGACTAATTTGTTGAAGGGAGGTGTATACCAAATTATTCTCTTTCCCCTATTGTTTTTTTTTTTTTTTTTTTTTTTTAGAGTAACTACAATTTTCTCTAAATTTAATTTCGGAAGATTTGTAACCACTGTCGGTAAGGATTTTGTTATAAACAATTTTGTGTTTATCGAATATTTCTTAGAAGAGTACTTGTTGATACGGCGTTCAACGGAAGATGAGATATGCTTAATAACTGGCGCTGGGTAATTGGAATTAGGATTTATATAAATGGGGTTAGTGTTATTTTTCAAAAAAGGTTGAGAATTATTTAGGGCTAAGGTTAAGGTTACATCTAAGAAGTCTACTTGTTTTATGTTAGAATTAATCTTAACCTTGAGGTGTAAAGATTTAAACACTCTTTGAATCAATTTCCTCAACTTGTTAACCTTACTTCTGGTAGAATTATTTACTACCATCAGGCCATCGTCCCTATAAATCCATATACTGTTTAAACTAATTTCATTATGTGCAGTGAGATTGTATAAAATAAATAGTCCGACCAAGTCCGATGACTCAGCATAATCTAGCGATCCCACCGATACATCAAAGTTTTCACCTGACTTTTTTATCCATTGTTCGTTGTTGTGGATTATAATTGATTTTCTGCAATTTAGGATGATGTCAATTTCATCCCTAGAGATATCGGATTAAAACTCGGCAACCTCGAAATGCTTACAAGCAGAACTGTTCATAACCAATTTTGGTTCTCACCAGTCGATGTGCAATTGAAATGCACCGAAACGAAGTTGCATCTTTGTAGTGAATAAATGTTTTTGTCTATATGAAAAAAATAATAAATAATTATTGCTTTACTATCAGTATCGAGCCCTCTTTTAGATTAATGCTGTGAACATTAGAATTTATATATTATTTTCGTTCTCATTGCATCAGATATATATATATATATATATATATATATATATATATATATATATATATATATATACATACATGATGCGATGGATAAATTATCGTCTAATTTGCACAAAAATGAAAATAACACTGACATCTCATTTTAATAGATATAGTTATCAAAATTACACAAAAATATCTTGAAATACTTTTATTTATTGCTTTAATTGAAACAATTGAGGCACAATGCCAAAAACTTATTTTGAAATACTAAAGGGTAAATTTATTCAATAAAAGCGCCATTGGCTTCAACACCGGCCCCCAGACGACTTCGGAATCTTGGAATCTGTTCTGGACAGGCTCCTTATTTAATTTGGTGAATGCTGCCACAATCCTAACTTTCAGTTCATCTTTGTTGTTACAAGGAATTTTGTACTGAGCCTACACATAATAATCAAGTGGGTTGCAGTCTGGGTAGTTAGGTGGCCAGATCTAAGGGGTGGTGTGGTTGCAGAAATTGTCTGACAGCCATGACTAAGTTGCCCTGTCTGTGTGGCATGATGCAGTGTCCTGTTGTCAGACATAGGTTTTTTCCAGCAACAACTCTTTTGACCCAGAGCAACAATACCTACTCGATATAGCCCTCCGTATTGAGTGGAGAGATGAATAGAAGCATAACTTCGCTATCACTAGTGATCCCTTCCAACACCATAATGTTGACTGGATATATCATCCAACTCTTTCCGAATCCTCTGCACCATCCTCAGATTGACATCTGAAATGTTAGCATTGGATCTTCCGGTGCGAATGCCAAGCAGTACAGTATGCCGTTTCCAAATTTCTGGCGGACTGCATTGCATTATGTTGCTCTTTTCTCACAAACGGTGCCCAACTTACCCCACTATACTGTGCAGTCGACAAAATAAAAAAAAAAACAACGCGCATGCGCGAAGTTAAAAACATAAAATGACTACAATTTACTTGTCGCAATCTGTATATATTAAGATTTTCCTTAAAATGATACTTTTTATACAATGTACACACGCAGAAATATGAATAGACAGGCACAAATGCAAGCTCACTCGTAAAGAGCGTATATGCTAACGAGTGAAGACTCTTGAAAATATCTTTAAACAAGTGATAAAGAAAACCGTCTTGCTTTGTTGCATGTAGACAAAAATTTTAGCAAATTTCCTTAAGCATTTTTCATGACTCCAATATAATATATGCTTTACAGAGACACAAAATAATTTCCATGATTACATTCATCTGGAGACAGCATCCTGTTTATTATCCAGAATTCACGCTGAATATGAATCGATTGCGATCTCTTATAGAATATATAAATAAATAAAAACAACTTACCCAATTACATGCTACGTTTGTTTACTTATTAAAAGCGAGTTCCACTCACCTGAAAAACAAAAGAAAAACATTTTAATATTTGCTGTGTGTTTTAGCTATCAAACATATTTTTTTATATAAAGAAAAAATTGTTAATACGGACAAAACAAGTGGTTTATCAAGAATTTCGTGCAGTTGAAGTTAGCTCTTTTTCTGCAAAAGCATCTGCGGAAATCATTGAGGTATTATTATATATGACAGCGAAATTAAAAATTAGATCTTAACAATAATCTAAATGTTAATGTGCCTGCTTTAAATTATTATTATTATTATTATTATTATTATTATTATTATTATTTTTATTATTATACTTTTCTAAATGTAATTAATATGAGTGAAAATCTCTACGTTGCCACAACCTCATTAAGGAAACAGCATTCAGATAAGTATATATATATATATATATATATATATATATTATATATATATATATATATGTATGTATGTGTGTGTGTGCGTGCGTGCTTGTGTGTGCGTGTGAGTGTGTTGGGAAATTTATTGACAAAACTGAAAAAAATTACATGCGATGTGTTTCGTACTTTAGGACTTTATCGGACAAAAGGGATGTTTACATTGTTGTAATATATAAAACTTTATATAACATATTCTCAAATATATATATGTATATATATGTGTGTGTTTGTGTAAATGTAAATGGCGAAGCCACTCGTATCCGAGGATGCCAGTCTGCTAGAGCAGCTTGCTAATCCCCATTACAGACGACTGCTCAGGCACATTTGTATTTGTTCCTCGGCCTGTGCCACTTTTCCAAAAATGTTGAAACTGAATTCCATTCAAGGTCATTTCAACACAGTCTTTGTAATTCAAAAGCATTTTAACATTTAAATCACCTAGATCAAAAGAAATTATATTGATAGTTAGTTTGTGTCTTTTGATGTGAAGTCTTCAAATATTTTATATTTGTAAGCAATTGGATTATCAGACAATTCGTGTCAAATCTGACGGTAATTATGAAGCATGGCGTTGACTTGTGTTAAATTATTAAGGTCGTAATGGATTTGTGTGTGTGTGTATATATATATATATATATATATATATATATATATATATATATATATATATATATATATGAAAATCCTAGCATCTGAAACAAAATTTAGTTAAAAATATGAAATTTTAACAACATAATCGCTGCACTGGTTCTTCTCGATTTCTACATTATTTCCTTGAAAATCACCAATTCTAATCGAAAGTACTCGGAACATTGCACATAAATTCGGCAAGTTCCTTTGCTCGACATCAAACAACTTATTCGACACAAAGAAAAGTCATCAAATTTTATCTGAAAAGATATTTTGTATCCATTCTATGTTATAAAGTATTTTCCATAGAGACATTACTACATGTGTGTATGTGTATATATATATATATATATATATATATATATATATATATATATATATATATATATATATATATATATATATATATATTAATCGATTCAAAGTGATAATGCCATTAAAACGCAAAGAACTACTGGAAATGAAAGATTTTAGAAGGCGCCAGAAACCAATCCTAAGCAGGAAACAAAGGACAAACCCCTGAATGTGGTCAAAAGAAGAAACCGGAAACTCAGTCTAAACTGGAAACAAGGGATAAACGTCTAGTTCTGTTCAAAGACAGAGGAGAATTTGAACTGGACGTTAAGTAAACATATCTACAAATGTTGAAGTAAAAAGAAGAAATAAATAGTAAATAAAATTTCCGAGTTTATATGGAGACGTTAGAAGTACAGATTTGAAGTTGATATCAGGTGAAAACGGAAGCTCACCCCTAAACAGGAAACAAACGATAAAACTCTACTTCTGTTCAAAAGACTAGGAAGGAGTATGAAATATTTATATATATATATATATATATATATATATATATATATATATATATATGGGGGGTTGTGTTTTTGTGTTTGTGTCTGTGTGTGCACGTTTGTGTGTGTGTATGTGTGTGTTGCAGATGTCAGGTTTAAAAATTTCAGGTTTCCCAACTTAGAGGATGCTTAAATTTAATAGACATAATTTACAATAGAACATTAAAAAACTTGTTTATATATATATTTGCACCCACTGACATTTAGTGACGCACGTTGCACGTCTCCAGAGATCAAACAGTAGGCCTTTATTGGGTAATGCATTTCACCATTGACGACAGTGATGCATATGAAATAGCCGGTCGCCTCTGATGTTTCAGATTTTACTATGCAGGCCCTTTCTATCGCAGACGGTAGTTCATAGCTAATACTGGTAATTTATGTGGAGAATTATTACTTTGTAACTGGAAATTTGCTCTGTAAAATGGTGGTATTGTCTTCTCCGTATCTGTTGTAGTTTCTGTGGAAATAAATAGGAGGCATTCTTAGTTTCAGGCGTCTCTCTCATGTGTGCGTCTCTCTCTCTCTCATGTGTGCGTCTCTCTCTCTCTCTCTCATGTGTGCGTCTCTCTCTCTCTCATGTGTGCGTCTCTCTCTCTCTCATATGTGTGCGTCTCTCTCTCTCATGTGTGCGTCTCTCTCTCTCTCATATGTGTGCGTCTCTCTCTCTCATGTGTGCGTCTCTCTCATGTGTGCGTCTCTCTCTCTCTCATGTGTGCGTCTCTTTCTCTCTCATGTGTGCGTCTCTCTCTCTCTCATGTGTGCGTCTCTCTCTCTCTCTCATGTGTGCGTCTCTCTCTCTCTCATATGTGTGCGTCTCTCTCTCTCTCATGTGTGTGCGTCTCTCTCTCTCATGTGTGCGTCTCTCTCTCTCTCATATGTGTGCGTCTCTCTCTCTCATGTGTGCGTCTCTCTCATGTGTGCGTCTCTCTCTCTCTCATGTGTGCGTCTCTTTCTCTCTCATGTGTGCGTCTCTCTCTCTCTCATGTGTGCGTCTCTCTCTCTCTCTCATGTGTGCGTCTCTCTCTCTCTCATGTGTGTGCGTCTCTCTCTCTCTCATGTGTGCGTCTCTCTCTCTCTCATATGTGTGCGTCTCTCTCTCTCATGTGTGCGTCTCTCTCTCTCTCATGTGTGCGTCTCTCTCTCTCTCATGTGTGCGTCTCTTTCTCTCTCATGTGTGCGTCTCTCTCTCTCTCTCATATGTACGTCTCTCTCTCATGTGGCAAATAACCAACTAAAGAAAGTAGAATGTTAGAGGATTATTAAGCGTATTTCCCATAGACCCTTTTATGGCCCGTTTCTGTATATATTTTTTACCTTCAAGTAACATTCATAAAGTAACTTGACAATGCAACACAAAATTCTGTTTGAGACTTTTTACCAGTAAGCAGTGTAATCGTTCTCCTTTTTATTTGCTGTGCTTGAATAGCATGCGTGATTGATTTCCATCTTGGAGTCCTTAAAATGCTCAAAGAAAAAAACAACAACATTTTTTCCAAGTCTGAAAGGAATTGCATAAAAATGTTGCATTGATTTCTTAGAGTTTACTTTTAAGACGCACGACCCGGCAATGTGAAATTAGAATAATTGTTGGTGAAGTGTAAAAAAAAAAAAAAAGAAAGATGTTGATTTAACTGTTATAAGCTCATGTAATTGTTATTTTTCTTCTTCTTGACCGGGTCCCAGGTGCAATTCTAAATGCCAAATCTGTTCAGGTAAAGTGGCATCAAAGGCTTATAACTGGGTTTAACGATAGTTCAAAAGCAATCTTACAAGTACTATTTTATGGCATTACTTGTGTAGCAGAGATAGTTAAATTATTCTAAAAAATATAAGAAAGAAAAGGATAGCTATATATACTTTGATGTAGATTTGACGTTATGGAGAGTCTATTTTTTAAATAACTGACAAGCAGATGAGAAATGTGTAAAAGGCTTGGAAATTGATCTAGTTAAAGTGTTACTTCAAATTGTATATATCAGTTCAAGCTCAACTGAAGCGAAGTCTTGCTAATTATGATTGTGAATATCTTTTTATAGGGAAGTGACATAAAAATTGGATGTGCGATTAGTGTAAAGGTTATCAAATGAGAAAGAAAATTCAGCGAGCCGAGTTCGAATTAGGGTGGAGTTCGTTACGTTCACTTTATCACAAAGAGAATTTGAAAAATTATGAATTCCTCTCTTTCCCTTCTCTCAAGTGTGGAAGAAACTAAAATCATTGAATTAAAATGAAAAGTAATGGGATACGTCAGTTGATCTTTTACGGCTACTGTTATGTCTTCCGTATATGTCCTGATCCTATCTCGATGGTGGCTTTCCGATTCGTTTTCTTGTTCGTATTCGAAATCAAAATAAAGTAAAAAATGAACAAATTCGTTGGCTAAAAGTGATACTGTAGGGAAACAATGATGCCTTCTGAATTTACATTTGCAGTTTTCCACGCTTAAGAAATATCAAAATGAAATTATGCGCCTGTTTCTGCGAGTATTGATGAAATAAAGTAACAAGAAACGCTTTGATTACTTGGATTAATATCGGGTAGAAAAATCTTCATTTTTTGCAGTGGCAACTTTGTTTCTATATAAGGTTTTCGTTATTAACTTGGATTCATAAGCTCCAAAGATATAAAAAATATCCACATTAAGCAAATGAAACCTTATATTTAAAGCAGATTTTCTTTCTATCAGGTATTATTCTATAATTTATTAAAAAACCTCCAAGGTATTAGCTGTAAATAATATTGTTTGGCGCATCTATAATTTAAAAAAACAGTTTTTATATGATTTCTTGAATAATCTTCTTCTGTATTTCACAGTACCACACATTATGGCTCATTATAATAAAATAACTGTCCAGGTTTAATCACCTGTAGATATAATTACTTACATAACACTCATTCAATTTTCGTACTTCTGTATTTTTGATTGATTGATTTGTTTTTTTTAAAATATTTTTACGACTTATCAACACTTTATGGATTAGTCGAAACATATGCTGTACTGTAAGAGTAATTCTTCTTTTTTCGAGTAATATTACATTAACAATGATTTTTTCCAGATGCAAGTCCTACTATTTAATCCATAGCCTGGGAGAGGAGATGGATTCATACATTTTCCAAGGGCATTTGCGCGTAAGTAAATTAAAACACCGGTTTCTGATTTCTCATTCCGAGCAGCTATCCATTACCCCACCCGCACACCCACATCTATTGAATCTGAAGAAGCTATGGTATAGAGAGTTGTTCTATTTGAATTTTTAACCAGAAATAGAGTCACTTGACCTAGAACATGCTGCCTACATCTCCTGTAGTGTGTTATGCCCTCCGCCCAAAAGTCTTGTATAGCGGATTGATACATTTTGACTCGTGTATAAACAATATTTGCCTATAGACTCAAGTATAAGCATATCCAATATTTACCTAGAGATTTAAGTATAACAAAAATACAAATTTCGACAAGAGTAGTAGTAAATTTCATCAAAACCCAACTCAACCCAGAGCTACCGAATAGAAATCCATATCTTTATGTGTCAGTTTATTTTTAGTCTTTTTCTCTACCTGAAACATCAGTTGTGGCGTGAACATCGTAATCTAGTTTTATTTCAATGCAATGGAAATTTAAAGAAATAACATTGAAAGATCAAAAACGCACCTGACTAAGCTCCAAAACAAGAATCAAATAATTATGAAAGCAACAAAATTCACCGAGACATTTTTCATTTTTATTAAACTCCAAAAGAATCATATTTACTGATGTTCGAGAAACTATAAAAATGCGTTAAAAGGCAAAAAAACAAAACAACAACAAACAAAAAAGACATAACCCCCCATCCCCCCCAAAAAAAACAAAAATAAACAACGATTGAACAAATTGCTTCAATGTACATATTAAGTAAACACATGTGCATAGCACACACAATGCTAAACATTGAATAAGAATAAAGAATATCGGCTTTGGAGTCTTAGAATTAATGTCTACAATTGAACACGTAACTCACACGCTATATGGCAATCGATGTTAAAGACTAAAGTCGCAGTCAAAAGGATTTTGTTAAATGTCTTTTAGTTCAGAAATAAATTATGAAACTGAGCATTCAACGGATAATTTTATCATATCAACTTTCTATCAAACTTAACCAAATAAATTTTGAAATTAAATGTGTGATAATAGCATAATAAGATCTTTGTAAATATGCGAATTCCTGCAACCGGCTATAGAAAAATGACTTTTGTTTGTGGACCATATGGTTTATCTAATGCTATTCGACAGGGTCCTCAACCCACCACTAATTTTTTTCTTTTTAATATAAATATTATGTTTAGTGGGTACAGAAGTTTGAATAGATATCTCTGTTTTTTAAACAGTTCAAACATATATAAAAAACCGTCTACCTACATGGGAAAAGTGAAAGCCTTAAGAAAAAAACGTGCTTTTCCATATTGACACAAGTCGACCTCCGGAGAAAGACACATTTTCTTTCAGGGAATGAAGTCGGTATTATCAAGAGACACAGGAAAGCAGAAAATCTCAACTGAAAGTAATTTTCTACTTTATTATAAGGGGGAATAGGGAATGACAAATTTAGTGGAGTAAGATTTTAGACAATGGTGCCAGTGCAGGCAAAGTAGAATGTTTCGACATTATATCAGTCAAAGTAGCTTGCGTAGTAATCAGATTATGCAACACTCTAAGAATAATCTCAGTATATGCACATTCGTCGAAAAGTTCTTTAAGAAATTGAAGGGTTTTACGAAGACATTGCTTGCGTTATAGACGGACAGAAAGGAAATTAACCATTTTGATAGCCGACTTCAAGGTAAAAGCAAGGGCAAAATCAAAACCATAAGAATATAATATAGGAAAATTTGGAACAGGGAAGAGGAATTGGAGAGCTGTAACATGAATTAACATCTCAGAAAGACTAAATATCAATCAGAAATACATGTTTTTATAAACGAAAAGTTTATTTTTTCGTATGAACCTGAAAACGGTAAAATGATAAATGAAATAATAGCTGATAAAACCAGTAGCTTTATAAATGTAACATTTATAATTCATTATGGGAAGGGATCATAGAATGGTCAGCTACAGAGTCAGACGTGTCTTTAAAAGTGTAGCAAACAAAAGGATTTCCAGAAAGCAAACATGGTCACCTACAGAATCAGACGTGTCTTTAAAAGTGTAGCAAACAAAAGGATTTCCAGAAAGCAAACATGGTCACCTACAGAATCAGACGTGTCTTTAAAAGTGTAGCAAACAAAAGGATTTCCAGAAAGCAAACATGGTCACCTACAGAATCAGACGTGTCTTTAAAAGTGTAGCAAACAAAAGGATTTCCAGAAAGCAAACATGGTCACCTACAGAATCAGACGTGTCTTTAAAAGTGTAGCAAACAAAAGGATTTCCAGAAAGCAAACATGGTCACCTACAGAATCAGACGTGTCTTTAAAAGTGTAGCAAACAAAAGGATTTCCAGAAAGAAAACATATCCTAACCCATTGAGAACATGGAATTTCAAGGTAGAAATCAAGAACAGATTCCGGGCTTTGTGAAATGACAAAGGTAGCAGAAAATTATAATTAATAAATCAATAGGGATAATAGCAAAAATGAAACTACAATGATAAAGAGAAATACTCAAAAATAGTAATCATTAAAAAGATGATAAATATAGTCATGAATAGTAGAAGCGGTCAAACTGAAAATGCCGAATGAAACAAACTAATGAATAAAAAGGAAAGACAAAAAGAAAGATGACAGTGGAAAGAATTGCCAGGAAATATAATAGCTTGAAATATTCAAACCCTCATAAATAAACACTTACTTGAAGAAGCGAAAAGTTAACAAATGTAGTTATAATATGTTAAGAATATCGAAATTAAAACTACCTCTCCAGAAGATAGGAGTGATGTTACTTGAATAAGGTTTGTGCTTCAAAATGAAAAGCATCATGCAAAGATAGCATATTAACAGACCTTTTGAAAGATACAGGAAATAATTTTACAAACGATTAGCACAACTATTTTCTCGGTGCATTTGAAAAAGGAAAAAGAGAAGTCATAAGAACCGTGCAAACTTATAAATCGATTAATGAATACCAATGAATTGAATGAACACTAGCGAAGCAATCAGGTAAGTTTTCAGAGTATTTATCGAAAAATATCTACAAACAATAAATCAAATGATAGAAAAAGGTAACCGAATCTAAAGTAATGTTTCGTTTATCATTTATGACTATAAAAATAGAATTTGTCTATTTAGAACATAGGATAGTCTAACTCATTCCGAGAGTAGGATATTAATGAAAAGTATATAATGTTATTGAGAATATATACGAGGACAGAACTAAGATAATTCGACTATACAAAGACAGAAATAAGGAGCGGGGGGAGAAGCATAAAATATGATATTGTGTGAGTTGTTATAAATTATTATAAGTTATATATCATTATAAATGTTTTGATAGTAAACGATATTATATGCTGAATGATATTTAGTCAAAATTATTTTCTAGACGTTCTACCAACATCAGTTGGTTAACTGATAAATTTAGCCTGTTTAAATTATTTTTATATTTTTTCAATTTATCTATAGACTGTCGCACATCCAGATCTGGTTTATGAAAAAACTGACTAAAAATTCTGTTCATAATATTTTTGTCACAATAATTGATAATCGTTATCAAGAGCGTTTATTATATCAGTTTCAAATGAAAAAAAATATTTTATTGATTTGTTCGTATTTTCTAGAAATCTTATTTTAATTCAACTGGTCATTTATCTAAGGCACATGATGTCATTTATAATATATCTTGTAACTCTATGTAAATGATGTAATTTAGTCTAAAGTATTTATTAGAGTCACAAAACCTCATAGCACCAAAAACTATTATTAATGTATATTGCTAATGTTTTTGTAAATATATAATGATGTATGGGAATTCAAGAACGAGGAACAGTGGATTTTACAAGAGATATATAAAGTTGATGGGTAATGGTGTACCGAATTGGCAGGAACAATCAAAATTCAACTCTGACATGGAGTCGAGCCAAAACTACATTAACTTTTGCCGCTATTCCATTTATCTCGTAAACTGAAGGAAGAATTAATGCTCACATAGAAATTCTAAACGACATGAAATAAATTTTAACTCTCACAAAAGATGCTGAAAAGGTTCACTTAAGTGTCTTCGATCTATTTGAATAAATGAATTGCAGAAAATCATCATCATATACGAAAAAGTTCAATTATTCCTTTGCAGCGATCGTATCAGTCAAAATTTGTATGTAAATCTGAAGCACACTTTCTTCATAAACACACACGCGCTCACACACATACATATATATATATATATATATATATATGGAGGAAAAACTTTCATGTCTAGTCGGCAGAACTAGATATATTAAGACGATGTTCTCTTCACTACTAGAAAGACATTATTTCTGTCACCAATAAGGGGAGACAACTGTGAAAACTAAGCGTCGTTTCTGCCACTTTATAGACAGATGGAATAATTGCCTTGCTGATAGCAGTGGAATTTATCGCTCGTCTAACAGTGGATTAAAAAAAATCGATCGACTCTCCCAGTCCAGTTGTCGATAGTCATCGGTCCTCATTTCGCCAGTACGAGTCGTCGATGGACGTTTGACAGGCAGGTCAATTAATAGTCGGCTTCTTGCGGCGAGGTTCTTCAGACAAAAATAAATTGTCCTGTCCAGAACAAGTCAAATCAATAGACAGAACTTGCTGGAGGAGGGTTCATGTAAAAATGAACATATAAGTTCAAGAAATTTGTTACCGGTTGCGTATTACTCTATATTTGCGCCGGCTGATGTCAGTTGAGTATTGGTTTACATCAATAAGAGTAAATTCACTTGAGCGTGGAGTAATAAGCGTGTATAAAGTAGCGTATGACGATGCCTTCGATGTTTCTATTAAATTTTGTAGGTGCTCTTAAAGAAAATCGAGAAAGGATATGTTGTTTTTACTGCAGAGTGAATTGCTGTACATTTCATAGCTCTGAGTTAGTCTTGTTTGTTGAGCCGAAAACATTCTAACGCATTGGATTATGGGTGTGCGTGTGTGTAAATTGAAAAAGAGAGCGAAAATAATGTGTTATGTTTACAGAAAAATATTCAATTTACTGCAAATAAAGAAACGATAAACAAAACAAACATTTCAAACTTATTTTTGTGTTTTGTATTTCAGCTGCAACTATAGAGTTATTATACATAGGACTGCTTTGTTGACCAAATTGCTTGGACTAGCATTAAATAGCATCGGTTTGGGAAATTTTACTTTCAGCTTTTAAACAAATTATCGTACATTTCCCTGATGAAGGAAACGGGAAATAAAACAACATATACGTCTCGATCAGACCCGCCGGAGCCATCAGAAATGTGTCTTAGTCTAAAAAGCAAAACAAAAAACTCTATGGCAAGGTGGTGGATGCTGCAAAGTATTTCGAAATCAATGCCAAAATGGAAGCACAGAATCTCCATCACATGCCCCATTATAAAGGAACAGCCAGAACAAATCGACGCCTTAAACCAATTAACATCAGTAAAAGCAATGGACAACTGAAATGAGTTGTTCTATAAATTTACTTTTAACATTAACATCTTTTCAGAAGAATCTTCATTTCTACAATTTTTAAATAAAAAAAAAACAAGTATCTGCTTGTTTATTGCCTGGTTTAGAATTTTGACTGAACTGTTTACAGTTTACCATTAAAAATGGCAGCTTTCAGCTCATTTTGGAGCAATGATCAGTCAAGGTATCTAAAGTGCGTGGGAGATAACCATTCAGAAAAATATTTATGCATTCTTCAAGAAATATTTCTAATATTCACTAGGTATATTGAAAAAACTGCACTTTTTGATAGAGGAGAGAACATTTTATCATATCGCTGTTCGAGAAAGGTAATAATAATAAAGGTTTTCCTTACTTAATGGTATCCTTAATTATATCCCTTATGGTATACTTAATGCTATACCTTAATGCTATAGAAAGTCTTCTAAAATTTAATTTGCATGAAAATAGTCTTGAATAATCGATATCATTAAATAAAGGCATTTGTTTCAAAAATAGATGTGCCGATAAATTATTGCCATATTTCTATGCGTTGATATTCGAAAACCCGAATATAAGCATGTCTTCTTTAGTGAAGATTTCTCAGGTATTATCATTCGTTTATGAGTCTGGTTATGTTTTTTAAGATCGGCAAAATGAAGAAAAATCATAAGACCACAATAATCAAATTGCTCAGTTTTTTTTTATTGCGCTCAATTGCTAAATACACTTTATTGCGACTTTGTGAGTACTTGAAATCATGCAACATTAGGAAACGAAAAAATTTCCTCGATATGTTCAGTTAATGAGAATGTTACAGACATTTGTGGATCGAGTTATTCACCAGGGCACATTTGCACATAGGCGTCTGCATATGAAGACATGTCTTCTTTTTTTTATTATTTTAACCCATCTGGTATTAGTCTTTGCTTTTCAGCACAATGTAAACAATAATTAAAATCCAAATCAAAACATATCTGGCAGGTACAATCTTTACAAATAGATTTCTAAACATGGAATTTTAATCTCTCTCCTCTCTCCATATGTGGTCAGCCACACCTGATTTTTCCACTTCCCCTCGCGTTACAGCTTTCTGGTGTTCTTGAAGCCTTACCTTAAGGGAGCGGCCTGTCTCCCCTTTATATTTCTTTCCGCAGCTGCACGGGATAGCGTACACACAGTCTTTAGTCACGTTCTCCTCTATTGGGGATCTTACTCGGGAGAGATATCTGCGAAGTGTCGTCAAGCTTTTAAAGGTTGTCCTGATGTTATATGGTCCGCAGATCCTTTGTATTTTCTCTGATAACCCCTTCACATAAGGCAGACAGACTGTTTTCTGAGTGTTGTTTTCCTCCTCTTGTACCCGCCTATCCCAGTTTTTCGGGGCTGCTGCCATGTACCCAGGGTAGTTGTTACGTTGTAGGGTACTATTTATACTGACCACTTCTTTATCTAAGGTCTCTGGGTCGCCAATTATGCTCGGTGTTGTAAGCAGCGGACGATCCATTTCTTTACGCTATGGAGGGTGGAGGGTGGGAGTCCAGTGAATGTCGATTTACGGTATACGGATGTCTTGAAACCATGCTCTGTTCGAGATATTAGCACATCCAGGAATGGGAGTGTGTTGTCACTCTCCTTCTCTATTGTGAACTACATTGAAGGTCTTATCGAGTTCACATGGTCCAGTAGAACCTGATCCTTCTCCTGGTGTGGCCAGAGTTTGAAAGTGTCATCTACGTACCTTAACCATATAGTAGGCTTTAGCGATATAGATTCTAATGCCATTTCCAGTATTCCATGTATATATTCGCCATTGCTGGTGATAATGGCGAGCCCATTGCTAAGTCTTCATCCTGTCGATATATGTGTGATCCCATTCTGAAGTGTGATGCTTGTGTACAGAAAGTCAACATCTCCATCAGATTATCTATTGGAATACTAGTCCGTTCTTCTAGGAATGAGTCAGATGCTGAGAGTGCCTCCTCCGTCGGTATCTTGGTGAACAAACTCACCACGTCCAAGCTCACCATCTGGTTGGATAGGATCGGAGCATCTTTGATTATTTCCACGAAGTGGGCGGAGTTTCGGACATATGAAGTCGACATTCCGATCAATTGGTCAATTATATCTACAAGGAAGCAACTCAGAGGGTGGCACACAGAGCCTTGGCAACTAACAATCGGCCTGAGTGAAATACCGTCTTTGTGAATCTTAGGAAGACCGTATATGTAAGATAGCTTGGTGTAACGCTGCGATAACTGTCTATACGTCTTAGTCCGAATAATGTTAATAATATGCATAATACCTCATCTCAGAAATGTAGACACACACACACACACACACACACACACACACACACACACACACACACATATATATATATATATATAGTAACGGCCATAATATAAGGAACGGGAACAACAAAGACATAAATATGTGTATTGCTTAAAAAGTAATGCATGATTAGCAATGAAATTTTTACCGAATAAAGATTAGGGTGTAAAGAATAAATATTATACAAAGTTACAAAAATTTACATAATATTTTTTTTTTAAATAAAGATTAAATGGAACAAAGGAAATAAGCTACTGGAACGATGTTAATAACTTGCATAAACTTTAATTTACATTTTTAAAAAAAACTCGATGGAGCTTTTCAACAATAAGTAAAAGTTCATTTATCATTAGGACTTTCTTTTTAAGCAATATGGCAAATTCTACACGCAAAACGCCCTAAAAAAAAAACTCATTATCGCTAACTATCAAGAAAAAAAGTCAATTTCAGAAATTTCTGATATTGTTCATAGGTCTAAAAGTGTCGTTCATCGTGTAATTAGCAGGTATCAAACGGATAAAACGTTAGGTGCAAAACCAAAAACCGGCAGACCCCCAAAAAACATCGCAAAGAGAAGATCGAAGAATTGTTAGAATATCTACAAAAAACCGTTTTGAAACTGCTACATCAATTGCCCGTATATTTAATGAAGAGAAAGATAATAAGATCTCAAGGAAAATGGTTGCTCGCAGGTTAAAAAATGCAGGATTGCATGCCCGTATTCCAGCTTCGAAGCGTCTCATTTCAAAGCGAAACCAAAGGGCACACCTGGAGTATGCGAGAGAACATGTTGTTTGGACTGACGCACAATGGGATACAGTTCATTTCAGTGACGAGTCCAAGTTTACTATATTTGGTTCTGAGGGCAAAACTTACGTACGCCGTAGAACAGGTGAAAGACTGTCTTCTCAATGTGTCAAGAAAACCGTTAAGTTTGTTGGTGGCAGTGTGATGGTGTGGGGAATGATTTAATCTGCAGGAGTTGGACCTATCATCCGCGTACATGGCAATATCAATGCTGAGATTTACAAAAGGCTTCTTCAGCAGCATGTGGTACCAATATTACACCATAATCTTTATGAATCTCCTATTTTCATGAAAGACAATGCACCTTGCCACAAGGCTCAGAAGGTTATGGCTTTATTTGAAGAAGAAGGAATCGCCCTAATGAAGTGGCCAGCCCAGAGCCCCGACCTGAATCCAATAGAAAATGTTTGGAAGATAATTGGAGAAAGGGCTCAGAAAAGAAATCCGAAAAACTAGGATCACCTATGGGAGTTATTGAAAGACGAATAGGAGGGAATTACTGCTGATTTTTGCAAGACATTAATTTGATCATGTGGTCTACGATGCAGAGAAGTCATTGAAAATAAATAAATCGCTTATTTCCTTTGTTCCATTTAATCTTTATTTAAAAAAAAACTATTATGTACATTTTTGTAACTTTGTATAATATTTATGCATTACACCCTAATCTTTATTCGGTAAAAATTTCATTGCTAATCCTGCATTACTTTTTAAGTAATACACATATTTATGTCTTTGTTGTTTCCGTTCCTTATATTATGGCCGCTAGTGTATAACATAAAATATAGTTTTAATGTTTAGTATATTTTTGGTAGAAGTGCTCAGAATCCTGGTAGAGTATGTGTGTCAATATAAACGTGGACACCGTTTGTTTCACGCTTGAGAGAAATATTCAGCTCATTGCTAAAGCATGAAATAAACTGTCAACATTCGGTGTTGGCCATTGTGTTCATAATTCATATCTATCTAGGACTTAGCTTATATGTACTAATCTGTTTATGCTTTCAGTAAAATAATAACAGAAGAGAAAATTCATGAGGGCAGACTGACATTCTCTTGATCTATCGCTAGTCTTCTAATCATTTCACCGAACTTCACTATTTTTTTCAACAACTCACTTCATCAACCTGTAGGAATTCGGAGATATCTTGTAAAATAACACATTTAAGTCCTTGTTGGAAGTGAGTGTGTGATTGTACAAATTCAAAGCAGATCGTTAACAGATAATGACTACATCGTTTTCTGTCGTCCAATCTCAATAAATAAACAAAACATTTTATTTAAAGCATTGAGAATTTCAACATCAAATACGTATGACGCCTTAGTAAGGTGATAAATTAAACCTTAAACGAACATTTATTTTTATTCAACTGAAATAATTAGGATAAAAAATACTGTTAATAATGCTAAAAGAAAATAATTATAATTAATTTTTAATGATACTAATTAAATACTTAATCATTAAGATATGTACGTAGAATTATTATATGTGCGATAAATATGCATAAGTGTTTTAGCGATTTCAAATTATTGGTTTACCCCCCCCCTCATATATATATATATATATATATATATATATATATATATATATATATATATATATATATATATATATATATATATAAGGTGGGTGCTGAAAAGTTATCATAAAACCCTGCTGTCAAAAAATTCTGTTTGACAATTTGATCAGATATTGGCTCGAGAACAACTCGTATATGTATAAATATCTATCTATCTATCTATCTATCTATCTATCTATCTATCTATCTATCTGAATCTGTCTATCGCTATCCGTTCACACGTATAGTAGGCAAACTTGCTTTCTAGCTGTCTGTGCATATCTATCTATCTATCTATCTATCTATCTATCTATCTATCTATCTATCTATCTATCTATCTATCTATCTATCTATATGACAATTCTGGATGTTAGGGCAGCTATTGTTCTTATAAATATGTATTGTTAAAAACAATAGGCATTTTATGTTATTATGTAATTATTTTTTTTTTATTTACTAATATTCTTTCGTAAAAAAATGTTGCTGTGCGTGGATAAATTGTTCAAAATTCACCGAAGCTTTCGATACATATGAAACATCAACAGGTTGTGAGTG
>OZ010584.1:49219091-49241591 GCA_963932145.1 Acanthosepion lycidas
CTCTGGCTGATAGCATGAACCTAGATCTCATCTCAGGTGATTATTCTGCTATCTGTGTTGATTAGAGTATTGTCAGCATTCAGTAGGACCTTTTACTACAGTTAGTTTCTCTTTCTTCTCTAGGAAACACAATTAGCTGTATACGTCTATCTTATTACTGTGTTAACATCAAATATAGCATTGCATAAACATTCGCTTATATCCTGTGAACGTTTGTGGGAATTATTCCTCTAAAACAGATATTCTATGACGGCATATTGCTTTCTACATATGTCTAGATTAGGAATAACAAAACTGAAGGAAACTTTACAACTTTTCTCTTGGGATTCTAGTCACTTCATTGTTTATAGATAAAAACCATATTTTAAAAATTAAATTAGTGAGTTAAAAACATTATTTTTTAAAAGAATCAAAGATATTATTTTTGATCATCACTCGTATAAGGATAAAGCATAATGTGGGTTATGTATCAGGCAGTATATATATATATATATATATATATATATATATATATATATATATATATATATATATATATATAACTTTAAACGTTATTTATTTAATGGCTGCCCATATTTAATATTTCAGTATATTTATTTTCGTCTAACGTCTTCCTGGATATCCAGTAAAAAACAAAAAAACTTTTAAAGTCATGAAAATTTGTCGGATTAATAAATAAATATCCATTAGTCAATTTAGAAGCTGCTTTGCTTATATTTGGATACGAAACTGAGCAGATACGAACTTTCGGAAATCTGTGTTGGTCTGAAGCATATCAGATTTAACAACATTATCTCCTGGAAAGGGTGAAGCAAGTTCGAATCCTGCCTGTGGATAATAAGATTTAATAACCTTTCTCTAATAGAAAATGCCAGTAGACAAAAATAGATATACTGTTTAAAATGAATGGAGTCTCTACTCACACAAAAACATATATATATATATATATATATATATATATATATATATATATAAAAGAGACGCATTTCTTCCTCTGGGTGACTTTATCAAGGCCGAGGAGAAAACGCTTCGGCAAAAAATAGTTTTCGTCGTGTCTTTTTTTATTCATTTGATTCCTTTAAAGATACACTCTATCTGAAAATAATTTACACACTTACATACACACGCATATATATATATATATATATATATATATATATATATATATATATATATATGCTCATGATACAACATACATCGATAAGTAAAATGTTACCGCTTATTAATATCTTTCTATGCTTTTAACACAACTTTTTCTTTTCTTCATGTCATTCATTACACAATACAATATTTTTCTTTTTCATGCTGAATGTAATCACAAAGATTTAAATGATTTTTTTTCATGAATAAAGATAATTAGAGGTGTATAGAATCGCACAAATCTATGTTCAAAGCTGAGAGCAAAAGTCTTGATAAACACGAAAATGATATGTTCTCTTGCTCTAATTCTGCCGAGTTATACGAATCAACGTTTTTACGGGCTTTTACTGTCAATGTGTCAGAAACAGGTGAAAAAGACCGGATGTCAAATCAGCCGGAAGCGACGAATAAATTGTGGATCAGATTTTTATCGATCAAAGCTTTAAAACCCTAACAATCTCGCATTACACATAACTTGGTATAGCTTTGCGTGCCACAAAGACATGGGCCTTCGCCACACCACCAAGTGTTGCTTCCAAGGTCGTGGCTGTATCAAGGAATCTACACTTAATGCCATAGAATTAACCTTGTTCCGGCAGAACATATTCTGGACCGGATGCCAATGACAAAGGCTTCATTCGCTGTACTGTCAGAGAAAATACAACCAGTCACGCCATGTAGCTGCTGCATGCTATTCATTAATATTGGCTTGCGAGGCGATATTTGGCAAATGCTTGGCTATAGATTCTTCTGACATTGCCACTTGCCAACATGATTCAATGATTCATGTCATTTTTGCATTATCACTTGGTATGGTATTAAGACGTTGAATATGCGAAGAAATACAAAATTGTGAGAAATAGAAAATTGGATTAAGAGAAATCAGTTTATTCTTTATTAGTTGAGATTAGTCAATATATATATATATATATATATATATATATATATATATATATATCTGTGCGTGTATCTGTGACTATGTATATATGTAGATAATTGTGTCTATCTAAGTAGGGCAGGGCAAACACATCATAATTTCTATGTCACCATGAAGGTTCACTATCTATTGAAATCTGATGACATAGTAGGAATAGAAATGCTTGTTATATTGGGCAAATAAAATTCTATAATTTGCATATATTTTTTTTTATTATTTTAACTCATTATTTTTCGTTTGCAAAGAAATGGTTCGCAATATTTAAGCTGTAATACGAGGGGAAGTGGAAAAATCAGGCGTGGCTGACCACATAGGGAGAGAAAAGGGAGATCACCACCCTCTGTGGGATCATAGACAAAGAACATCATTGGAAAATTCATAAACTTAAGGAATCAGCACATATGCTAGGCCACAAAAATATCCTGAGCTGACCATGCATAGAAATTAATACAATATAGGAAACAGTAATAAGGAGTGGCAAAAAAAGCGATAATAACAACAAAAATTGCAAGATGAGCCCTGGTAAAAACGTGCGTGGTAACAGCAAAAATTTCAATATGAGCACTGGTAGAAAATGGTGGCTGAAGACATTAGGTTTATAATACCCAGAAATTCATACACAGATGTCCTCAAGGACACATGGTACAGTGGATAAGGGCTGTTATCCTCATCTTTGTCGCCATATTTATTACACATAACACAGTGGATAAAGGCATTAGTTAGATCCAGTGACAGGACCCAAAGAGTGCGAGTTCAATACCTGGTTAAGGCGGTGGAGAACTTGGAGAGGAGAATTAACAGGAGATAACTGGTAAGTGACATCCATGGCACGTGGAACTAGAACTGTCTACCCCAGTGAGCGAAATAAAGGGTTCAGTTCGACATTCCAACCACCTGAAGCAGGCCGGAAACGCTGTGATAAATATGGTGACAAAAGATATCTCAGAAATATAGACAGATACCAAATGGATCGCCGTTTTGTAATTGCATTGTAATCATAAAATATCAAAATCTTTAATATTGCCGTCAGTTTTTGATAGTACTAGAAAACTAGTACAGTATAATAAACATATAACAATATAAATGTCAATATAAATGGTATTAATAAAATATAAATATTAATAAATGCAATGAAAATGTTTTCCCTCGTCACTTTTTTATTGACAAAACCTGTTTTGGTGATAATATGTAGAATTACTTATTTCTTTACGGGATGCAAATAATCATTTCAGGGATTCTATTGGGGGACGGTGGAAAGAAAATTTATGAGTTATCATTTCTGTCTTTTTCCTGCGACGCTAATAATAAATAATAGTAAAATTAAATGATAACGATACACAGTATAAAAGACAGTTAAATTAATAATAAATTAAGCTAATCAGATTCATATTCGATGATTTTTCCACTTAGTGATTAGTTCAGAAAATTATCTAATAAACTAACGTATAGCAATAAACTTCTCTACCCTTGAATTACGCAAAAGAATATTTTGAAGAAAGGGGAATACTTAATAATTACAATTATAAGACCTTCTACCGGAGTCATCCAGAAGGGAGATTTCTAAATTCAGCACTTCTTTAATCACATATATTTCCTAACTCTATTATTTAAAACTTAAACGATAGCTTCACAAGTTCTAAACTACCATGATGCATAGTAACGCATAAAACAACATAAACGATAGAAAACAGGACAAATAATGTAAATAAAACGAAGAAAGAGGCTAACGTGTAATACATTCTCAACACACCGCGTCATTCGAAAGACAGATTTTAATGTTTCTTTTTTCGCTAAGAGAACACATGTGATAGAAAAGACAGTTAAACTATCCAATCCCTGATGTGTTTATTTCCAAAAGAGAATCCACTGTGTCTGTTCCCAACAAAATTCTATTGGTTCTCATATGAGAAATAACGGCATTGACACATTCCACTCTACTGTTACATCCCAGTTCTTCTCTTCAAATTCATTAAAAAAAAAAAGAAAAAAAGATTTTATTCTCAGTCTTCTAAATCAATTTCTTTATATCATTTACATGCCACTTTTTCACGAATTTGAATCTTCCCACCGACCATTTCATTAGGGTGTTAGTTTTTATGCTTCTTTGAAATTTTTACAAAGATTTTGTATTTCTTATTCGTTTAATTCTTTATTTTTCTACCACCTTATTTGTTGTAAACATTCTTGATTTCTTTTCTTTCTTATTCTCTGTTATATTCTTTCATTCTTTTTACTGTTTTCTTTTTCGAGTATTCCTTCATTCGCTCTTTTTCTAATTTTCTTCACCACAATACTTATCAGTTTTCTTCGTATAATATTCGCTCCTCTTTTTGCCTTCTCATTTCTTTTTGATTTTCCCTTAGTTTTCTTTTTTTGCCCATCTCACACTATTGCTCCGTCCATTATTCATCTCTCTTCGATTTTATTTCTTTTCAGAGGCTGTTGGCTTACAACTTGTATTTTTTTTATTTATCTATCGCAATAACCGCCTTTCTCCTGGTGTTTTTTTTTTTTTAATTTCCTTTTCTCTTCATATATATTTTATCACTATTTTTCTTTTCCTTCTTTACTCGAATTTATTTTTCTGATATTTATTTTAATTCATTTTCTTCTCTCATTTGTCTTATGTTCTCTATCTTTGTTCTTATAGTTTCTCTCTCGCTCTTTCTCCTTTTCCACTCTTCTATCCTTTTATAGTCTTTCGCTCCCTCTCCACCCATCTCTCGTCCGTTTTGCACTTTGCCTATCCCTAAGTACCTATCTGACGTTTATAGTTCATCCCGGATGCAGTTACTGTCTCGTATCTCACACATGGCGCTTGCCTCAGCCATACACGACTTTTATAGATCCATCGACTACCGTTAACACAACGTATTCCTCCTTGACAGTGACCTTCCATTACATAGCAGAACCCATTACGTATGTACAATCCACCTTAGCAACACCAGTAGCGTTGATGCCCGAGGAAGACAAGACAAAACGAGACGGGACATGAAAAGAAAGCAATGCTAGGGGCGACGAGAAAGAAGAGAAAATGGCAGCACGTTCGTTTGAGTAGTGACTTTGAGCAATGGAGATCGACTCACGTACATTAGCCAGGAGGACAATATTTACGGGCTCTCTATAAGATTTTGTTCAAACGAAATCTGCCCCAAAACTAGAGTTCCGGTTGGATGTCTACGGCTTCTTTATGCTTTTATTGATTCACACTTTCTATTCGGTTGATCTCGGGAGAAGAAATACCAGTCTTCATGTCGCATGTCAAGGTTAAAATAGAAGAGAGATAAAGAAAAGAAAAGGAATTAGCAATCACTCCGAAATCGAGAAATCTAATAAAAATCGGAACTCTAGTATTTAGGGCCTGTTATAAGTAGAATTTCCGCGGTCACAATGACGGTTAAAGAATATTGCGATTGATTGTAATTGCAAAGTAAATGCTTCTCAATATAAAAATACATCGACGTATTTTATTGTACATGAAGTAATTTAAGAAATATGTTTTTTGTTATTACGCATTTCTTATTCATTTTGTAAAAAAATGAAAACAATACGTGGACATGCTGAAAAGTTCTCTGTCTGACCGGATTTCTTCTTGTAAGGTCTTCTTGCACGGGCCGAAAACGTTTCGGCTACTATTCATACGCATGTAATCCACATCATTTTCTAAGGTCTTCTTTGCATAAGTGTTTCCTTGTTTATTATATATATATATATATATATATATATATATATATATATATATATATATATATATATACACATAAAAAAATAAATAAATCTCCATAGACACGTAAACTAGACTAGGCGAAAACATCTTCCGTTTTAAATTTAGACACTCCCACCTTACCCTGACTATGAAAGTAACTCTATACTGATACAAATTATTAACACCCAACACCCCTCCCTATTTAAACAATTCGGCCTGGTTGTTACCATGGAAATTTTGAATTCAATAATGAATATGCTATTAAAACACGTAAATTTCAGAAATAAGTTATTCCCAAAAAATTTCGCTTGAAGATGGAACAGAGCTTACTTTAATTCAATTTAATTCAAATAATATATGCATATATATTCAAATATATATATATATATATATATATATATATATATATATATATATATATATATATATACTTCTTTTAAATATCAGTTTTATCCCGACTTCGAAGTTTCTTGGTAACATTTTCAGTCTTCAGAACACCTTGGAGATTGGAAATTTTATCAAGAAACTTCGAAGTCGAGATAGAATTGATATTTAAAAGTTAAGTAATCTTTTCATATAATATTATTAACGCTCTATTTTTAATATTATTTTAATATTTTTAATATTGGTCACTATATATAAAAACATCTGTTTCTTAAACCTTATATATATATATATATATATATACTCTTTCAAAATTTGAATCTATGCTCTTATGCCACGCCACATTTCTTTCCGTTTGGTTGACTTTACATCCATTATTCATTATTGAAGTGGCGGAGATTCGAGTCCATGCTACTCTCAGAAGCATTAACTGGAAAGTAAACTCCGCACACTAGGCCGGATTTTGAAATCGGCTCGCTGATTCCACCGATAAACCTCACATCGTATTTTCTAAGAAAATGCCATATGGGAAAGCTCATAACTGATGACATGTTTAAAATATTTATAAAGTGCCTCTTATCTATGTCTGAACGACCTCCACTACGAATATAAATGTTTATACGTGGGTTGCTTCAAGACATATACAAACTCCTGGGTCTCTTTTGTTTTCCTTACACAGATGGCTACTGACTTTGAGAGGCTCACTTTTGCCTATACACAAGTACATACACGCGGTTAATTGATTCAGATTTCTAAAATTCTATAGGGAAGAGTATATAAATAAACGGATCTGGATAATGTTTCACATTTGGATATACAGACTGCGGAAATTCATTGGCCAAAAGGTATAACACCTGCACAGACATGCGTTATCTTTGCTGTCCGGAAACAATTTAATCATAAAAATATAGCTATAAAATAATGAATATAATAAGTAAGTGATATGGTATTATACCAATTTTAGAATGATTTTTCTTTATGATAATGCATTGCATTCACATATTACTTGTTAGCAGAAGGAAACATCGTTTACCCCAGAAGAAAGTGCTATGAATGAAAAATCTATAGTGAAGCAACTTAACTAACTGGTCTCATACCTCCTGCTAAACAATATGGTAAACACGAGGTATAAAAGATATATCTCATTTATTCTTTCTATGTATATAGAGAAAAATCTGAGTCGCCAGAGGATCATTTCGTCACTTGACACTGGTAGATACAGTGAGGTTTGTCTTTTCTTGACTGCATTGGATTTTATTCCAGAACTGTTCTGTTCGCTTTTGTATTTTGAAATTTCTAGTTTAAACTATGGAACGCTTTCTATTTTGTCAACATATATTTATTAAATGCATTTCTTACTTGTTCATTCTTTCTGGTAGCTTAAGCCAGGTTTTATTTGTTTTTGGCATTCGTATGATTTCGAGTCTTCTAATATATATATATATATATATATATATATATATATATATATATATATATAACCATTTGCGATTCTCACCCGTCGAAGTGCAGTTGAAATACACTGAAACGAAGTTGCATCTTTGTAGTGAGTAAAGTGTTTTTGTCTATATGACAAAATTATAATATACATATATATATATATATATATATATATATATATATATATATGTTCATCTTGAACTCTGTTGCGCATGCAAACTAAGTTATGAAGTTCTCTCTCACTTCCTTTGTTTATAGCAGTAGAAAAGGAAAGTATGTAGAGTGTGGTCATCTCACCAAACAACAGAGGTTACAATGATGACTATGGTTTATGCAGCAGTTTTTGGCCAAGACCAACATTCACCATGTATGTCAACAATCATATGCCCCAAATCTCAAACCTTGCGGTTTTTCCTCTTCAATAATGAAAGGAAGAGCATTTCAAGACGTCGAGAGAATGCGACAAGGCAGCTGTTTGTAATTTCAAAAAAAGAATTCTCATGAACGCTTCCATCTTTGGAAAACATGTTGGATAACATGTGTGGCTTTAGAAGGGGACTACTTTGAAGCAGATTAAATGCCGATCAGAACTTACATCCAAACGCGCGCACACACACACACACACACACACACACACACACACACACACATATATATATATATATATATTAGGTTGGTGCAAAAATAATGTCATTTTCTCACATAGTAACATATGTGAGAAAACGACATTATTTTTGCACCAACCTAATATATATATATATATATATATATATATATATATATATATATATGGAGAGAGAGAGAGAGAGAGAGAGAGAGAGAAAGAAAGAAAGAAAGAAAGAAAAAGAAAGAAGACTTTATTTTAAAGTTAAAAAAGACACTGAGGTGAACAGTAATAAGATGCATGGATTTCAATGTCTGACCTGTGTGGATGTTGATCTGTTTATCTCCATTGGAACTGTGTCTCTTTCTTATTTGGGCTAGGATTCGATTTTCTTTCATAGGTAAATTTTTAAATTTCTGTAAACGCTAATCAATTCCGTGACGAGAAGATAGAGTATCCGTGTCTACCCGAAACTTCATTTTGCATTCATAGCATAGCTCCTTCTATCAATTGATGTCAAAATAGTGTTGGGTTGTATTTTGAGGACTATAGCAATTAAATGTTTTAAGAAAAGTTTTGCCAATATTTATCGGACAAATACAACCTAATCATAAGGTTAGACTTGTCAGTGAGGAAGGAGCAATGGCTTTCAATGACACTTATTCTGTATCAGTGATACAAGCAAATCAAGCCAGACGTTTCTATAGATTTTGAAATCCTACTTAAGATTAACAGTTTAAATTGCGTGCTATACTTCCAGTGGTTTTCGCTTTCACAGTAAGTGGATTGTTCGGTTGGCTGCAATTGAATAATTTGATTCTAGTCCAATGTAAAGCTCTTTTCCATTAGCTTTTAATAGTGAATTGTTACAAAAAATAAACCAAGTAATTTTGAAAGACTAACAAACAATATATTTATGATTTACCTAGATTTCCTCCGAACAAACATCATAGCAAAACCGTTATTTTTTTTTAAAATTACTAAGCATGCGCGCACGCATGTGTAAACATTTTTGTAATATTCGTTATTTTTATTTTAGTGCGTCACTGATTTTCTGATTGCACACTCAGGATACATTATCTCGCAGAAGCAGTGACGTCTGAAACAAGAAGTGAAATATTTCCAACAAAATAAACGAACAAATTTTAAGCACATATTCAACATGGAGCCATGTGTATTTCATGCACTTGAACACATTCCGTAAAAATATACACCCATCCACTCATAAAAACAAGCACATACCTATATATGTATATGGATGGCGAGTGATATAAGTAAAAACTTCTTTTTCACACAAGGCTTCTTTACTGCAAATAAAATAGTTTTCTGCTAAAAACGCCAGAAACCCGAACTGTTCTCTATTTTACTTGTTCTTTGACAGTGAAAGAGAATACTATTATGGTTCTCTCTGCAGACGATACATTGTTTATATTTTATTAAAATGTAACGAACGAAGGACTGTCTTTGTTTGAAAACTGCATCTTACGATGTGGTGAAAATCTTGCTAAATTAAAGCTAGTATATTATTATGGGGGTAGGCACAGTGGAGTAATGGAGAGTGGCTCGGATTGAGGAATCGGAGAGCCGAGGAGAATTCCAGTCGAATCAATTACATTCACTTACTTGGGAAAGGTCTGACTCCTCTTCCTCTCCCCCCAGCTATGGTTAAATAGTGGGACACACAGATTTCTGCGATAGACCAGTTGCCATCCAAGGCAACTGGTCTACCGCAGAAAGAAATGGCAACCTACTGCAGGAAAAAATCTGTATCGAAAGATACATGATCGCCTAAGCGTATATCGCACATGGCAAATAACTGACTGGCTGATGTTATTATGTTAAAGATAAAGACTTCATGAATTTAAGAAACCTACTAGATTGGCGGTAAGGTTTTATCACTTTATATTTAGAATGGGTAGATGTAACCGTTAGTTCTATGCTAACAGTTTCTTCTTTCGCACTTATCGCTGTGGAACTTTCTTCTAGATTAAAAAATTTAAATGCAATATAAAACGTTATCTTTTATCTTCCGAATTCTTGTTCTTTTTTTTGTTCTCTCTCTTTTTGATAATGTTTTATTTTTCCCATATCCTCTCACATTCAGTAACCCCTTGAGTCTTAATGACTTTATTGTCGTGCTTAAGGTGAAATGATTAAAAATATCTACAAGTGTTTTGTCTGTAGAGGTTAAACATTCTCTGCGTGATAAGTAGTAAAATACCTCCCGAAAGCTGAACATTAGAAGATTTCGTTAAAGAACAAAGTAAAAATGCTGATTTATAATGTATTATCAAACTTCTATATGGCAGAAAATGCTGGACAATTTCTTCGTAGATGAAAAGAAGAATTGCGGTAACAGAGATATTGTTCTACAGAAGGATGTTGAGAATAGCATGGACGTAGCATGTGTGCAATGAAGAAGTTTTAAGGAAAATAGAAACAAAAAAAAACCCTTATACTTAAAGTAATAGAGCAACAGTTAGAAATTTTTAGGATACAATAATTAAAAGAAGGTTTAGAAAATTTGACATTCACTAGATAATGGAGGAGATAGCTAGTAAGCTACCGATAGTAAAAGGACATATATTGCTAAGAGTTACAAAGGACAAGAAGTTGTAGAGAGCTCAGGATCACCCACTTCTTGAAGGTGCGCGGCTGCACATAGAAAAACATTTTTGGTGTTATGATGAGGTTTAGTATATCAAGTAATTCAGGGGGAGAAGGGTATTTTTTTAATCAAATATCCTGATTTAGGATAAGGGGATAATATTACATTCCTAGAGATATTCCCAGCAACAACTAGAACCAATGTTATGAAACCTAGCTGTTGGTTTTGAACACGATATATTTACTTTTTAGTAGATTTTACTTGTTCAACTAGTGATACCAATCATTAGGGTCAAACCCTCATCTGCTCGTAAAAAGCGTTTTTCCTATGAAATAAGATAGCTTATCACTAAAAGTCCATACAATTCAGGAAAGGCTAATTATTCTAGATTGCACATAAACTTTGTCTTTCTTTCCGCGTTAGGCTGTAATTTTAACCAACTTCAAACAGAAATGGCTTTATAATGATGCTATAATGTAACTATGATTCTTTGAGTTATACACTGGTTTTTCTCGTCTTTCTATGAGAAGCTGCGAAAATTAGCTATAGTGCAAAACCGTGGATCAAAATGAGTAGAGCTAAGAGAAATGCTAACCATTCACCGGTTGTCTGACGATATTTTTGTTTCAGATATTTAAAAAATAATCTTATTAAGAATTGAGAGTATAATCTCTTTCTAGCGTCTGATTATGTGATCTGATTTCGTAATACCTGTTTCCGCATATGTTATCAAGATGCTATGTTTTTATTTCAGCAAGAATCTGTACTCAGTCTAATGGTTTCAAATTAAATTCAAACTATATAATGAAATATATAAATTATATAATCACTTCTGTATCAATGACATTATATGACTACAGATTATATTTGTTTACACGTCATGTCATACGTCATGTCATAATAACACCTTGTATTCTTCTTCTTCTTCTTCTTCTTCTTCTTCTTCTTCTTCTTCTTCTTCTTCTTCTTCTTCTTCTTCTTCTTCCAGGCATTTGTGATCATAACCTTCTACAATTTCATGTCTTCTGTTACTCTTAGTAAATTTTATATTTTTGCTATATCTAACTAATTATTTTCTGCAAACCATTTACACAAGCTCGTTAGGTAATTATACACTCTTTCCTTCTCACCTTCTTGCCTTCAGTTTGTCCTGAGTGTATCAAATTTTCGATTACCTCTTTCCTCATTATGTGCTCTAAAATGTCTGTCTCTTTCTGATGTTAATTATAAATGTAATTTTAGTTTCTATTTTTCTCCTAAACTTCGTCAGTGCTAACATGCTGAGTCCATGTTGTCAGCATTTTTCTGTAGAACCACATTTCTGTTGCTTCAAGTCTCTTCATTCACTGCCATATAGAAGTATCTCTATTACATAACACTTCAGTAATCTTTTCCTACTTTCTAACGTAATTTTTTCCGTTTCTTATTACTTTCCTTAGGTTTTGGAAGGCCTCTTTCGCTATCACAATAAGCCTTCGGATTTTAGTGTCGCAATTTATATCCTCTGTTAAAATACTCTTTAGATATTTAAATTGTTGTACTTTGTAATTTGCATATTGGGCCATTCTTTTTGCTGTCAGCTATACATATTGTCATCTTGCAATTGATGTTTAAGTTGGAAATGCTTGGTTTATTAGAAAAGCGACTTTTTACTTACAATATTGAAAGTTTATTGAACAGAATAGTTAGCGTTTTCTTAGATCTTCTGGCAGAACTCTGGAAAGTTCTTAATTTAATCTTCCCAGAATTTGATTTTATTTTCCCAACGAAGAGTTATTTTAAGTTACTTTTGCTGTCTTTGAGGGGAAAAAAATTCTTTTTAAAATAAGAGGAATAAATGTTATTCCAAAGGTGCAATATCTGGTGAATACATTCGATGAATAAAAAAAAGAAAAAAAAAGAATGCTTGTTATCCTGAAGGAATGTTACACTCTTTACCTAATTTAAGACGCTTTTTGTCGATGGCTACTATCCGTAGGTTTAGTTGAGAAAAGAAATGATCGAATTAGTTGTTTGGTTCTCCTGATGTAGGTCGCAGTTGAAGATTCCCGTTCATGTCCAATATATACGCACATTGTTTGGGTGTAGACAAGCTTTTGTTATAGTTAATGTTGTTTATATTTCGGTAACCGCTCGAAATCTTTCTTTCCACAAAATATGCAAAATGACATTTAATTATGTTTTTCCCCGCTAAACTTATTTAAAAATCACATCTCAGATTGATTGGCATAAACAAACTGAAGCAAATGATGTCAAAATGATTTCTTGACTGAGATGTCTAATGTTGAATATTCTCAACTCATCTTTTCAGTTCATTGCTATCAATTTCAATAGGTCTAGTCACTGAATTAAATTGAATCTCTAGTCGAATGTGAAAAAGTGAAAAATCTCCTTCAAACACATTTGATCATTCATTTTATAAACTGCGCAAATTTGTTTTTGCGTTCGAGTTGCATATTACTCTTCTTAAATAAATAACATATATAGAGAATGTTGCTTATTTTTTCACCATCACTGTTAGAAACAATGAGCAAAAATACTCTAATTATTTATATCACAATGTAATGACAAGAGATCTTTTGTAATGAAGTTATATAAAATCAAACGCTGCTAATTCGTTCTAACGGCAAACAGAAACGATCTTTATGGCTAATGCAATATAGCGGGCATATATATTGTAAATTGGCATCTTAAATCTTCTGCTGTATGTTAACATTTAATATCTCTGTATGTGATTCGCGCCAGAAAATGCCTGAATTGAATTTAATCTCCATCAGGAACTTTGATGATCTGTTTATGACCCTAGTATGTTCTGGGTTCACCCTTAACGATACCAAAATAAACTTTGTATTCGGTGTCACTTGTGAACGACAAAGGACCTAGATGTTTCAGATGGCTGACCAAAAAAGGTGCCCCAGGCCACTGTTTGTAAAATCGGGACTCAATGGATAATCACGAAAAAGCAAAGGTATTAGATCATGGACGTGGTAGGGCAGGCAGAAAACTGACTGAGGATAAAAGAAACCAAAAAAATTAAAAAATAAATTCTAGAACCTTGTCTGAGAAGCTATTGAAACTGTGAAACGAGTGCCCACAGAAAGTAGTGTATATCGAATTGGCTCCAAAACACATGGACTGAGACAGCAGCAATTGAAGATTATAAGAATACAAATCATAGAAGTGTTGTGTTCAGTAAGAATATCAAAGGACTGAATATTTAATTAGACTTACTGGCAATTACTATATTTAAAATATACAGCCAGACGATTTAAAAGATTTACCGAGAATTTTTTTACTGGAATAATTATTAAATAAGATAAAAAAGAAAGTAAGGAGAAAGGACTATTATGCAGAATGCTTAGTTATCGGCAAAAAAGACAGCTTAATGTGTGGGGTATGTGTTGGGGATATTAAAATCAAGCTGGTCTAAAATTCAACTATCTGCGTAGTGTAGTACCAGACAATGGAAAGCAGAAATCTGAAGACTCATTGGAAAAGCGAAAAATGACGACTAGAAAATAAGCAAAGTATTAAGAGACAGGTAAATTTCCTCAGAAATAAAAACAGTGTGCTGAACTTCTATGTAATCTTTTATATTGTAATAAATATAAGATAAAGAGTGTTTGAAGCCTCAGGGATGTGATTCGACTTTTAAACAGAATATGTGAGCAAAGAGAAAGTGTCCAAAAAAAAATAGTTTGATAGTAGCATGATACACGCAATAAGAAAGAACGGATGTGATTTCTGACCCATATCACGTGGAAAGAAGGCATGGAGATCTTTAACTTCACAGGACATGAATTCTAGGGCAAATAACAAACAAAATACTATTTTTTTTTTGGATGCGAATGGAAGAGTGTTAAGTTACATAGAGCAACAATGGAAAAGAACGTTTTGGAGGGCTATAAACAGACTCTGATGAGATGGTTGCCTTGACTACATGAATTTAAGTGTGCTATTAGATTGGCGTCAAGGTCCAACCCTGTTATAGTTGAATGTCATATTTTCCAAGCTCTCTTTCCTCTTTGCTCTAGAAATTTCATCTCACTCTCTCTTGTAGTTGCTCAGCATCTTTCTGTAGAACCTCATTTGTCTTTCTTCGTCTCTCGTTCATCTGTGATCACATTGTCCGGCATTCACTAAGCATTTAATATAGGAGGACCGATATTATACAACAATTCAGTAGACTTTTCTGTTTTTCTAAAGACATTTTTGAAGAACCTAGTTGACAGGAAAGCAGGAAGCTGGAGGAGAGTTTTACAGTCAAGAAGTGAGAATGAAAAATTTATTAGAATAGAACTTATGATTATATCTATCTATTTCAACAGTAAAAACTGAGATCTACCTGCAAAAAGGGTACTACCCTTAAATTCATGAAATCATTGTACCAAAGAGGGAAGCTGATAAGAAAAAAAATAGCACGAAAGTATCTATAGAAAAGTCCTAGGGACACTACGTTACGGCAGTGTGAAATTGACTAAAGCCAAGATGCTATGCCAGGACCAATAAAATTGCAGGTTCTTCTTTGGATTTTGTCAAGAATCTAGAGATATACAGTGGGAACACCAGACCAAATCTTCAATACAGAGATTTACAAACGTACAATAGAATCAGACGATAAAAATCGTTTGGTATGACACAGACAATCTTTATATTTATATATATATATATATATATATATATATATATATATATATATATATATATATATATATATATATATATAACAAATACATACCTATATATAATCATGTATGCGTACTTAAACATGCAAGCACACACATAAATATATATTGTAAACAAACAGTTTATGAAATTCCACATGAGCTGACAGCAGGAGAAGGTGGTAGAAAGCAATGAAGCGGGCGATATATCCGGGAAAATAAATCAATTTTATTCGAAAACCTTTATCGTGCATGTAAAGGTTGCCGCGCGCGCCATTGATAGTAGGGATGGTGCTTGGAAAGTGTTGAGATGTAGTCATTTCACTTAGGTCGGCATCTCCCTGGCAACAGAGAAATCTTCTGACGAAATATTACCTAAGTTTCCGCATCTTTCGGTCGAGCTGCGCTTTCTCGTGTCATCATTACATCATATCTTTTATTTCACACTTAACCGACTACCTCGACTACCGACGCCACTTTTAGAACCACTTTCACATATCTGTTCATCACTGCAAGTTTCACATCTTGAAAGGATGCGCTCCATTATTTGATATTTACAAAACGGTTCTTATTAAAGTTTCATTCCTTTTAATGTTGTTTTCATTTCGTCGATTTTGCGCTGTCTTGACAAACTAGAGAAACTTTGGCGATGTTAAATACTCAAACATCTGCTTAGATTTTCGAGTTCAGTATCTTATTGCATTTGCTTCTGCATGTGTGCATGTGTCTATATAATCTTTTATTTACGCTGGTAAACTTACGCCGCTGATTCGCATAACAGTAGAATTAACATCGGCAAATTTGATGACGGACATCAATGAATTGAAACAAATGTTATCACTATATTTTTACCGATTATATTTACACTTCATTGTCAATTAAGTGAGTTACATGGAATCTTTGTTTTAATTGCTATTGCAAACATTAACAAAACGATATGGACTTGAACTAATTCTGCTTTTCCTCACATGTTTTGACTGCTGATTTTGTTTAGCAGCATATCAACAATCTGTATGATTTGTTTAATGCCGAAATCTAAACATTAAGAACATTTTTATGACTTCAACTATATATATCTATTTTGAACGCAGTTGTATGCCTTCAACTCTAGAATAAATGTATTGTTGATCATTTTATTATAAATACGTTGGTAATTTTTTATATATGTAAAAACGTATTGCTAGTATTTTTACTACAAAAAATGTATTTTTATAATTAAGTAATATTTTCACACCAGTTTTGGGTTAAGTATTTTCCCATAAGTCGGATCCTAAAAGATGCTACCTCCTTGGGTTACAGTAGACCTGTGTACAACAGCAATTAAGAGGTTGTACACGCCATCAAAACCTCCCGATACCGGATGTAGTTTATCGTCATACCCAGGAATAATATGTCGCATTTACGCCACACACTTGTTTGATAATTATGCAAAATACTGCCAAGGAAAACGTAAGGAAAATAGTTTGCTTGCCAGCAGAAACAAATATTTATACATAAATAGAAAGCCAGGTAATATGGTGAACGACTGTTGCTTCTTCGAGTCACTATTAGGTAAAATGTTATTTCGCTATATGAAAAAATTGAATATATTTTTTTTAAATTGGATATAAAACTTAACATTAACGACAATATATAAAATTAGTAACACATTGGTAATCTTAATCTCATCAAGTTATCGTTTAACTGTTATCTTCCTGCCACCATTTATCATAACGACTTTAACAATGACCTTCTGCAATAACTGACTCTCGAGTTTTGTACTGGGTGAAATTTAGTATAAAAATTATGAACGGATTCTTATAAGACAAAATTATATTAAGTGTATTAATGATAAACATGTTTTAAATTAAAATAACTCTATTGAATCTTTCACTCCTAAAACAAAATGCTAAATACTCATTTTTTTCTTTTTCTTTATGTATCAGAAAACTTATTACATAATCGTACGAAATTTTCGGCTTGAAACGCTTCTCAAAATATTACGAACTGATGAGACATTATTGGTTTTAGAATCCCTTCTCGGTTGGCCCGACAATTTTTCCGTTTCCTCTCGTAATTATGTAATTATATCTGATTTCGAACGCCTACCATAGGAGAATGGTTATCATCGATTACTAGCAGAAAATTGCTACTTTCAATGCATTATTCTGGGCTTTCGCTCTCGCACCAATGAGAGTTAATCATGGGGCAGAATGAGAGCAGGCTCCTGTTAACATAGAGTCGATATTCGATTTAAAATGATGAATGATAAAAACTGTGCAGATTCACTTGGAGATTTACTTTACTTACATTTCCCTCGTACGTATTTCTCCAAATGCGCTTCGTTGGTTGGAGTAAAATGTTAAATATGATGACATCACATGATGGTGTCAACTATGCCAACACAAACATATCCACACACAACCATAGACTAATCACTAACAATTACTTAAGAAACTCTGAAAAGAAGGATGATATATTCGCGCCTGATTTCTGGAAGAAAAAAAAAATCGGTTTCATTTTAACCGATTTCTTTTCGACATACTAGAGAACATATCACGTGTTCTCTCAGGTAAAATCATTTACCAATCAAATAGTTCTATTTAATTTTCAAAATCTCTAAGTCTGTGAGCTGGTAAATATTTGAAAAGAAAAAAAAAGCAAGTCATGAAATGAAAAAAATAATATTAGCACATTTCATCGTGTCGAAAGAACTATTTTAGTACCGCGGTGACTTCAAAGTAACACCTTTGATCACTACTCACCAACTGCATGATGTAGACGAAGATACATTGTATGTTACGTGATTGTATTCCCCCTCGGAACTTACCGTATATTTCCGTGTATAAGGCGACCTTTAGATAAGACGAAGTAAAAAAAAATATAGCAATTTTTCATGAATTTATTCTATACCTGTAGTATACAACTGGTATAATGTTATTGGAAATGTTGTTACTTACTGTATCCTTAGAAATTCAAAATAAATGAAATAACAAAACAGATTCTATATGATGTTTTTCCTATACACGTCCCCTCTAAAAGGGTTAACCATTGTTTCTCTTGCGAATACTGATTCTTCTTCTACTTCTTTTCCTATATCTAAACAGTTACCAACAAGCTGGTGTACCAATGGCCATTTACTTATACTTCACCGAATATCACAAAATACCACTAATAAGAGTACGGTTGTGTGTAATCTTAAACTGTGTAATTATTTAACATCAAAATGATAATGAATTTTTAATGAGAAATGAATATTACGTTATCCTAAATGTTATTACTACCGTATCACTATCATGATAATTATTGAAAGTTTAGCGAAAGATAAAGGTTACTTTGAACACAGACATTACTCGATGTTTACATTTTCCCATTTGTGCTTGCATGGATACAAGTTGATTTGGAGTTATTCTTCGAATATGCAATTTATTATGAAGTTATTCCAGTAATGTATAAGGTAGAATTTTATTAGTTTTATTATTAGTGTATTTAACTATGTGTATATTTTCATGTACGTTATTAGTTATCGCACCGATGTCAAGGTTAACCTACCAACAAATATCACTCAGACTTTAAAGTTTCTTTTTTTAGAATTTTAGTAAAAGACTACCCTGAAATTTTAAGAGTGATTTTGGGGATTTAAAGGTCGTCTTATACGCAGAAATATACGGTATATATACGAACAACCATCTACATTCCCACACACATACATAATTAGAGAACTCTTTTAATTAGCATGAAGCCAAACTTAATACTGGGAACTCTAAACAAAATTTCTCGAAAAACTTTTCATATTTATTCATATACTCATTTGTCTACAGTTTTTGGTTTGATTCTTTAAATATAAAAGCTTATCGCTTTTTATTTACCGTATATACAACTTCGTTTTCCTATTCTCGGTATGTTCCATTTTCAGCGATTCTTCAAAAAAAAATGGTCAGAATTGAATTTAAAATATACTAAATCATTAATATATAAATTGTCCTAGAATGTTTTTCTCACGAGTTTATTAAACGAATATTGATATAATACTGTTTAAATATAACAGCTTCTGCCTCTTTTTTTCTTTCTCTGTGCTTTGTGTATCTTTGTGTGTCTGAAGAGGAAATTACGCTAGTAAATAACGCTTCTATTCCATCAGAAACTCTTTTAACCTAATAAGGTTTTCAACCTACGATTTTCACCTGCTGACGTTCGATAAGTTTACCTGCTTGCTTTGTTTCTTTATATTCTGTCCCCCCACCGTTTAGTTCTAAGTAATTTGCTTTACAGGAAGGCGGCGGCATCCACTGCTGATAGACTAAAAACTATGTCGAATATTTATATTGCTGTGGTGAATTCTTTCTCTGTTAACGCCCACCGAACACCTCCACACAATACATATGCCTAATATATGAAATTGATTTGTTATTTGTCTGTCTACGGTTCTGTCCGTTGCTTTAAAAGTATTAACACGGCAACATGATTATCGTAGTTGTTAGATCAGTGGACTGGTTGCTGAAATAATTGAGATTTGTTAATAAGTAGTGTTGGTTGTTCTATCACTAAGCTAAAGAGAGTTATCTAGGTCTTCAATAAATATATTTTTCCTTATATTTGCAATTCGTCTTTCACTTAGGCACATGAATAAAAGAAAAGAATTATCTCTATGAAGATTTTTTAAATACATTTATCATGTGTAATACAAAAGACACCGAAAGATGTGACCTTTTCCAATAAATCGATTTAATCTTGTTTCTACATTCTTTAGGTACAACAGAAAGTAGCATTAAGTAGCATTTATGGTCTTCAATAAATTTATTCTTAATTAGATGTTCTATATGTGCCTAGTTTCATTCTGCCTACTTATATCACTGGAGATTTACAAAAAGATATGCTATAAACTTCTGACTTGATAAAATTGACAGGGTGAGTATGCATGAACGCACGCACAGACACACATATGCACAAACACACACATATATATATATATGCATATATTAGGTTAGTGCAAAAATAATGACGTAATAATGTCGTTTTTTGACGTTAAAAATGCGTCAAAAAACGACATTATTACGTCATTATTTTTGCACCAACCTAATATTTTATTCAGGCAGAATCCTCTCTTTTATACAAGTCTCATTAAAGACAACTGACATTACAATTAAGCTTCTCATTTATTTTTTATCGCATTCATACAAATGTTTTCTTTCCTTGACACAAAGTATGTAAAATCTGTTCAAAAGTTCTGTATAACTGAGCGCTTTCGGCTATTCTTGTAGCCATTATCAAGGACGATTTTTATTTTTTGTTTCTACACTTTATAGTATATATATATATATATATATATATATATATATATATATATATGTAATATTTATATATATATATTATATATATATATATATATGTATATATATATATATATATATATATATATATATATATATATAAATATATTATATATATATATATATATATATATATATATAATAAACAAAAGTTCTAAATATTAGGTTGGTGCAAAAATAACGACGTAATAATGTCGTTTTTTGACGTTAAAATACGTCAAAAAACGACATTATTACGTCATTATTTTTGCACCAACCTAATAAATAAACAAAGTAAGCACGAGTAGATGTAATAATAATAATAATAATAATAATAATAATAATAATAATAATAATCAAAAATGAATAATTCAGTCATCAATAATAAAAAAAGTTTAGAAAGAATCCTATAAAATAAGCGCATTCGCAACCACAATTATTGCTACTCAATACCTTCTAGAATAATTCGAAACATAACCGTTATGATAATAAAATACACTTAACTAACCATAATGCGCCATTAACCAGTATATATAAGTAGTCGAGTCAAAGTAGAACACAGATGGCCTGAAGATTGCGTTCAAGCATGAAAGAGACCAGAGTGCCCACTTATATTTACATACGTTCTATCCATGTATTGATCACGTTTACCCATAAATATAACATATCTTAAACTATTGTTGTGACGAAGTAAATGGTTAAGTAATAACAAAAACCAGGTTTGCAATTATATCGTATATTTAACAGTAAGTACACCAGAAGAATATTACACGACTAGTGAGAGTGTATCGAATGAACTAGCGCTCAATTTATTCACAGTTCCCCGGAGTATTCCCTCCAAATAATCTTATAGTAGGCGGAAGAGTCTAACATAGACTCTTTAGAGGTAGGACACCACAACAATTATATATATATATATATATATATATATATATATATATATATATATATATATATATATTATCATTTATTTTCAGAAAAATCTCCTAGTGAAAAAGCACGCTGTAATTGTTCGCCTTGAAGGCAAAGCATATTGATTTAGAGATTGCTTGCTTCTTGAAAGTAGCAGGGTTGCAAAGGAGCAAAGTTCACAAAGAGCTGGAAGCCGTTGATGGGGATCTACATCAGTAGTTAAATGTAAAACACCCGCTAAGGAGACCAGAACAGATCAGAACAGCCACATTTGTACGAAAGATTCATAAAACCATCGGTAAGAAACTCAGAAAATCAGTTAAGGCCATTGTTAAGGTGCTCACTGTTTCAAGGCTTTCCATCGAAAGTACTGTGCATGACAAGTCATATGTGATGCGGAGAGTTCACTTCATGTCAGAAAGGAAAAAAGATCCGCGCAAAGTGATTGTTGAACAAGTTGAAACATGAAGACTCTTGGAATGCTTTGGTTTTTCTCTGATGATAAAGGTCAACCGAAGGAATGACAGATGTTTATGCAGAGACCCTAAGAACATTCCAACGATCATACACACAAAGCTTTGTGATGATTCCGGGAGTCGTGAGTAACGAGAGTGATGTCATATCTCCTCACCTTTTTCTTCAGGGCTCAAGGGTTAAGTCTGTAAACTTAAAAGATGTGTGGGAGGGGGTTGCTTAGATAATGTTAGCAAAGGAAGACCGTGCCAATAAGTCTTTCTGCCGTCTCATGAAGCCTAGACAACCCAAGAATGGAGTTGTAATCTCCGAGATCACGCTACCTTAAACATATGACCTCCTA
>OZ010584.1:49246591-49261591 GCA_963932145.1 Acanthosepion lycidas
CATCGTCTCTCTGACCGTTGTGCTGTCAAATAAAGTCCTATTAATTTACATATATCTCTTGTGCACATAAATTGAGGTGTTAATATTAGACAGAATTATAATGGGTGGTTTAACCATTCCTCATTTGGAGGAATGGCCTAAGCCGGATGATATATGTGTTATGTACCAGGTAAAGAGTTAGTGTAGCCGTGGTGGTTTAACTGTGGCAGCCATAAGATGAGGCCAGATTTTAACGTCGGTTGGCTAAGAATGTGTGTTGGGGTTTAAAAAATAGAAGGTGGTAAATAGATATAGATTTTTCTCGAGCATCAATTACATGCACATATATATATTTGAATCCTGGACAGATCTCAATGGCACGTTAAAACAACGGGTACCTATTTATGATACAAGAATTAGACCGCTGATGACTGACACGGATGGTAGCAGCCAACGGATTGAAATACTGCCACAACTTACATCTCGGCTCAACTCATGTCACTCAACTTTTCGTAATGTACCCACCATCTCATGATCTTTGTAAATGTCACTCAACAAAAATAACATTATTGATACTGTGGTCTAAGCGTTACCATCTCTTTTGGCCAAAGTGTCACTATTGTGTTGGTGAAGCTGATAGTAGGGCTGTAATCATATTAAGTACGTTCCATTGGAAGTCGTAAGGATCAGTCTTGAGAAATGTGACATTTACAGATTTTATTTCAGACATTTTCCCAAATCTTATGCACACTATGTTTTCCCAGTGTAGATGGTCTGTTTCAACAAGACAACAAAAACCTCCATCTTTCTCGGATGACGCAAAATTGCATCAAGGAATACTCTTCTGACTTAGAAGTACTTCAGTGATCTTTATATTCTCCAAATGTAAATAAACTTGAGAATGTATGGAAACATATTGAAGACTTCACTAGATTTTCTGTAGTATGCTTCAGGCATTCTAAACTTTATTTACATCTGGAGAGTATAGAGCTCACAGAAGGAGGTCACTGCAGACTTCACTAAATTTTCTGCAGTCACATCCCTAACAAATAACTCAGTTACAGATAGCATTGGAATATGCTTGAAAAAGACATATCAACCCAATGTCCAGAACCTCCCAGAGTTTAAACTATTCGTGTAGCCGCCGTTATTCAATCGTTTGGAGCTACAGGTTATAAGGTATATATCTGTAATTTGTTAATTCTTCAGTTGATATCTAAATGACGTCTTTCGATTCCTTAAACGAGCATAACTATCAGTGGCTTATACATTTTTCATTGAATGTAACGGACAAGGAAAATTTTATCAGTTAAGAATTAAAATTAATTATTTCTATAAAAAATCTAAAAAAAGGAAATACAATTTTCTTAAGTGAAGAAAAACTAGAGCGTTCAAAAATTAATAACGAAAACATGTCTAGAAAACCAGAAGTCAAAAGATAACAATTGAAAGAAAAGAGGAAAAAGAGAGAAAGGCTTAAGAAGTTAATGTAAAGCCAAAAAAACCCCCCAAAAAAACAAAAACGAAAAAAAGAAATAATTATATTATTCTACACGTATGCAGACACGCGCAGGCTGGAGCATGGGTACACGCACTCGAACACACCCATACATTATGGAAGAAACTTTCACCAATAAAAAGTGCATATAAAAAAGAAAAATCGAGAAATCTAAGCAGTCAATTGGCGATAACCACTGACGAGTGGATGAAGATGTGTCAGTCTACGAAATTCTGGAGTTGGGATGCTGAAGATAACATCAATCAGCTAAGTGACAAACCTTTTACTTATATTAATTCTAAGTTTTTTTTTATTCAGTTTTTTTCTAGTGTTCTAACAGTTTTTCTTTTATAGGGACTAAGAGAATATAGAAACTGTCCGTAGTGATTATTGTTTCAAATTCTTTCCGAAAATGCATTAGCCTTTATAAAGGTGTTCATTTTTGGTATATTTTTCTGTCTATATTTTAAGCTGTTTAGAAGTAGTAGTAATTCTCATCTATGCTGGATAGGAATAATACTAATTTAATGTTGCGATATCTTTAAACAACGCGAACACATTCCGACATGCTTCATAGAAAGTGTGCTTGAGATTTGGTTTAAACTGCTTTATATAAAGTTCTTCTATTATCTTTAAGAGCTTATAAAAAATAGCTGTTTTTAGAATGACAGTGTTTTCTACAAGTATCTTTCTTGTGAGAACAGTGAGTTGTTTGCGTGTTTAAATCTTTCCTTATTGAACTAAGATCACTTAATTGAACATCCGGTGTTGAAACTGTTTTTATTTGTTTTGCTTATTACTTTAGTCACAGTCTTGTACGAGACAACTAATTTGATAAACTACATTGGTTTGAAGTTTGAATTTCATAGGAGTAAAATCTTATGGGTAATGATGAGGTTGGCTATTTTTAATTTCTATAGTATGTTGCAAGTTTTAAACGTTTGCTAGGGTCGACGGGGGAAATGAATTGTTTTCTGATGCGTCGCATGACAAATTTGTCTTTTTTAGGCATCGGTTGCAGTAAAACATATTAATGTTTTGTCGTGCTGTATTTTAGTGTTGGTTCCGTTTAATTTCTGGAGGAATAATCGTATTTGTTTATAGATAATGACGTTGGGAAAATTATTGTTAACCAATATTAGTTCTATATGTTTTGAGTTCACTGAAAAATATTTATGTATCACTGCGATTTGATATATTTATTGGCATTCGTTATTACAAGAAGTTCTTCGGAAAATAAGGTCTGATTTTAGAATCAATTGTTATTCCTGAATTAATGTACTTCAATTAATTTACCTTGTGTAAATGTATATTTTTTACATATTATTTTCAAAGTGTTCTATCTATAAGTTGGAGAATACAAGGGGTTACCCATACTGACACCATTAATTTAGTTCTATATATCGCTTATATGACCGTAAATTATTTTGTGAATGCATGGAGTAATTCTCGGAGAATTGCTGATCTAATTTTGTCAGGAGGGACTGAAGCGCGTTTGTAAATACAATCATAGATTATATTGACTTTTTCTTCGTTGGTGAAGAGATTTTTGACGTCGAATGAAGCTATGGTACAGTGTATAGGTGTTGTACTGGGGATCTGCCGAAATTATTGTAATTACTGCGTATGTATGGGCAAATTACATCATTATTATCATCACAGGGGATGTACAGATGTAGGTATTTGGGATATGATAGTTTGTAGCCAGTTTATTTTTTTTATGTTTCCTGGATGGTAGCCTTCGATGATTTTATTCGTGTATTTCGGTGTGATGAGTTTTTTTCACATATACTTTGAGAAATTTTGTAAATTTTGCCCGATCGTCAAGAATCGATTCTAATACATTTGGTTGTAATCGTGTCAATTGGGGATCACGTAATTATTAGCGTTAGCAGCGCGATATATATATATATATATATATATATATATATATATATATATATATATATATATATATATATAATTATTTATTTAAAAATGATAACATAAACATATTATAAAATCACTACAAAAATATCCATTTTGTTTCAACACCTCTGGTGTCTTATCAAGTGATGATATTGAATGTAGAATAAAGGGTTTTAAAATTAACCACCCCTCGCAAGGGAAAACGCTGTTACATAAGCTGGAATGACCAATCAAAATACAAGTATACGAGAATTCAAAAAACTTGAGAACGAAGTAAGGTTATAATAACTATTAAGTGCTTTAAAGTTGGGGTTATACTAAAATAGAATTTATTCTAACCAATAAGTATTAAAGTATATGATAAAATGTGATATTAAAATTAAAAATTACCCATTTTAAAATCTAAACTTGATCTCTACTAAGTTTAAAATTATAAAGTTACAGAGGGAAAAAGAAAAAAAAAATACATATGTTATTCTATTCATTTTGTTTTTAATGAAATTACGTTGGAATAGACGTTAAGATCGACTGCTCCTAACTTCATGACAACATGGATACATATAATTCAACACGGATACATTTGATATATATATATATATGAATGAAATGACAAAATGAAAAACTACTCTTAGCCGACGCATTTCATCCTCTGAGGGACTTTATCAGAAGTGGAAACGCGTCGGTTTTTGAATATTTTTCCTGTTGTTTTTTTGTCCAGCTTGTTCCTTTACAGATACACTATATCTGATACACTATATCTGATACACTATATCTGAAAATAATTTACATACACAAACATACACAAACATATATATATATATATATATATATATATATATATATATATATATATATATATATATATATATATATATGTGTGTGTGTGTGTGTGTCTGTGTGTGTGTATAATGGTGGTTAACAAGATCGACTTAAAGTACATTCCTAATGAATTCAGTCCTTTTCTCTAATCACACCACACTTTCTATTTCATAGAAACACTTAAATACATACATACATACATTATATATATATATATATATATATATATATATATACATACATACATACATATATATATATATATATATATATATATATATATATATATATATATATATATATATATATATATATATGATGCACCTAGATGTGCATGCATAAATACCTTTTGGTACTAATTAACCAACTATCGTTAATGAATGCTCTTTAATGATACTGATGATGCGTGTGATCTGTATTGTATGCTTTTAATGAGATGCTTTTTGATTTGATATCACTTCATCATCCAGATGCTTAACTGGACCTAATTATATCGATCACGATAAATGAAATGCTGGCGAGAAGTAAATGTGTTTAGCAATCGATTAGAACGTGAAGGATAGCCCTATTCATTTTGTACCGTTGAAATCCACGTAGAGATTCAAGGAAAAATGTTAAGTTTCTTAGTAATTTAAGGGATTTTGCTGTTTCAATTTTCGGATCGAATTGCTGGAATTTGAGATTAATATTTTGAGATTTGGGAATTTGAAAGTATTTTTGAAAAGAAACATTTTACATTTTCTAAATTAAATGACAAAGAAGAAACTTAAAGTTAACCAACCGAAAAAAAAACACCCTTCAACATTTTCATGTAATAAATTATTTAAATACCTTCACAGTCAGTGTCTGACGACTACTTCATCAATTAGTGTTAGAGACAATTTTTAACTACTGGAGAGATTTCAATTTTATCAGTAGATTACGAAAACACACACACACACACACGCGCACGCACACACACACGCACATATATATGTATGCATGTATGTATGTATGTATAGTGCCAGTCGACTCATGGCTGAGTAAGACCATCTGTAAGATTCATTACTCCCAAACGAACGTGTCTGTGTAGTGATTTCAGTCTTGATTTTTAAGTGAAATAACGTAGATATATGGTAATTCTTAGATACATGACAGAAGAAAGCATCTAATCTAATTTAATCTAATGTGTGTCTGTGTGTGCGTGCGCGTGCCTGTGTTTATATGAGGAAAATTCTAATATAAATGAAAGATATATATGTAAAAAAAAGGAATCCTTTTGCTTACTAACGCATTTCGATAGACTTTATTAAGGCAAATGTAAGGATTTTATTTTGCAACATCTATTTCTAAACAGAAGTAAAAACATCGTTACTTTTACAAGAACGCTCAAAAATATATTTCATATATATATATATATATATATATATATATATATATATATATATATGTGTGTGTGTATGTGTGTACTTATATTTAGGAGGAAATGATAATTATATAAATTTAGCGGTAAAACATAATCTCATTCAAGAATTGAATGCAACAATCTAATGGTCGGGAATGTATCAAGAGAAAAGACATTTGTTGCCTTCAACCGATTATGATGAAGAAAAATAGATAGTGAATGCTAAATTTCAGCCTCTTCTCACTTGACGTTCTGGTGTGTGATGTTTCTGTAGTTTGGTGTCTGTTTGCACGACTGGATGACGCCGACATAAGGCAAATCAGCGAAGCGATGTTAATTCCATTGCATTTAGATAAGCCACCACACGTCACAAATTACAACGCCTTTATAGACAAAGAGGTGCATTTTGAAACACATGGCAGTGGCGCCAGAGAATTTCAAGAAAGAGATGAGTGTGAATGTAGTAAATACCTGACACAGTAGCGCAATGGATTGTTGTGGTTGAAGTGTCGACGATGTTTTCGTCTATTTAAATACACTTCATTAGCATCGAATTGCTGGAAGTGCTTTGTAATTTTCATCGTCACATTCTTATTGCAATGACACGACCTGCAGAATTGCAGTGTTAAGAAGAAAGGAAGGTTTTCGCGCTATTCACATTATAATTTCGTTAAACACAACAAGTGCAATACAAAACAATGAGAGTGTCAGCGATAGAGTCAGAGTGAATGTAATGGTTATCTGGTAAGCATTAGCTTTTACGAACAACGGAAACCGATGAGGCAGTTCAACGTTCTTTGACACAATTTATATGTCCCTTGAGAAAGGGAAGTAAATAGGTGGATATTAGTAATTTACTGAAAGTTCCCCGATTTTAAATTAGTACAGTAACCGCCCGATAAGTTCAAAACACTGTTACTTTAGGTTGTCCAAGTTATATATACCAAACAGTTTACGTTCAGTGCAAGGTGGGAAATTATTTATTAGGTTGTTCAAAAAGTAATGGCCAACTTTAGAATCGAATTTTATTCTGAATTAATTTATTTAAACAGCATCTAATCAGTCAAAATAGAAACATCTATATATTTCTGCCATCGATTTACAAGGTTATACATTTACGGTAAAACTTGAACACCAAGAAATCTTTGAATGAAGTTTCTGCATATTCTTTACGACGGATTGTCTTTTAGATTAAAAAAAAAATTGAAGTTACTAGAAAAAGTGCTAGTCAGTGGACGAGAGATCGGAAGAATATAGTGGATATGGTAAAATCTCGTATTCCAAATCGGTAAGCTTCTACAATATCATCATTAACTAAATGGGCATTTCATCCACTTGTTGGCAGTAAACTACCACAGTGATACTCTGGTTAGATTTCAGAAATCTATAATGAATAATGCCAGTGTCGAACAACCAGACAGTCACCATAATCTTCTGTAGGTGCATTTTCAGTTTTGGAAAGTGTTTGGCTCCTTCGTCACGATCATGATATTGACCCAATCGCTTACGATTGCCGTAAAGAATCTATTTCTCATCACAAGTCGATCAAGAAATAGATTCACTCGAATTTCGCGCTTGCAGCATCAGATACAATACGAAAACACGTCAAAATCTTTAACTTTCACTGAGTTTTCATATAGTGTTTTAAGTTAAATTGCTGAAAGCCACTGATATAAATTAACAAAGAGGACACTTTAATCATTAGAAATGAGTGATATATATCTGTGCAACTATTATAATAAATATAAGGACAATGAAACGTTTATTCTAAAACCGGACATTATTTTCCGAACAAGTGTTATACAATTGCATATGGCGTGAAAAAAGTAAAAAGTAAAAAGATACAAAATAATCATTTATATCGGAGGTATCTTTAAATAGTACAGGAAATGTTGCAATGATCGTAACAAATAATTTTCTGATAGCACCAAGACTGGTAGATATGTTACGTGAAGGAGAAACGACCATGGTAGTATTCCTTTTGCAAGTGTGCGTGCTTTATGTGGAGAATTGGCGAGCAGCAATATGACTACAGCCACTCGGCGTGGCTATCTTGTGAAAAAAAATTTCGACTGAAGCAATCAAATTTTGATGGTGATTGATTGATTGATCTGTTTTCTTTTGCGGTTTATCAATCTATCGTAACTTTTTGCAGGTTATTTAAACTCAGAATATATTTTTAGATTGTAAGGGTATTTTGTGGGATAATAATGATTTACTAATACTAATTAAACAATAGCTGAGTGAAGAAGGGGTAGAATCATACTATTCCCGACAGTATTTACGCGGAAGTGAATATAACGCGCACCCAATTGTAATTGGAACTCGGCTTTTCGATTTTCCGAGCCGTTATTCATTACACCACCAGCACATCCAAACTTACAACCCTTTGTATTCCTCATCAGTCACTCATCTAGGTTCCGACCGGCTTTGACGTTGCTTAACCTTGGTGATCGTGTGAGAATCAGTGTTTTGACAGCCCAGGACGATAACTGGAGACGTCAAAATAAAAAAAAGTACAGAAATTTTACAGAAATTTTAATTATGCGGAAATTGCTTTAACGGACGACGGAAAATGTGACATAGAAATACAAAGACTAGCGAAAGATGCCTTCTAAAAGTTAGGCAATTTATTAAGAAACGAAGAAAAGAGGACTGAAATGCTATGTATTTTCAATCTCTTGATATTTTCCTCACAGATGAAATGGAGACTTTAGATAACAGATGAGGGTCTGCAGAAGGATGGTGAGTTACATCGAGGAAGCAACGAGAAGGTTTCAATGAAAAATCAGAAAAATGAATTGAAATTTCTGGGACGCATAATGAAGAAAGAAGACATGGAGAATTTGGGACTTACAGGAGAGACTGATGGCACAAAATGCTGAGGGAAACAGTGAATAACCTAATGTTTTTTACAGCTAGAAAACATAGGATGCTGTGGGGCGTCATGGTCGCCCACATTCTGAACGAAAATAAAAAAAAACAGAAAAGTAGAAATCTGCATGTCTTTTCTATTCAACCAAATACAAAATATCATTTACTACAAAGATCATTTTTTGCTCTTGATGTTGAAGGCTGTCCTTCATACATGTTTTGTATCATTTGTGAATTATCAATGTGACGGCATTTCTCATCTCCAGTGAAAATCTCTCATAGAAATATACAAGTAGAAATAAACTGCTGCTGGTGAGACATTGCTCAATGTTTCCTTTAGACAATTCCCGCGATATATTTGTTCTACGTTTGTGAATCTCTCCCATACTTTGAAAACATCTCATGTAAGTTAAGGGATTGACAAAGAGCTTTTGCAACCATCTGCAACGTTGATTGATTGAAGTTATTCAAAAATCTGGTAAATTTGTGTTCTACCTCTATCGTTGCTTGATTATTCGTCGAAATTCAATACACTTACAAAACATCCTCATAATTTTCATCAATCCGATTCGTTGCTTTAAATGCATTCTCAACTTCAAAAGAAACAATATACAGCATCGTGACATAATCTTGTTCACCATAAAGTTTTTCTTTCCGTCATTTTTCCTCAGCAAAGTTTAATTGAACATTTAATATAAACAACTCAAACGTTTCAACTGTGTGCACAGTCTGTAATTTTTAAATTGGTATACGTACACATATCTAATATATATATATATATATATATATATATATATATACCCTTTATAATAAAGGCTGCACATAATTAACCATATATATTTCTGTAATAATAGTGTAATTCTTTTACTGATCATTTTTATATCACTAATTCCCGTAAAACCTCGAAATCGTGTTGTTTAAACTACACCTTTATAAACGGAATGGTTATGTTAGTTAAACTTTAAATTGCCTTATAATTATCAAGAAGGACTTGTTCATCTTTAAATCGAATAAAGTTCGTTAGATTCCATAGAGTGAAATGATATGTCATGAAATTATGTTGACAACATCTCAACTCAAAAGATTTCTTTTTATTCTTCCAACTTTCATTTTCCTTTCAATTGATTAACCTTCATTTTCTCGGTGTTTCCGTTCTCAAAATAATTCTTACGTTTTCTCTTTCATGTTTTTCGCTCATTGTAATATTTTATAATTTCTTTTTGTTCATGTTTTCACACGTCTTCCTATTTTTGTTGCCTTTATCTCACAATTTCTCTCTCTTCCTATTTTCATTTCTTTCTTTTCATTTTTCATTCTATCATTCGTTTCTTTCTTTTTCCTTTTTATTTCATCTCTTTTCCTTGTCCTTTCTTTCTCATGTCTAATTTGGGTTAAATAAATTATCACTTCTTTTTTTTCTGCTCCTTGCAATATTTCCATTCTAATTATAGGTTTGTCATCTCTGCACATGAAAACACTTCAGCAACAAGGCTTCTTTTAATTGGTCACTCGGCTAATTTTGTGCAAGAACCCTGCAAGCACTGATAAGCCTGGTGCAACATATCAGTAGTAGAACAGAATTTTGGCGGTGACAGGGCGGGAAACCTTCGATCTATCTGGGGAGATAAAAGTTGTGAATAAATACCGTCACTGCAACGCTATTGTAGAATTAGATCAATGTTTCGCCTAAAGAAGACTTTAGCAGAACACACAGACATAAATATAGACACACATAAATATAGACATAAATATACACACAAATATATATATATATATATATATATATATATATATATATATATATATATATATATATATATATATATATTTGTGTGTGTGTGTGAGTGTAAGGGTTTTGTTTCCGATTTCAATTTTATTTTATGATCATAGCAATGAATAGATAAATGAAAACAGTAAAATGAAAAGTGTAGAAAGCGAAAAAGAATGAAAGAAATAAGGAAAGTTAATAAAAAGGGGTTGAAGGAAAGATAGAAAGAAAAATTGAAGAAAATCTGAATGTGTAAAGAAAGTGAATAGAGGAAAAGAAAAACGATATAGAGGGACTTGAAAGGAAAGAATACGAAAGACGAAATGAAAATGGTCTAATATTAGACAAGAAAGCATCAAAATGAAGAAAAATTGAATTAAATAAACACCAGAAAGGATGAAGGAAACATTAGAAGAAAATATGACGGGGAAATGTGAAATTAATGGGTTCTAATAAGCAATTCTAGGACAATAGTGAGAATTTTATTTACTACTTTCAACGGGTTTATTACTATTTAATGGAGAAATCAGAACAAATGAACTGATAACCCATTGTACATGGTATATCTTTCTATCTTTCGTTTTTCATAATTTTCTGACGATTTTTAAAAATTTTCGCTCTTACACTTTTCTAGTTTGACAAAAACGAAAATATTCACACACTGTAAAATTGAATAAAATATCCGCGCACACACACACACACACACATATATATATATATATATATATATATATGTGTGTGTGTGTGAATAAAATAAGCAGTTTCTATTGTGGCAGACCGGAGTTAAGAGAGCTCAATGCCATATTAACTGACAGAACCTGATTGAGCGAGAACGCATGAAACTGTTACTTAAAATCAGCCACTGTTCACTGGAAATTTAATGTATCTTTAAGGAATCAATGGATTCATTTTAAAATCGAAATTTAAAATAATTCAAACGTTATATTTAACTTTGAAACGCTGTATATTACATCTACTGGGCTGTGTAATGGAGAAAACTAAATAATAAATAAAGAAAATTTCTCGAGTGCACAGGCCGGTAGACATAATACACACTTCTTAAGAAGCGCGGTCTATATTTTAAATACAGAAATTTACGAAAAATAACGTTTGATGTCATATATATATATATATATATATATATATATATATATATATATATATATATATATATATATATATATATATGTATAGTTCACATGTTACCAGGACCACCTTCGAAAACTACAAACAGTAAAAAGTCTTTCGGATGTTCCGTGTTCGTTTATCCTGCGTCGGAAAAATGCTAGCAGACAAGACAAGACGTGCGACATTGCATATTATTTCTTTTCATTGTAGACAGGGCAATGATGTATGCAAAAAAGAAAATGTGAATTGCTGAATCGAATAGAGGTGCTTTGCTCGGAGTCAATACATGTCGTGAATGGTTTAAAAATTTTAAGTAAGGTGAATTTAACTTGGTGGACAAACCACGCAGCGGTAGACAACAAGAATTCGAAAGGAATCACTTTCACGCTCTTTGGAATGATAACGTTACACTATCAACACTGTATTTGGCTGAAATCCTTCAATTAATCAGTTATTATAAGATCTGTGCAAAGTAGAGACGAAATTCAAAAAGGATGAAAATGTACCTGACATCGATTGGCAGAGTGTAATACTGAACAGAATTATGAATATATGAATTTAAAGAAAAAAACATAAGAAAATATTTTTTGCGGGAGATGATCATTTTTGATTAAAAATAGTTTCACTGCGATAATTTGAATATTATAGTTGAGCGAGGTCAAAACGCAAACTTTTTGGAAAAATATATTACTTTATGGAATGTGAAAGGCAAATTGCATACTGAATTGCCGAAGAGTGATGAAACCCTTACTGCAGAGCGTTACGATCACGTTTTAGCAGGTAGCCAAAAAGTTATACCGCGGCATAATAATGCACCTCTAGCTGACGAGCCCCTAAACTATAATGATGGTGGAATCGGAATTCACATCAACTTGGTGCAATCGGATTAATGTAGAATTCGTTATCTGGTTCAACATTTTAAAGATATCTTTGATGTGCCTAATTCCATTGACACAGACACACACACACATATATATATATATATATATATATATATATATATATATATATATATATATATATTGCATCAAAGTTGGAACGTTGGTGAGCGTTATAGAAACATGAAGGAAAATAGTTTGCCGATCAATAAATACAAACACTAGTTATTAATTAACTTTGATAAAACACTGGCAGATATTCCATACATCATATATATGTACTCTATAATATAGACATACATAAATGGCTGGTTACTCGCCTACTAAGGCGGTTATCCAGTCTTTGTTGCAGACGCCTGTTCAGGCTCATTTGTGTTTGTTCAACACTCACAGACACCACCTGTAGTTTACACTGTATAAGAGGACATTAGTTACAGTTTTAGCGCGTTATCTAGCGTGATCAGCACAACCATCGACTGCTCCCAATATATATCTATATATCTATATATCTATATCCATATATATATATATATATATATATATATATATATATATATATATATATATATATATACCTATCTTATGGTTACCATAATCTTGGTAGAATTTAGTAGCAAAAAGACTACTTACGCTACTTTTACAAAAAGTATTGTCTCATTAAATTACACCAGTTTGAGTCTAATTTGTTAATACTTGCAAAACGGATAAGTATGATTTTACCGTTAGAGAAGCAAGCTGAAAAATCACTATATTCATTGATATATGTTATCTACCTGTCTATATTTCTGAGATGAGGTATTATGTACACTATTTACATTATTCGGACTATTGTCCTCATCTTTGTCGCCATATTTATTATAACGTTTCGGCCGTTGTACTCTCCGGCCTTCTTCAGGTGGTTGGAATGTCGAACTGAACAGGAGCAAAAAATCAGTGCCAGATATAACAGTAATAAAGATACTCGGAGCCTTAGATGATTTTGGGATTGACAACATTACAGAAGTAATAAATAAAATACTCCACAGTGGTGATATACCGTAAGACCTAAGTAGATCCATTTACATAGCGCTGTCTTAAAAATAGGTGTAAACGAATGGGGATTCCATTGAACAGTCAACCTAATGAATCACATAACTTATCAGAATTGTAATGAGTAGCGCGCACAAAAGAATTAGACCGGAGGACAAGAAGAGTAGAGTTTCGTTAAATACACTGGAATAAGAAATGCAATATTTCTGCACAGAATTATATGAAAATGAGCAATACAAATTTAATAGAATGTATACCTTGTTTTATAGATTATGCAAAATCATTTAATAAAGTAAGTCACAAAGAACTACTCAAAGTGCCAGGTAAGCTTGATTATTTGCAATAACAATCTTAACTACATAACATATATCTATTTTATCCGTATATATATATATATATATATATATATATATATATATATATATATATATATATATATATATCGCAGTATATATGGAGATGCATAACTCTCTTATCAAAACGTTTGCAAAATTTATGTGAAACTAGGATTCCAGATGGAATCTTCTTCATACAGCATAAACTGAAGTCAAAATATGACTTTAGAAAAAGAAAAAAAAAATTAAATTATTTTTGGTTCATATTCTGACAGTTTTCTCTCTTGCCTACCCTCTCAGTTTCTCTCCCTTTTACAACTGTCGCTTTCTCACTTCTTAAACCTTAATTATGCGCAAAGCGGAGACACTTGGGACTACTTTCAACAAATGCAACTCCCAATGACTCAGAGAGAAGCAGAAACAATCCGCGCTTGCCTTCCAGAGAGCTATCATTGGTGTTAAAGCGGACCAGAAAGATGAAAAGATATTTTTGTTTCGAATCCCTGGTACCCTAACCCATATTTTATTCTTTGTACTAGCGAGAAAGCGACTGCTTAAATAATTGCAAATGAAGTTTTATAAACCAATGAGAATAAATGTTTTAGGATATTTGCAAAAATCTTCCTTTAAATGTTGTTGTCTTTACGACATATTTTATGAGTAAACCTCAAGCGTTTATTCAAATCATAAGCGAGATGAATAAAGGCTATCGCATTTAATATCAAAAAGTAAAAAAAAGCATATGCATGTTGGAAAAAAATGAAAAGCGATGTCTACTTTTAAAAGTCAGGCAAAGTATTTTTCATTCATAGTGCATATAGTTTATTACTAAATCTATTACTTATGAGTATAAACAAATCTTCATACATCTATAAGACGAATGTTTCACTTGATTATTTATGCCTATATGTGCATGTATGAAATTGTTTACTTTCCCCTACAAATATGTTTTTCCTTTGTTAACTGTGTATTGATACTTTCATGCCTCTTTTAACATTTAAACCCACAATGCAAACATATATAAATATCATTCATTTCTATCCACTTCCATCTCTATGCATATATCCCTACACCAAAAACAAGTCTATACTTAATTATTTATAAGAGACATGTATTAAACAAAAGATAACAATTCCATGCAACATATACACAACTGAATGATCTTTATCGTGTTTCTTTCTGTAATTTCTTATTAATAAACCTATCATAGAATGCATAATAATTATATAGAAGTAGGCGGTGTTTAGTGTCAAGTAACAACAAGTCCTCTGACAGTGTGTTTTTCTGGCCACTATTAATATTTCTATGACGATTCTTTGCTTTTCTCTTTAGAGATTCACGATGTTCGTTTCCCGCTATTATTAGGCGGCTAAGTAAAACCGGTACGTTTTCATCTACTT
>OZ010584.1:49264091-49271591 GCA_963932145.1 Acanthosepion lycidas
AATATTCAATCACTTAAACTTAGTTCCTGAGAAGAAACTGCAAGTGGTTGCATTTAGTGTTCAGATGATCGTCATTGTTTAAAGCCATCAGAAAATTCCTTCTAGCTAGAACAGGCCATGCTACTTCCACAGAGTCAAATCACTCTCATTTCCTCCGTATTCAAAATATATGGAGAAAATTCCACTTAGGCAGCTTTTTTCTAAGAAATTCTTATTTGTAGAAGCCTGGATGCTTACCTAAACACTACAATCTTAACGTCAAGTGTCAGCTGTTATCCATCCTCCTTATCTTCAGAATCTTCATTTCCTATCACCTCTTTCATTCATATTGAACACCTCGTTAATTATAGCTATTTCAATAGTGGCCCTCTACCTTGAGTGGCTTTCGAGCCTTGTATTGAGTGAAATTTAGTATAAAAAATAAATGACTGACAATACACTCGTCAACGGATCCAGAATTCTAGAATTCGTAATATTTCTAGAATTGTTTCATCAATACATTATGAATGAAATATTTCCATTTTGTAAGTTTTACAAATTTCATATGCACCAATATTGAAGACAACTGTAACAACAAACACTGCATCTAAAACCTGGTATTTACTTGAATAAGGAAACCAGTTTCTAGCAGTGAACTTAAACGTAAAATTAATGTATCATGGTATACATATATCAGTCATTAAAACTAGATGTGCATTGAAATATCTTAGAATAATTCTGAGTTTTCCAGAAGATTATATCGTACCAATCTATAATCTATAAGAGTTGGAGAAAATTAATACCGATATTTGCAATAAACGTGCTAAGTGTGAAGACAATACACAACGTTGTATAGGTAGCATTTGATACACGAGCTACAGCATCTCATTTGTAATTTTTACGTAACTCGGTCGTTGCATGAAGGGAAATATTCAGAGATGTCCTTACTTCTGTTTGATGTAGTCCATTCATCCTAATGTCATACCCTTTAAGCAAATTGTGATTACAATCTCTTTTCAGATGTCTTCACTATTTCTTCATCAAATTACTCTTGCACCGAGAATTTAACGTGACTGGTTGGTTTTTGAAACACCGACATTTTATATCAGCTTTTCTTTGCCAGACATTCATACGTCCGTGCACTTTTTCTCAAGGGGTCAGGCTGCGGATATCTTAAAATGTAATCCGCTTTGGTGAACTCGCTTCCGCTTCCGGCAAGCATAAATCTGTAGTTCAACGATCGAGCACACAGACGAATTAACAAAGAAATACTATATGACAAAATCTGGACTGGAGGTCAGTACGGGCGCTAAGATTTGTCGTACACATCAGCCGACACTTCTTTTATTTTATAAGAGAAGCGAGTGACGGGAATCAGTTGGATTATTTCATTTTGTGTTCAGTTGGTTATCTGTGCTGCAATGTTTAGTCGAACTGTACACGAAGATAGACAAGGCAAGTCTAAAATTTGACAGAATATTTGTTAAGCGGACAGTGAGCGTCAATAATGGCACAGTAGGTTGGCAACTCTGAAAATATCACTCCTGTTCGAGTAAATAACTTTTAAACGTGTCAAAGTGGGTATCATTAATGCCGTAGACCTATTCTATTAGGTTCGTGCAAAAAATAATGACGTAATAATGTCGTTTTTTGACGTATTTTTTAACGCCAAAAAACGACATTATTACGTCATTATTTTTGCACCAACCTAATACATTCTAACAAATATAGTGACTGTTTCTTTTGCCTTAAGTATAATTTTTTTCTCTTTCCTTTAAATTCGTATTTACTGAGTTTACACAAAGGGGAATTTGCGAAACTGAGTGCAAGAAATTGTACTGCGTTTCTATTCTAAACGAAGAAGTTTCGCTTGCCTTGAAAATCTTCATTCGAAATTTTAGCTTTTTATCTGGGCTTGAATACCGACACTGGCGAAAAAAGTTACGCATTACGATTTTTATTTATATTTTAGAAATGAAAAAAAAAATTTTCTGTCCATAAAAGTGACTTTTAACACTATAAACCTTTAGGATTGAATGTTAACGTTTGTCTTATCACACAAATTTTGACGGGTGTTAATAAATGAATTAAAGAGGTTATCCGGTATAAATGAATCGGTATTTTTCTCAAAATGAGGTATATAAAACAAATAGAAATGTTAATAGTGCGAATAGTCGTTTCCAGACAGGAAACATTTGCCATTCATTGACCGAACAGTTAACGTTCCTTTAAGTTGAAATTCATAAAAAAAACCTTCTCTTAAAAGAGTTTTTCAGGAAAGTAGGTTTCTCAAATCCATTAACTGCTATTGCTCTTTCTAGTGTTGATGGGAATTTACTTCCAAACCTTTTGTTTAAGGTAGTGTGGAAGGTCATCGTATTGATTATATAATTATTTTCCTTCTAGTTAAACATGCTATCTATTTTAGTTGTTATTGCTGTTGGAAGTCTTCAAGTGATGTAGTTTTTGTTATTTGGGATTCCATAGCACCAGATCTATTGAAAAATTGTTTTCTTTAAAACCTGGAGGATTAATTTGCTTGAGGTAAATTTTATTTATTGATCCGAGAAAACAGTTGTAAATAGCTGATAGTTTGGACATTTCTGAACAAGTTGAATGGCACGCATTGCATCCATATGAGAGTTTACTTCTGAGGATAGTATTTAAGAGCAGGAAACGAGTTTTTTAAGTTAATACTTTAGTTTTCCAGCATATGGTGATGTTAGACAGAACTATGCCAAGCCCAGCCTGTCCTATGTTCAATTTTCTTACCTCCTATATTAAATGTGTTATAACTGATCCATATACTCATTGATTTAGAGTTTATTAAAATAAATAAGTCAAAAGGTGGTATTAAAGTTAAATGTAAAGGAAACAATCACTCTGAATGCTAGAAAATATTTAAACAATAAATAGAAACGATAAAAGAAAAACTTCACTGAAGCAATAAATGAATAAATATTGATATATAAAGCAAAACCGATGAACGAACAAAAATCTGTATTTTATAAAAATTATATTGGAACACTAAAATTATCTCTGTGTAGAATCTAAATTATAATTAAACAATAATTTCCTTGTTTAAGTTTATATCTCGATCAAGGTGGTAGTATGTCCCGACACTGTTAATCCAGACTGTGGAATTTCAAATTTGAAGATTAACTACTCGCTCTCAGTTTCCCCAAAGAAACGCATTCGTATTAATTCACATAAATATTGTACAGATATTTTGTGTTTTATTTAATGAATTATTCTGAAATCGTTGATTTTGTTTCTCCGCCAGTAGTAACTGGTGGTTATCAGTAGAAATTACGAGACAGAAAGACACCTCAATAATAAAACATTTTTATCTCTATTCTAGTAGTTTAGAAATGTGAAATCATTCAGTCTCAATTGTTTTGATAGGCTGTTCTACTTTGTTCCAAATACTCTAGTAACGATTTATTACAACTGTAACCCACATGTTCTATAACTTTTCTCACAAGGTAGAGATATTTTTTTCAACTTTTCATTTTTTTCTTTTTCCTTCTGGAATGTTATATTTTCAGACCAAACTAAAAAAAAGATTCTTCTTGTAATGATTAGATCTAGACTTCTGGCCTAGGTTAGGTGATTCAAACATTTTTGCATTTTTCTTTGAACATACAGTGTAGATATAATGAGTTTGGTTAAATCCAAGTTGTTTGCATATTGAATAGCTATTCTCATCCAGTCATGCCTACTTTATACAATTTTGATGTCAACTTGTTGCATTCTTTAATGACTTGTGATCTCCTCCCTATATCCGCATAATATACATTTTACTAACTAGTTATTGATATTTTCGTTTTCTTTTGAAATATTCGCGCGTTTATTTTCCTTCTAATTTGGGGTTTCTTATTTTGGGGTTTTCTTGGTCCTCGATGTGACCTCATATCTATTCTATTACAAATTATGGTTGCCATAATTAGTATTTCGGGGGTGCATGTAGCTTCATAATTATAGGCTAGGTGAGTTTAATTTCTAGCCAAGTGTTCAATTCGCATCAATATCCTTGAGGAAGGCATGAAGCCCTCTCTTCATCCAAAAACTATAGCTTTAATAACAGACTTGACCGGATCAATCATTTTTCATTGCTAGTTGCTAGTCTACAATGACTATTTGGGATTCTAATAGAGGAGAAGAAAGGAAAGAAACCATTTCAGTATAAAGATCACAGCAATTCAACATCTTAAAAGAAAACGGTATAGAGCCATGACCGCCTATATCGTGAAAGAAATTTACATTAAAAATGAATCTTTTATCAGTCTGCATTGAGTAAACCTCAGAATTATTATAATAAAAATAACAACGACATCATTTGAAATAAATGTTTAAACATTTTTACGCATCTAATCATTTATGTCCTGAACTTAATTGATATCCTGATTATGGCGACATTTTTCAAGGATTTCAAAGAGGAACTTGTTTAACTGGTGAAGTTCTATTTTGAACTATAGCAATTTGGAAATGCAACATTACTGATTAGCAGAGAATTTGGAAAGTGTAAAGTTCTGTGCTTCATCTTCAAGCATTAGGAAAGCACTTTATGTTCGACATTTTAGGTAGATACATTTTCGTCTTCCTCGAAAAAAAATCAGGCTATGCGAGTAATTACTATGTATTGCTTTATCTCCAGTAACCCCTAAGAGCTCGCAAAAGCCAGCACATTAATCAAAATAAGGAAGCATGTGATTTGACAAGAAAATAAGTAGATTTCTTAACCAAAACAAAAACAATTAAAAACGCGTTTCGTTACAAGACAACATTGTACGTTCTCTCAAAAAATAAACAAATAATCAGCGAAATAATTTCAGGCTCAGTTGCTTGTACTGTATTTGACAAAATTGTTTGCTCTTCGTAATAAAGCTTTTTAAAAGATTCAACGACGAAAGTATGAACCCGACTTGGCAGTTGTGACGCGAGTTACATATTACTTGGGTGATAAATCTTTCAGTTTTTTATTAAATTTTCAGTTTTTACATTTTCTCTGCTTCTTACTTTTGAATTAGTCACTTTTTATCACTTTTCTCGCCATCTTCCTTTCTAACCAGAAAGCTGACTTTACGAATAAAATTCTTTTTTATTATTCTATATTTCTTACACTGATATTTATCTTGCGTAAAGCATTTTAGTGTTCGTCGTCGAAAACAAAGCTGATGGTTTGATTACTGAGCTTCACAATTTCTCAGTAAATTCGAGTGTTCATTAAACCTACTTGACATTGTAAAAGAATAATTAAAATACTTATTCCACACAAGAAAAATTGAAATATGAGCATTTCAAAATGTGTACACAGCTAAAAGATATAAGTGTAGTTCGATGGACGATCAAGACTAAGAAAAGGGTCGTTATTCATGAGCTTGTTGAAATGTTCTTATTAATCAAATTAATTTTTTAATGAATATATATCAAAGTTGTAGTTAACTGCATTTATTATCAGAAAAAGTGACAATTGTTTTGTAGCTAAGATTACGTCATAACTAATATAATGAAATTGCTGCAGTCTATTGCTGCAGTCTGTTGCTGCAGTCTATTGCTGCAGTCTATTGCTGCAGTCTGTTGCTGCAGTCTATTGCTGCAGTCTATTGCTGCAGTCTATTGCTGCAGTCTGTTGCTGCAGTCTGTTGCTGCAGTCTATTGCTGCAGTCTGTTGCTGCAGTCTGTTGCTGCAGTCTATTGCTGCATACTGACATTAAGATTTATTATGGTTAAGAAAAACTAAACTGTTAAAATTTAGAGTTAGCAATAAGTAATTGACAGCGGTTTACCAGTTGAAAATTCTAATTCACTGAGTGCAATAAAATTAATTTTTATTTATCAGATAAACTAACGTTTTCTCTGTAAATAGATAAAAGGTTTCGACTGATTCCTTTAAAAATATCTCACTTTTTCGCATTGCTAACGAAATGAGTAAGTTATTACAGTGTAACCGGGATATAAGAGAGTCTCTTATATCCGGGTTTCTCTTATATCCGGGTTTGGTCTATTTTGTTTAGGTAAGTATGGCTCTAATTTGGGGCCAGAGAAAATCTCTGATATCCGGGTTTCTCTTATATCAGAGTCTCTTATATCCGGGTTACACTGTATTTTAAGATTTCGTCTATCAAAATGATTCTTATCCGAATTTCTGCTGGGATTACAAATTTTATTATAAATTTGTTGTTATTGGGAAATCTTTCAAATAAGTTGCATTCTTGTAAAGGCCAATGATCAAATTTAGAATTCCTCGTTGAAAAAAATGGATTAGTTGAGAACAGACTGCCAAGTATTAAGACAATTACTGTGGGGCAAGAGTCAAAGTCCAGTAGAATTTGGTTTTCATGTCGGGAAGTAAAGTCTGATAAGATAGCAAAAGCCAAACAAAGTTTTGTAACCGAAGTATGATGCTTCTCTGTCGAACATTAATAAACAAATATACAAATTCATCAGATATGATTGAATGAACCGCGAATTTTGCACCAACTACATGTGATCAATTATATATAAGAAAAGTTTAACTTTCTCTATTATTGTCAACCCACAATCCCGCTATCGTTTTCTGAAAAAAAAAAGCAAGCAAAATATTTCTAGCGACAGAGAAAATCTTTGCTGATTAAAGATAGACCGTTGCTTTTAAACTTAAATTTGCTATATCCTGTTTCAACAATTTGCTCCGAACTTGTAGAAGTTCTAAAAGATACATACGAAAGAAACTCATGGCGAATTTAGATACTGAATCTTATGCGATCGACAAAATTTCAAGGATTTGCTAACGTATAACAAATCACAGCGGTGTAATTGACAGATTTTTTTCTCGACATTTCTAGAAACTGGACTTTTCAAAATATATTTTATCTCTAGTAAACGGTTTTAAACCTGCTTTTTCTTAATCTTTCAACAAAGCTTATGGTGAAGTTACATGTAAACTTCTCAAAGACTCTGGCTTCCTTATTGAAGAATGTGTTTTCATACACTTATTCATTGAGAGAGTATCTAATGTAGAGTAAAAGAAAAGGTACATTTGCTTTTAAACCCTCCTATAAATGGCCTGGCCCAAAATGTACCGACTATGTTGCATAGTTTTGATTAAGTTTTTAAAATCCAAAAAAAAATAACGAAACTTTACTAGCCTTGTTGTCATTACGCTGAACTAGCATCTGTGTAAAAGTATGTACACAAAGACTTGCAGATTATGTTTCTTCAAATAACAGCAAATTATGCCACTTGTATTTTTATTATTATTAAACTGTTTAAAGTTAAAATGTGACAGTGATAAGCCGAATTAAAGATTGAGGTAAGTCTGTCTACATAAACAATGTGTAACTCTAACAGGCGTAAAACTATATAGATGATCATGGCAGTAGATTTGAATGGTAAAGGTTAGAGAAAGAGCGGGAAAGAAAGGAAGTTGAAGAAAATGCCCAAAAGAAGAAGAGCTCAGTACTGGGAAAAATTGAAAGACGGTAAGAATAAAAAGATAATAGGAGGGATTATAAATTAAAACATAGTAAAAAGTAGAAA
>OZ010584.1:49276591-49291591 GCA_963932145.1 Acanthosepion lycidas
GGATGATAGGTACTGTCAACTGTTCTTGCTCTGGAAATGGTTAGCAAATGGTTTAATAGAGTATAGGGCAAACTAACCAAACAACCAAAAGTATAAAGTAACTCTTTTAACTCGCCCACCTTATCTTTTCCTGCATCCTGAACTAAGTGATCCAACATCTGAAGTCAAATGATCACGTATCACGTGGATTAGATTACCTCCTACCACCAATATTAACCACTTCTTCAAAGGGTTTGAGCCTCCAACAGAATGATAGCTTTCAAAAGGATGAAAAGCGAAAATGAGTAGGAAAATTGCATTTTTGTTTATGTGAAATTGTGGCATGTACACTGTTCGGTAGATTAAAAGCTGCCAGAAGCAATCATCACATCGTATTTGCTTTGTGTAAATAATGAAAAAGTGAGTTGAGCTGCACCGTCTACTGAAGATTGAAATGCGATAGTAATCAATGAAATAGCAGAACAATATTGATTTTGCACCAAATGATATTATAAAACGATTGAACTTTGTCTTGCCAAGAGGAAGATCGGTGTTTCTGCCAAGGGTTGGTGGACTAATGGATCACTTCATGACGAGATTCAGATCCCGCTGCTAGCTATTTTCTCGGTTCATTGGTTGAGATAATTCAATGCGCATTATACAATTTACCGAAGCAATTGTTTTGCAACACTGCACGTTCAAATATTCTCAATAATTATTTCTCTTTTCGGAATTTAAACTGATTTACAAGTTTAAATAGCTTCAACGCGTCATACTTCATGTTAAACGATGAAGAGTAGAATAGCACGAGAATAACACGAGTTACATTTTCCATGCTTAATTTTCTTATATAGAAGGATATAAGATGGCTGAAACTGGTATAGAAATAAAAGAACGCGGGAATAGGAAAAGGAGCCATTTTAGTTCTTAATTTATTTTTATTTTTACAAGTAACTGCGTTTCACTGAATTCTTTGTACACAAAACGCACATTACACAATTGCACAGACGTATAATAATGCTTTAAACTTTCAAAATATTTCGTAAATATATCAGAAGTATTATTTTACTTTGATAAAATACGTGTGGGAATGAATTAATGATGACGAAATAAAAGAAAATGGAGAAATTATTCGAAAATGGCAAATTAGCGGAAGATAAAATATGGCCATGGAAGAAAGAACGATTTGGATGAAATAAAATGTGTTATCGAAAGAAGGAGAAATTGCAAAAAATTAATAAATGAAGAATATACAAAACATATCAAAGTGAAAGGGATGAAAATAAAAATTGAAATTACAATAAAAACGACGAGGGTCAAAATAAAAACACAAAGCAAAGGAAATAAAGTACAAAAATAGGAAAAAGAGAAAACAATGAAGAAAAAAAGAAAAAAGAAAAAAAGAAACAAAAATAAGTATAACGAAAACAAAAGATGAGCGTAGCAATGTGTGAGAATAAACGAGAATGTTAGTAATAATAAACTGAATGAAAATCTGAGGAATGAAGTAAGAAAGATTTCGCAGTTAAAAGAATCAAAGGTAAAACGGTAACGCTATTTCTTTAAACATTTAAAAAGAATCAGAAAGTCAGAAAGAAAGCAGGAAAGGTGAAATAAAAGAAAAAAGTCATGAGTGATGGAAAAAAATGAAAATAACAAAAGAACATCTAATAATTATTTTTTCAAATCATAGAAATTAAGACAGTTGCAAGCACCAGACTTTAGAAATGATTAAAATGGGTATTAAATGACAGAAAGAAAAAGGTCAGTTGAAACGAAGGATGAAGGTGAAATACAGAGATAAAGATGAGAAAAGAAAATTTAATCGACCTTTCAAAATTTGTACAAAAGTTAAAATGTGGAAAATATTTATAATGTTTAGAGAAAGATTTTGCAGATTTCTCTCTAAGAAATGTCTTATCATAGTGCAAATTAATAGGAATATATTTTATGTTTCTGAACAACTTATTTAAATAGGAACACAAAACTGTCCTAAAAATGGTCTGCCTGATTATACATTTTCTATTGTACTAGAGTTCGTAGGTTAATAACTACAGCAAGAGTAAGGCGCCACCACAGGTACTTCACCGCTAAGATGTAGTCTGCACAGAGATTAGAGCCGGCTTTTAGTCAAGAGATTAAGCTTAGCGGGATTAAAGAGTGGAGTAGTAGCAGACTGATTGAAGTTACATTTTTTAAACCTTTGAAAGTAAACGAATTGACTTTCGTTGAAAGTTTTCTCTCAATCATTTCTTGTATTTTTCTAGCGGTCATTTTAATATTGAAAGAATAATGACAATTTTTCTCCCTTTTTATATGCAATTTCTCGTAATAAATCAGCAAATGAAAAAGGTTTAGACGTTTTCTGGAAGTAAAATTATAATGATATTCTCTATAAAATTATAATGATATTCTCTATAAAATTATAATGATATTCTCTATAGTGCTAATGAAACTTGTTTGCAGGCATCAATACAATCGATTTTTTTCTGAATGGTTTAGTGCAACTATTGCTTCTTTAAATTCTAAATTCCGACTAGAAAGGATATAAAGAAACCAGAATGTAGGAAGACTAAGCAAAAGCTGAACTGAACTTATAAATTTTGCTCTATAATAACACTGAATACATTCAGTAGAAATCCTAATCTAGTCAATTCCCCGAGGCTGTGTAATTAGCAAGTCGAGCAAACCATTACTGCAGTTATGATTTTGATACTCCCTTACTGTCCTACACTTGTAGCCTTGAGCCATAGTTTGCTATGAAGTATAAAAAGACCATTCGCGTGGTGCAATGATTTATAACTTATCTGGCTCAGTTTAATGAATATCTAATATTTACAGAAACGAACGAGGAGTATACATGAAATCTTCAACAAGACATTTGTACACTGTAAAGTTTATACGTTCATAGTATACAAACGTGAAGATATGTCAAATTGACTGGCGTTGGGACTACACAAAAAGAGAATTACTTCCAAAGTGTATTGATGCATTCGTAACGACCTTTTGAAGATTTTTAAATGCAATTTTTCTAGATTCTGCAAGCAGCACATTGAAATGCTAAAGTGTATAAATATCGGTTGCAATCCTATATTGTGTCAGGGGAATTTAGTATCTTCATGAATTTACTGGTGTTAACGGATTGTAGTTTCAATCTAAATATCGAATTAGTCAAGTTTTTTGCTATCTTTTGTCTGAACAGCGAAAGAAACATTTTAATTTCAAAGAAGCCTCGATTTAGATATTTAAAATCTTTGTTGCTGAAATATAAACCTACAGATAGCCTTTTTGCTAGTATATATAATGAAATTTTTAACTTTATTCTGTGATCGCTAAATAGCAATGTCCTCCTCCTCCTCCATTGTGGCATGGCAAGCGTAAAAGGATAAAATTTCTTTACTATCCCATAATATATTCATAATGGACTGAGAAAAAGCCTCCTCAAACGCGCCACTGCTCTTCTTCCATCTCTATTGCTCTTGCTTACTCTTTCTTGTTCCTCAGCTCAGTTTCCGCCTTTTATGTTTGTTCACATCCCCCTCCACCACTTACCTGGAGAGCTTTTTCTCTTGATAGTCACTCAAGTAAAAATATAAATAAAAAATAAATGCAATTAAACTTCCGTAGCATATGCGCGTTTCTCCCTCAATACGTGATTCAATATTTATGATAACTGTCCTGCGGGTATTTTGTTGAGTGCTGCGGCTTTTCTGGCAAGTACGGCAATTTAAGATTCGAGAATTTTCTAAGACTTGTAATATTTGCCGTATTTACAAATCAGAACATTTCGATCGATAATTCTTCAATCAAGTGGAAGTTGTATGTACCTTGAATTCAATCGGTGAATATCTGAGAGATATCAAATTTAAGATCTTTGTATTATTTCTCTATTTTTTAAAAAAATATTTTTGATGGGTGAGGTTTACACGGAACAAAATAAACATGATTCATGTTTCAGCTCGTATTTCAGAAGACGGAGGCAAATAAAGATATAGATATGAAATTTATTTGATAACTGATTCTCTCGAGGCATTTAAGCACTCTTTAAGTGAATGTCGAACTTTTTTCAGCTTTTCTTTTCCTTATAAACAAATAGTAAAAAGATGAATAATATTTCAATAGTACTTTCTCTAACATGGTTTCAATTTGAAGCGTGAAAAATAAAAACACTTGGGATTTCTGTTTTCTTAATGCCACTTAATCTCTCAAGACAATCATTAATTATCATTATTATGATTTTCATGGGAAGAAAAATTGCAATGAGCAAACATAAAATCATTTAGTCCTGAATAGTATTATATCATTATTATTCACCTAGGCACTGGAGATCCTGATGCTGTTCTAAGTATTATGCTATTTAAAATAGTTTGCCAGAAAGAAAATTTGAGAAATTTAATTTGAGGTGACCATGTCTTTACTTTCCTTAACGTAAACCTATGGAACTAGACTAAAATATCCGCGTCTTATATATTGAAATAACATATGTTAAAATAGATATCATTAAATGTTCTCTTCTCAAAATTTGGCCAAATGACCAAGCATGAGATTTATTTTGAAAGAGCTAGGACTGTTTAATCAAATTAAATTTCAACGATGTTTATTTTTAGAAGTAAAGTAATTCCGATTTGAAATAAATTCCGATTTTTTTAATTAAATGTCTATTTCTTTTAACATCTTACGTACTAATATCATCTATTAACCTTTTTTCTTTGTTTTAGAATAATAAACTTATAGGATCGATATTTATGCAACAACATCTTATAAACACGAATCTGTTGAATTGAAATATAAACTGAAGTGCCACAAAATTAGAGGCATCTACCTAAAAGTATGTAGCTCCTGTTTTAATTTGAACTGTGGCTGTGTCGCAACGTAGTATGGAGTACATCGGTACTGGAATTGTGCCATGGTTATATCTATACAGATACGCATATCAAAACTTTCCATAAATGAGTTGTGTTAGGTATGACAGCAGGTGATCTACTAACGTTTGCAACCTGTCTCATATATTCTCAGTATAAATGCAATTCTCATTAGCACAAGGGACAGTGGAATACCTGGAAACCACTCATGTTTCGTGTCACACGCGTATGTTGAAAGGGTAACTTTATTTGCTGGAACGAAACATGACCATCTTAGTAACATGGTGAGCATGAAATTATTTTCAGCAATACCTGTGTATCCCTCACCTGTCAAGACACACTCCATTTTCATAAGTTGTCTCCGCGAATTCGCACTATACCATTATAAAACTAGTACAAGATTACACAACTTTTACTAACACGCGGACTGCTTCATGAACTCACCCTCATAAGAACTCGCCCATCCGATCCAGAGAGCTGGAAATTGACTCATCTGACCGAGGTATATGTTGTCAGTCTCCGCGATCCAGTAACAGTGGTAGACTTTTATTAGTATAACTATAAATCAAACTTAACACGCTTAATTTTAAAGACTGAATAGACATTTAATTGCCACGAATTTATGTGCCATTAATATTAACCTAAAATTTTCCGTGGTTAGTTTTCTTCTGTTGGCATCAATATCATAACTCAAATACTGAAAACAAGTTGTTCCATTTAGATAAGTATTTGGGAATACGAAAATGTGTGAGGAAGATACAAAGAGTGAGTGAGTGAGTGAGAGAGAGAGAGAGAGAGAGAGAGAGAGAGAGAGAGAAAGGGATAGAGAGCGAGTGAGAGAGTGGGAAGAAGAGAGACGAAGAATTGGCGCCAGTCAATAGAATACGATAAGAAAGAAGCATTGGAGTTGGTAAACGCACGTTTGGCTCGCCTCGGTTGCCTTTTCCAGGGCTTTTTTCTAAAGTTATTCACATTTAAGTCTCTTGGTATCAGTGACTCAAGCTGCCATTGAGAATTTATTGGCATGAATTCACCAACCCATATGCCAGTACGTGTTTTTGATTCTATAAATTGAGACTCAAACAGAACCATATTTTGTGTATATATACATACACGCACACACACACACACACACACACATATATATATATATATAATCACACACACTCACACACATATATAATCGCGCATATATATATATATATATATATATATATATATATATATATATATATATATATTTATATATATATGTATTATATGTATGTGTGTTAAACTACACATATAGACAACATAAAACGTACACGTACGTACACATATTCGTCTAATTTTGATCTAAATATGCATACAAACGTCAGACGGCTGTTTCCGATAACCGCTGCGTATGCATATATATATATATATATATATATATATATATATATATATATATATATATATATATATATATATATATATAAAAACAAGTTTCCACAGATTCTGCCTGTTGAATATATTTCGACTTTTCGAATAATATTTTGTTCACTGGGAATAAAATTTTGGATAAACTCTCGAAAATTCCGATTTTGCTGTGTTTCGGTCTGTGTGGTATTCCAAAATTTAAAATATCTTTGACAACAGGATATTGTATCTTTACGTGTAACATGTAATCTGCGTATGAAATAATAATAATAATGCTAATGCGCATATATTTGTTCAGATTTTTCTTTTCCATTACTGTCTTGGTCTATGTCTATGTGATAGAATTTTGCAATAATTCAAATCCTAGCACTTTAAATAAACACAAGGATGTAGCCTACAAAATATTGTCTACCATACTGACACCAGTAAGTTTTTGATGACTGAATTGTTTGAAATCACGTGAACAAAAACAGAACAAAGCAAAAATTTCGAAAGTTTTATCCGCAAGTTTAATTTCCATGCACAAAATCTTATTCGATGATTTGAAAAAGACAATAACAATAACAAACGGTAACAGCTGAATTTAACAAATCTGGTTTTCATGAAACAAAGCTACTTAATATTCCATAAAATTTATTATGCTTTCTTTGAAAGCCCCCCCCCTCTCGCTCTCTTTCTCTATCTATCTGTCTATCTATTCTTCAACCATTATTGTACTGGATGCCCGTATTTAAAATAGAGAGCACATTTTCTTTATTGAGATTTCATGACTGCGTCTGTTGATAAGCGAAATACACATTGGTTAAATTAATAATTTTGATTTTAAAGGAAAAAAAAACAGCCTGACGATGAGGATATGAAGTCCTTGAAAGTACTTGCTTCTATAAAAAATACACTAGATCCATCTGACAACAATTTTATACATAAGGACCGCATCCTTTTAATGCTTATATTAAGTCTACCAGCGAAGAGATTTCACCATTAATCACATTAATAATGCTGATTGATTCAATGTATGATTTTTTCTTTAATATATATATATATATATATATATATATATATATATATATACGTCATTATGTCAAATGTTAGAAAAGTGCCGATTCGTATAAGAAAATATGGAAGCCTTTGTATATTTGTTATTCATTTTTCTTGCTAGTGACTCCTCAACGAGTATCGTCCAAGTTAAAAAAATCGTGTCGTTCTTTTTTTTACTCGTGTCTTAACTATGGCAAAACTTAAAGGAATTCAATTCTGATTTCGTTTTTCCTAATGTCAAAGTGCAACCTTTCGTTATTTTCAGTTTGATATCAGGTGTTCAAGCATTATTTGTTTCTGCTATCATATGGACTAAGTTTTTCGTTAACGTTTCCAACATTTGCCTTTATTTGTCTCATCCATGTTAATTTTGTGTTAACATTATTTACATTGCTGCCTATGAAAAACATAGAAAACATTCTATACCTGTCGGCAGATGGGATGTTCTTTGTGTAAACTGTGGTTGTGCACAAGTTTTATTTGTTAATTCTGTACTCCACACAGTCTTATGAGATATATTTGAATCTGAACTTTATTTTGTTTATAACACATTTAAAAATAAATATCTTTTATTTTTTCCGAATGAATCTGATTAATCTACAAGAATTCTATAATTAAATATTCATAATAACAGATAAATGTAATAAATGTAATAAATACAAACTCCAATGTTTATGCACATAAGAAATACATAAGCCATGTAGATATATGACATTTATATGAGAATTGCTATGGCCCTTTAAACATATAAAATTATATATATTTATATATATATATATATATATATATATATATACAGGGGTTAGACAAAATAATGTGATCAGCTTGCAAAAATAGCAATGTTTTCAATTCCGGCATTTCCGGGTATTTTTAAACACCAAACCGGCATAAAAGGTAACTGTTCAGCATTTTAATCCTTTACTTTGCATTTGCATTTAATTAAGACATTATTTATCTTCAGGTAAAAGAGTTACATACTAAAATGCGTGACCTGTCGAATTTTCAAAGAGGACAAACAGCTGATGCTCAGTTAGCCGGAGCATCTGTGACCAAAAACGTCTGACATATTGACTGTGTCACGAGTTGTAGTGTCCACGGATATGACAGCTTCCACAAAACAGGGCAAAACATCATCAGCAAAAAGTAATAGTGGATGGAAACGAAAACCGCCCGAAAGAGACCGATGAGCTTTAAAACGAATTGTGACAAAAACATCAAAAAACTACTGCAGCAAAAGTGACATCAGAACTCTTTACTCACCTGATCAATACTGTTTCTATACGCACAGTACGTCGGGAGTTCCATAAAGATGGTAACCACAGAAGAGCTGCGATTCCTAAATCTCTTATCACAAAGTCGAAAGCCAAGTTGCAAAAATATGGTGTGATGATCACAAAAATTGGACACTCGAGGAATGGAAAAACGTTATTTGTTCTAATGAGTTTTCTTTCATGTTATTTCCTACAAACGGTTGTGTTTATGTCTGGAGAATACCGCCGCCTGAAGCCTATGATACGGATTACATAGTCTCGACAGGCCGACATGATGGTTGCTCAGTAATGATTTGGGAAGCAATTTCCTGGTATACTTCTGGTCCTATCATCAGCCTTAATGGTAGAATTACTGAAGATAAATGTATCGACATTCTCAATGAACATTCCCTTACAATGGCTACCATACTGTTGCCAGAAAGTATCATATGATAATGCACCCATGCACACTGCAAAAAAGTGTAGTCATGATTTGATGAGCATCATAACGTAATTATACATCTTCCATGGCCAGCACAATCACCTAATCTCAACTTAATTAAACGATTACGAGCCGTTCTAGAGCAGAAAGTAAGGAACAGATCCCCACTCCCATCGTCGCTGAAGCAACTTTCCGAGATTATGGGATTCAACTGAAAACAGTTCAAAACGTATTTGATTCCATTCCACGTAGAATCAAAGCAATTTTAGAAGTTAATGGAGGTCCAATACCACATTATTCAATAAATCTATGTTTAAATTCAGTATTCAATTTATTTTGTCTAAACCATATATATATATATATATATATATATATATATATATATATATATAACTTCTGTTTAAATTTAGTTTTTTTCATAAAGGAAGCATGTTCAATGTGTACATAAAATTAACGCTGCATAGTGACTGTCAGTTTCAATGCAATTTACAAAACAAGACAAAACTGGTAGTGAGTTTGATTTCTATGTCCAATCTCTGTTTGTGTATGCCTGTCTCTTTCTCGATATATATATATATATATATATATATATATATATATATATATATATATATATATATATATATATATATATACTAGTAGAGAATACTTAGTCTACAGACTGACAAAGTTTAATTTTGTTCTGACGATTTCACCCTACAATGTTCGAATCGAACGATTAATATAGACGTGTTGCGTTAAGTGCATTGACACAGTAATAGCTTATACTAAAATAAATATCAGTTATGTAAAATAAATATTTTTTAAATTTCTAGATCCCGGACTTATTAATGTACCTATGTATGTGCCTACTTTCATAATACAACTATAATCACATAAACAAACATTTACAGTACGCGCGCGCGCACACACACACTTACACCCAAAAACGTTTAATCCATCTCTATACACACAATTGCGAATGAAAAACTGTTATAATGCAATCTTTAGCAATCACAAAATTTTTGAAGACCACTCGTGAAATGACTTCTGACCTTACTGTGTGTTATCACCATTATTATTCCGGATTCTTCAAGATGAATGTATGCTAATGTAAATAGCGATATGTACACGATATCCTTCAATACGAGTACAATAACATTTATAGTCATTTACATAAGTTGACATTTTATACTTATGTACATATGTAGATATGACATCTGTATATTATTTACAGTCTAATCCCCATCTTACAGGCACGTCGACATCTCTACAAAAGGAGTGCAGACACACAGACACATCTTAATATTTGTGCAAAGTACATACGCAGATGAACTTTCTCAATTATATATACATGTATTTAATTTCCCTTATCTATATATTTATAAAGATATTATTATTTTCCATGCCAATTTACATGTTTAGTGTTTGCGCTTATGCACACAAACACATCTATATACTGTGTAAAACTATGCTCACTTAAGTATATAAAGGAAAGTTCAAGAATTATTTACACATCCACAACACACAGGTATATAGGCTTACTTGTGAGTTTGTGTGTGTGTGTGTGTGTGTGTGTGTGAAATCTATGTGTCTCAATAGACCCATTGATTTCAAAGCAAAATAACTCTTGTATTTGGCTTTAAGAATATTGGTCTAAAGAATATTGGTCTAAGAGAAACCCTGTCTAAGGACATTTGTTTATGGAAAATAAAATAACACTTTATTCATGTACAAAATACTGAATTTTATTGACATTCACTATATTACAGAATAATATTTAAGATAGTTATACTAACATTAATTACTGATAACATATGTTCTTTATAAGCATTTATTGGCATGCATTGTTGTATATTAATACTGAGAGTTCAATAATATTTACGACACTTATAGTAACATTAATTACTGATGATACATGCGGTTTTTAACAACCCACATTAGACCATAATTCTCTAGACGAATATTAGACGTATATTCTTAAGACGAGTGTTCCTCAGATCAATTTCCTTAGACCAATTTCCTTAGACCAATTTCCTTAGACCAATTTTCCTTAGACCTATATTTCTTAGACTAATTTTCCTTAGACCTATAGTCCTTAGACCAATTTTCCGTGTACCTATATTCCTTAGACCAATTTTCCTTGTACCTATATTCCTTAGACCAGTGCTCTTTAGACTAATGTTCCTTAGACAAATGTTCCGGATCCCTTTGTATTTTTATTTTATTCTCGTCCATGCATTCGGGAAAAATTCAATTTACAAAACACTTGCACTTAAGCAACTAATAAATGCATTATAGGGAGTTCATAGTCACACTCACAAACAGATTATAGAGTATCAGTTAAAAAATAAGTAACTACGAATTCTCCAACAAGTACAGAGTGTAATAAACGTCTCAAGTTTGTAAAGTAGATCTTTCTCCATTCTTTAAGCTAAACCGTCGCACTATTTTTTATTAGCAAAAATTTCTTTATTTTCATTTTATCTCAACTTGGCCTCGGGCATCGCGGTGGGAACTTAGTGCATTAAAAGTCCAACTTTGAACTGTCGGCCACTAAGTAACACCTCCTGCATTCGACCCGTGCAGTTCCCATCCCATTCGCCATCAACAGTCCCACCACAATGACCACCGACATGGTTTGATGGAAATTATTAGCCTGGCAGCACTGGCTTTCTCTGGGGCCGGGGTGCAAGGTGGAAAAGACGAGAATGTGATGAATGACTATCTTACAGAAGGGATGATACTACTTTAGCTGGTGGCGTTGGTGGTGGGTTTGGGAGCAGTCTATCGAAAAATATGGGGAGGTTAATATTTGTCGGAAAGGCGTCAAAAGATGATGGAAAACTGGTTTTTCAATTCGTTGAAGAAAATGTGTGGTTGGGGCCGATGATTAGGTTATTGAAAACAGCAACGGAGAAATCGTAATGGTAATATTAGTCGTATCCTTAAAAGGAAAGATTCGGCATTCACTGATCGAGCAGCCAGTACTGCTGTCGGTTGAAATTTATAAAATCTTTCTCTTAAAACAATTTTTCAGGAAAATAGGTTTCTCAAGTCCAGTAGTTGTTATAACTCTTTCAAGTACCGAGGGGTGTTTCCTTCCTAACCTTTTGTTTGAAGTTGCGGGGAACGTCAACATCTTGATGTCATTGTTTTCTATTCAAGTTACATGTACTATCTATTTTATTTTTTTGCTTCTACTGAAATCCTCAAGCAATATGATTTCTGTTATATGCTTCAGTTAGCCGAGATTCAATGAAGGATAGTCCTCTTTAAGACCTACAGAATTCATTAAATCGATGTCATTTTTAATCATTGATCTGTGAAAGCATTTGTATACAGTTGATAATTTAGACATTTCTGAACGGATTGGGTACAATGCATAACATTCCTTTAATAGACTAGACTGGAAGAGAATATTTAAAACCATGATTTGAGATTTTAAGTAATATTTTAGCATAAGATTTTGTAACATCTTGCTGTACTGGACAAAACTATCGCTAGAGCAATACTCTATTCAATTTCCTTATCTTTAATTGTGGATATCTGTATATTTTTACAGGTATAAATGTAATCAATACAGATAAAAACTTTTAATAAAAATATTGTCAAAAATATTAATATTTTTAGGTAACAATTTCTCTAACCATTAAAATAAAAACAAATATAAAATTAAAAAAAATATAGCGTTAATTTTTGGTTATATAAAGTAGAATAATTACTAATCGATTATCATCAAAATGATAGCTGTTTCGACAAACCAGTGTGTTTTATCATCTTCAGCCACTTTTCAAATACATCTTAGCAGTCCTCTTCAAACCTCCGTGTCCCGTGCTAAATCACAAAAGCGCTATTCTTTTTCTAAGGTTTTACAGCGGGGGGTGGGGGCGAGATATAAATTTATTACAAATCGAATATGTAGCATTTCACATGCTTAACATACAATGAATTTTATTTTGGAATAAGCGTGTGGCATTGCAAAATTTAAGCGTTACCATTTTATCATTGACAAATGAAAATATTTAAATTTACGATTAGCGTTCAAATATTATAAAATTAAATATATATATGTATATATATATATATATATATATATATATATGTATATATATATATATATATATATATATATATATATATGTGTGTGTGTGTGTGTGTGTATATATATGTATGTACATATGTATGTATATATGTGTGTGTTTATATATGTAGATATTTGTATTATACTTATATATATATATGTATATATGCATGTATATATATATATGTATATATGCATATATATATATATATATATATATATATATATATATATAATGGGAATTTGGAAGAGTGCTTTTGTGGCCAACTTTGTTGGTTTTTCAGTTGTTTGCTGATAAAGGCATTTAAAGCAAGCAGGTTTTGTGGTAGAGTACTCAATATGGAAGACAAGGACAGAGCATCTATAGAATTCATAATAATAATGTTTTCATTTATGTTTACTTTAATATTCCGTAGATGTATAGATGCAATTGCAATTACAGCTATGCCACTACGAAACTTTAATATATATATATATATATATATATATATATATATATATATATATATATATATATATATATATATATATATATACCACAAATCATTCTCAGTCATTTTTAATGAAACTTGTATAAATGATGGATTGCTTCCCAAATACACAATTATTAATAATCACTAATGATGACGACGTTATGCATCTATTTATGTTACTACAGGGTCTCAGACACAACACGAGGGGCTAGTGCTGCCCTGGGTCAAGAGAGTGGCAGCTGGAAGAGCCTATGTCTAGCAACATAAATCTGCACCATGCCACACAAGCAGGAGAACCCAGTCATGGCTGTCAGACAACGTTTGCGAACACCTCATCACTTACATCTGGCCACCTACCTCCCTAGACTACAGCAACTTGATTATTATTCGTGGGGCGCAGTTGAGCGAGAGACCAACAAAACTTCTTGTAAGATCAAAGTGAACTGAAGACAAAGATGATGGCAGCATTCACCAACTTAAACAGGGAGACTGTCTAGGAGACATGCAAGAGATTTCGAAGTCGTCTGGAGGCCGTGGTTGAAGCCAATAGCGATTCTGTTGAATAAATTTACGCTTTACTATTCCAAGATATGTGTAAATATATCTGTTAAAATGAGTTGTCAGCTTTCTTTTCATTTTTGCGTAACTTAGACGACAAATTATACATCGCACCCTGTACATTGCAATAATGACAAAATTATATGTCGAAAGAAAATGATTCTAAATCCTTGTGACGTTTAGCGTGTTAATAATTTCCAATTTAAAAGTTAGGGTTCTGATAAGCTCAATAGATTTATCAAACATCTGGCCCCTTCCGAGCATTTCAATGCAGGAATCTTGAGTCGGCTAACTAGATAAGTCACTTGAACCTTTCTTATTTTATTGAATATTATAGACGAAGAAAGAAAGAAAGAAAGAAAGAAAGAAAGAAAGAAAGAAAGAAAGAAAGTGAGACTGGGAATGAAAAGAAAAAGAAAGATGCGATGGAATGCTTAAAGAAATAGTGTGAGATAATAGAGAGTATGAACAGATGCCTGTGACTTGAAGAATGAAAGAAAAAAAAAGTATACAAATAAAGAGATAATCACACAACCTGAATATATTGAAAAAGGATAAAAGGTGGACATGAATGCCCAATGAATTCGATCCTCATTACAGTCCCACTATTATGGACTTATCCCGTGTTAAATGAAACTTAGAAAATATCAAAAAGTCCTCCAGTTTCCATACGTAAGGATTCATCGCCAGTGCCACAGTTTGGTATTTGGTAATTAGTAAAAACCAGGAGTTTGAATTATATCCCAGTAAGGGAAAACCCTCCCCACTAGATGAGACGTAATCTTCTTAAAACCATTCTCTAATATGTTAAACTTGGTGAATATCAGTAAAAATAAGGCAAAAACGAATAGTGAATCCAAAATAATGGGGCAGTCTAGAAAAGACGAAAGAAGAAAAAGCTAGATATAATAAAAGAAGAAAAGGAAAATAGGAA
>OZ010584.1:49293880-49318880 GCA_963932145.1 Acanthosepion lycidas
GAAAAGAAGACTGTTTAAATCCAAATAAAAGCAAGAACAAAGCATTGTCTATCTTGCTTTTACATTTTTTCGTTTTTTGTTTTTTTTATGTTTTTGACAGGAAAATCATAGATAAATTGTCATTATCTAATTTTGAAGATTAAAATTGTTTATTTTTCATTAAAGTTTTGTTGATTTTAATTTTTATGATTGACATTTGAAGAGACGATGCAGGAGAAAATAATTCAGTTGTTAGGGTCCCAGTTATGAGCAAATAGTGAATACCTAAATTAGGGTCAAAACATGAAAATATAAAAACATATTAGAAAAACTTAACAGCAATACATTTTAATAATATAAAAAAAAATTATCAGCAATACATTTTTCTGAAAAAAAATTACCAGTGCATACAAGAAAATAAAATTTCGGCATTAAATGACCCATAATTGATATGCCGGTAAACAAACCAAACTTAACAAAACCTTCCGTTTTGTTAATCTTTAGTAAGAGATATAATTTGGATGCCGACATTTTGAAAAAAAAATGCTTACCGTAGAAAATATAATGATTCTTTTGCTAAATACTAAATGTAACAGAAATGTGCAGTTATAGGTGAATTTTTATTGGCTAAGATTACCTTAGTAGGGTATAAGTTCAAAAGTGTGAGACATTGAATAAGGAACAAATTCCCATCTCGTATTTGTCTATGAAACGAGTTGTTCCTGTTGTTCAACGATATGGTGTAAATAAAGTTCTTCTTTCTTAGCATTGGATGACATGCGCGGTCTGTACCACAAATCAGAAATAAGAAACTTCCGATAGTCAGTTTTATGTATTTTGTGAGGTGTGGAAATGCTTAATATTATGTATCCGCTGTGTGTATATCAGTTGATATAAACGTATCGGTATGTTGAAATAATTGTGACAGGAGTAAAATAGTAGAAAAACCATATTCCCTTTATTAAGATTTCTCGAGTGTGCAGGCCAATAGCCGTAATATACACTGTTTAAGAAAAAACAAAAAACTGTTTCAAATACGGCTATCTACTAAAAACAACTTTTAAATAATATATATATATATATATATATATATATATATATATATATATATATATATATATATTATCGTGGCTTGGTATATTTCAACAAAAAACAAAAAAAAAACTGTTTCAAATACGGCTATCTACTAAAAACAACTTTTAAATAATATATATATATGTATAAGAAAAACTGTTTCAAATACACCTATCTACTAAAAACAACTTTTAAATAATATATAAATATATATTTTTTGTTGAGATATACCAAGCCACGATAAAATCACCAGATAATGAAGAAAAAGTATACATAGGATTAACTGAAGGACCCTGGAAACAAAGAAATTATACACACAAAACATCTTTCACAAATAGTAAATATGCGAACAGTACAATGCTTTCTAAGTATATCTGGGAAATTAAAAACAAAACGCACATCAATCCAAAAATATCTTGGAAGATAAGGAAAAAATCATCAGCCTACAACAACCAATCAAAAACTTGCAAACTTTGCTTGGAGGAAAAAATAGCTATCATTACTTTCCCCGACCAAAATAAATTATTAAACAAAAGATCCGAGCTCATCTCAAAATGCAGACATGAAAATAAATTTTTGCTACGTAACCTAAAAAATGAAAAACGGAAAAAATAAAATAAAAACAAATAAATATACTAATAAACAAAATAACAATAAAAAAATAGAAATAAAACATAAATAAATACTATGTTACTTAAAAATCGAAAACCTAAAAGAGAAAATATACAAGTAAAATAAATTGACCTAAATTCATCCAAGTAAATAAATAAACAAACCGATCCCAAATAAAAATAATCAATTAAAAACTGTTCCCGCCAAAATAATACTTAGAATGAACTACAACAATCAACCCCAAAATTGAACAAATAGCTTTAATTAAATTCTCAAACCAAAACAAAACTGTTAAATAAATGATATAAACAAATTTTTACTACGTTAATAAATAAATAAATAAAATAAGAAACAAAAAAATAAAAAATAAAAACAAGCAATATAATTTGACCCAAATAAATAAACAAACGACTTCCGGTAAAATAACCGCCATAATAGAATACCCACAATGCACCACTAACCCGTATATATATAAATAGCCGAGAAAAATAACAGCATATGTGGCCTGACGATTGCATATAGCATGAAACAGACTGTCGCCTCTAAGTGTTGACTTCTATGTTCACTTTTATATTTACACACGCTCTATCTCTGATATTGAGCACTTTATTCCATAAATATAGCATACCTTAAGACTATATTTCTTTATATATATATATATATATATATATATATATATATATATATATATATATATGGATCAATATTGTGATTTTCTTTCTTCGTTTAATGATAATGTTATTAAGCTTATCAGACGTTATGAAAAGCATTTACATAAAATAAATAGACAGCACTTGTCCATATTATTTAATGAAACATGTATGAATATATATATATATATATATATATATATATATATATATATATATATATATATATATATATTGGACTCTCCCTTAGGTTTCGACGTATGAGGTTCAAACAACTCTGTTCCTAGAAACCGACAGCCAGACCCCCGCACAAATCATTTGATTATATTGGTGAAGGCTTGTGCAGGACCAACCCGACCTTTTGGAAGAGCCGAATACAGTAATAGACAGGTCATCATTGACGATTGCGGGTAATATGTCAGCGACAAATGTATTGTGATTGTCTATCGTGACATGAAAAAATAACTCACCCCCCACACTCTGTACTTACTTTTCTATTTAGCGTAGATCTGACATTTAATTGGTTAATCAAAACATACCCAGAAGTCTATTTTTGATTCTTACCTTATCTTCCCCCACCTTTAACTTACGGAATAGAGGTAACACTTTGTTTTTAGATTTCCTTAAAAATCATTCAATCGCTAGTTACTTACCATTGCCTGAAGAAGTCCAATTACAGTATTGAAGCATGAAAGCTTTTGTGTAGCGATTTCAAAATTTTTTATTATAATTCCTTATAATGAAAATAACAATAATATATTACTCTACTTTGTATTGAACACTTTTTAAAAGTAAATGCTACGAACAGTGTAATTTTACTCCGTCTGTTCTTTCTCTCATTTGTTTGTGTGCGTATATATATATATATATATATATATATATATATATATATATATATATATATATATATATGTGTATATATGTATATATGTGTGTATCCTGATTCATGTGCAAGCTAACGGGGACACGCATGCTCACGCGCAGATACGATATACAGAAATGGAAATAGATTTGACAGCCACGGGGGTGATGTGTGGATAGGGGGGGCATCTATCATCAAAACATCTGTCATCGTCAACACTAACACCAAACCTAATGATTTTATTACTACTTAGGCTGAGAGTGATTTTTGCCAGTAGTCCCCCCAAAAATGAGATCAAGGCTCATTACAAATACAGAAAATAAACAATGTAAAATTAAAAGATAATTTAATTTGCCTGAAGAGGGCCAAGAGAACGGAAACCTATGTAGCAAAAATATGAAGAATAAAATATGTACACTAAAACAAATACACATTAGAACCAAAACCTATGCGGTTTATCTCGTTTTATAATATATATATATATATATATATATATATATATATATATATATATATATATATATATGTGTGTGTGTGTGTGTGTGTGTGTGTGTGAGTGTGTGTGAGTGTGTGTGTGTGTGTGTGAAAATTGAGAGAGATCGAGAATAATATAAAAAGATAAAAGAAAAAGATTTATGGGTTAAAATAAAATGGGACATGATATCGTACGTAGGGGGGGGGGAATAGTTATAGAGATGAGAAAGAAATGTATTCCCATGAGCAACATAATAAACAATTCCCGTCATGTTTTCGTCCTTTATTGTTTTATTGATATTTCCAGCCGTATATTTATTTGTTTCCGGGGAACAATGTGTCAATATGCGTCGACGTTCACTCGTCACACCTTGTCAACTGCCAATCGTTTGTCACACTTGAATGATTAGAGCAAAGAGATGTCTCAATGTGACACGGGTAAGTCTGATGACCAATCGCACCTTTCCTTCAATGTAATGTTGTCATCAGCCTCGTTTCAGAGCGGCCGGGTTGTTTACCGCCCTTTTTTGTCTTCGTATCAGCTGACATCTTTTTTGTACAAGATACATTCTTTTACAGACACTCATCATTAACACAAACAACACGCGTCTACACGAACACCAGTAATGATACTGTTGATATAACCTCAGCCCTGAAAATCGCAATAAAATTCATGCTACTAACAAAATGATTACATAGCTGTTCCACTTATACAGCTGAGATTGCGAGAACCAATTTTATTGTAGTAATAAACGACATGAAAACATGACGTACTGAAAAAGATTTTACAAAAACTGATATCGTGTGAACTAATCATCGTTACTGTCATTTAATTCATGGCTAAAACAAAAAAATATAGCAGCATTCTTACAAAGTTCATAAAAAATGTCTGTCATTCAAATATAGTAATAGTTTAATCTATAATGTTTACAATCATGAAATGCGAATATTAAAATCCCTATTTTACAGAATGACCCTCCTCCTCTTATGTTTCCCGTAGTCTCCAGCAGTGTATATGGCCAAAGTTTCACCAAACTAGTGACACTTGATCCACAGCCTCACCACACTTCCGTAGCAAGTAAACCTTTTGTGCAATCAATGCGCTGAGACCAGCACTAAAACGGTTTTCCATTCGGAGTTCTCCTTTTTTTATACTGGTTTCCAATCAAGGCTAGGGAGTTCATTCTGCTCCGCAATTTCACCCATAACTGGGGAATTTTGCTTTCAGAAGGAAAAATACGAAAATAACAAAAAATTAAGAAAATCATTAATGACGTTAAATTTCCAGACATCAAGAAAAACTATTTACCATCCACATTAGAATAATTTCCATAACACTGAGACATTCAGCTTTCATTAAAATTAAATTGAATTAAAATGCTCCCTTGTATCAATCGGATTTTTGAAGAAAAGTAATTTAAAACAAGAGGTATGTTTGACAAGTGTGTTCACATCGGAGGGTAATCAGTGTGGATAAAATTTTCTTTACTGGAAACTTTGGAATAAAACGAACTGACTCAAGGGTTTAAGATAAATAATATATTCTTATTTATTTTCTTTAGAGTTATGAGTGAGTCCTTTGCTAATCGGTGCAGCAAAAAGTTCGTCAATAAGGCGGATATTAGAAGGAGGCTTGAGAAAGGTCCAGTAGTAGTGTTTTGCAGTAGGACCATTTTAGGAGTAGTAGTAATATCAGAAAATAAGTCAATATCAATCTATTGTTTTTTACAGCCATGAGCAAAGCGGAAATATCCGTAGGAAATGACCTCTTAACTGCTTCGTCACACGTCACGCATGAATTGGTTTTTATGCGGTAATGATCTTTTGTTCTATTCTCTCCTTGTTCCATCTGCTACTGTCAGGTTTTTATCTTTTTGACAAAGCTCGAGAATTTGGCACGAACATTGGTTTCGGTTAACATCAAAAGTCTCTTTATGCACATGTTTTTTGATTGGCCAAAATAATCTTATTTCCCAGCGTTCCTTTCTTTTTCATTTTTTTTTATAACGGAAGTTATGTGTGGAGCCCTCTGATTTTTGGTATTTTTCAGTCAGAAATAAGTAGGCTCTGTTCCTGAAAATTTCAGGTGTTTTTTGGCTGGATTCAGTCTTTTCTTCTTCCTCTTTTTTTATTTCTCGGTTGCCTTCTCCTAGGTTGAGCGAAGTATAGAAAGAAAAGTAGAGAGAGAGAGAGAGAGAGAGAAGGAGAGAGAAGGAGAGAGAGAGAAAGACAGAGAGAGAGAGAGAGGTTTTAAAGCAAAGCGCAAATGCCTTATTCTAATTTGAATTATTTTTATTTTTTTGTTTCTATATTTTATTTTTATATTTTATTTTATTTGTTTTTTTTTATCGGGACTAATACATATATTTTTAAATTCTCTTGAGATATATTAGAAGAAGCAGGATGCATTTAGAATGCAAAATAATCTTTTGCTAAATACGATAAAACGATTCTAACACTCTAAATACGAAAATATGAAACTACATCATAAATTCAACTAATAATAAAACTCGTTTCTATTTGCTTATCCAATATTTTGCCAGCTGGAATATCTCCCAAATACCTTAAATAGACTGAAGGAAATCTCAAGCCAAATAGCAAATGGGCAAAAAGCAAATCGACTAAGATGTGGGCCCATTACAACAGGTAGTATAATGATAGAAGCAACATTGACCAGATTACCACTTACAAGGAAATATTCAAACCGCATGAAACTGGCGACTAGATTGACTGCCGTCAATATAAGTTGCATTGAAATCAGAATTATGCACTACACCCGATAACATTTTAATGGTATAGGTCGGAAGGAGATGTTGACCTTTTGCTTACAAGTCAGTATCTTGGTTATTGTCAGAGCCACAGAGGATTGCGTGTTGAAATAAAAGATACATTATGTACATAAACACTCTGTTATATATAAACACAAATGCATACACATATTTCAACACAACAATGTACATATGCACACACGTATATAGACACACATGATTTACAATGCAGAAAAATTATATATATGGTTAAAGCTTGCATATATACACAAACACTCGCAAACGCGCACGCGGGAAAATTTTATAAAGCCTTTATCTAGCGTATGAAGTTGCTGATAATTGAAAGTCGTTCTTCTGGACATTGTTCAAGCGCAGCAAAAATGCTAGGGTTTCGAATGATGATAGGAATATCTGAAGAATACTGACACTACACAATCTTCTTTTATCCTGGTTGTACGTTACTAGATTTAGTAAATATGTATATCTGCGTGAATAACTAAAAACAAAAACTATTCAAATATCTATATAAACAAACACATTTCACACAGAAATATTTGGATGTAGCTAACAAACTCTTGTCTGCCATACTGGTAATATTCAGTTCTTGATAATAACTGAAATTAGCAAAAATACTTTAACAAAAACGTAAGAAAATATGAGCTTTGGGCAGTGTCTCCACAATTTTGATTCTGATTTACAATATCTTAAAAGAAAATTAGAAAAACGTAATATATTGTCGGTTGAAATTAACAAAACATATCTGTCTATCTGTCTCTTTGTCTCTCTGCCTGCCTATCTATCTATCTATCTATCTATCTATCTGTCGTACGCTTCATTAGTAACTGAATAAATAAATATTTTATTTTGTCTTAATGGCTGGGTTTTGAGAGTTGAACAAGAACGTTACGCAAGAGGAACCAGATTTGATTGCAATCAATATAACAAGGTAGTATTTAGCCATGTTTTATGACTCTGAATGCTACAAAATGATTTATTCTTGAAGCTTGTTAAATAGCATATGTACCGTAGCATATATAACGAGATACAGAAGGAATGACTGTTGCTCGTATTCTTTAGAATTTAAAGATCAAAAGTACACATATTATCTTTGTGGAAGCTGTAGAAATATAGTGTTGTACGTCAAGGACTAGCCACAACCTAATATGCAGCTGAATCATTTTATACATGTGAACCGGGATAGATTTTAAATTACTAAATGGCAAAATTATACTCAACTAAGCATTACGGAACCAAATCGAAATTCTCTGACACAAAATATGCTTAAATATTTGGAAATTATCCTCAAAATCTCAAAGAGTTAAACTGAGGTAACACTAAATATTAAACTAAAAATTTATGTTTTCATTCGGGTGGAGGAAGTTTACTTATTGTTCTGTTATTTCTATCTCATTCTGCTTATTGCAATTAAGTGTTTTTCTTTTGTTAAATAAACTTTTTTTAATAAAACAACAGACCATTCAAGTAACATTTTACATTTCGGAAATACTTATGAGCAATATTTTTTATACTACTCATAAATAGTTGAACGCCAACAAAAACTGTTTTATTGCCTAAGTATTCAGAGACAATTAATAGTTTGAAACAGGTGGAGTATAAATTTGTGAACTTTTCCTAATAGCGACGTGATTTTTGCCTTTTCAAAATATGAAATTATCCACTCCACCCCATGATGTATTGCGATTCGGAACGAGATTTTAGGAACAAAAAATATTGTTAATTTTTAAAATATTAAACAATTTAATTCTATAAAGCAGAAACAACTAATACAAAACATCACTACATTTTGGTTCTATGAAAACCATATAATTAATTGTAATATGCATGTTTGTTCAAATATTTATAACAATGCGTATGTGTGTGTGTGTGTGCATTTGTTGTGTGTGTTTGTGTATGTGCGTTCATGTATATGTGTGTTAATGTGTATGTGTGCGGGGGTGTGGTACGTTAGTTGAGTACCTGATGTTGAGATGATTAGACCCCTGTAAATATCGGATTACAATTTTTTTCTAAAACAGATTTAAATAAGTCGGCTCCAACTAAATATTATAATGATAATGAACTTGTTTGGTGTTGGCTTGTGTCCAAAAATTGTTGACAGCCCATGGCTTTTAACCGATGATCTACACTCTTTTTTTTTCTCCTTGATCTTTCATTCTAAAATCAATCTAGCGTGATTAAAACTCTAGATTTGATGCAGAGAATCGTAGTAGATTGCACCCATAGACTTGTTATTTTCTAAGACAGTACCTTTCACTTTTCGTTTGACGCAAGATATTTTGGTAAGCCAGGGGTCAGTTGCACGCTGATTTACGCTTTTTTCTTCTTTATGGCGTGAAACACTTTGAGTATATGTAATATATTAATTTATCAGTTTGTAATGAGGTAAAAAATAAATACCAACGCCATACTTTCTACGAAATTGGAATTACTTACTATAATCAATATCATGATCTGAACCCCCCCCACCAAAAAAAAACAAAACAAAAAAAACAAATACTAATGCAACTAATGCTATCATTTTAAAGATACTATGGAAAGCTAAATGAAAAATGTGCAGATATCGAAAAACTGAAAAACTTAGACATACTAGTAGAAAGGGATAAAATGGTAAAATAAACTAAATATCACGATAAAAAAAACAGCATCTGCATCAACATATTCAGAAAGATCTCACATGATAAGTGAATATGCAAACCTAAAATACAGAAATAAACCGGCAAAAACTTATAATATAAGAATCTGATGTTAGGTCAGCAAATGCTAAGATGAAGGATAAAGCGGAACAAAAGATTTAAATAGAAAACAAGCTTCAGGTATTTCGACATGGTGTAATGTTTAGCAAACTTGTCTCGCTAGATCGGTTACAGCTGAATAGGGAGTTCGATCCTCACTGGGTGCTCCACACTTTCGGCCTTGTGCCACATCTAAGCTACATTTAGAAAATCATTTGGGCACGCCGAGTTACCAAGCTTATCTCGCTAAAACAATTACATCTAAGCTACGCTTGGAAAATCACTATATATATATATATACCTGTTGATTATACATCAATTACGTGGAGCGGACCTTAGTTATGGATTATGAAAGGATTTCATAATCTGGCGTGATCATTTATATATATATATAGGAAAAATAAATGACAAAATGGAAAAAAAATTTTTTTCTGTTTGACGCGTTTTGACTTTTAGGATTTCATAATAAATTTGATATTTGATGTTCTAAAGGATGAAACGCGTCGAATGAAAACTTTTTCCCACTTTGCCATATATTTTCCAAAATATTGTACTTGGTATATCAAAATTTATATATTGTTATCTGATATATATATATATAGATAGATAGATAGATAGATATATAGAGAGAGAGAGACGGAGACAGAGAGAAAGTCATGCAGACAGAGATAGAGAGAGACATATTGGTGTCACATTCACTCTCAAGTTACTTCAAGCTAAGCGGATCTATAAGGTTGCAACGCATTCAGATCAACTATTAGGGTGGTGCAAAAATAATGACGTAATAATGTCGTTTTTTGACGTATTTTAACGTCAAAAAACGACATTATTACGTCATTATTTTTGCACCAACCTAATAATTATGCCAGTTTTGAAATAGGCGTTAATAACTGACTCATCAGAACGGTTGATTAAGTGAGAAACTAGTTTCGGTGGACAGTCAATCATAGAATGACTGATACGAGGAATTAGGTTTTGTTCAGGAGATTTCCTGATCTTCAAGTGCACATAGAAAGATTTTAATGAATAAATGATTAAATCGGAATAAGAAAGATACATACAAAGGGCCAAGTTAAGTGTGAGATTAAGTGATGCTGTACCGAAAGGATTCTTTAAAACTAGTGAAAAATTAATGAATGTGAATGAATAAAAACGAAAGAATGAAAGCAGAAAAGGAGACTGATTAGGCAGAAAAAAAATATGAAAGGAAACAAATGAGAAAAAGACAATAGAAAGAAAGTGGAGACAAGAATGAAATAGAAGGAAATACACACAAACACAAAGCAACTGAAGGAGACTGTTAAGTGAAATCATTCTCAGAGATGGTAGATGATGTTCGAGCTCAGGTTAAACACAGATTTTGTCAATTTAGGTAGTGCTTTAATAGAGAACAGAAAGTGCGACACTGAAATCCGTAGTAGAATTGAAATAGTGAAAAACGCATTACAAAAGCAAAGCATTAAGTATAGATTGATTCATTTTTACGGTTTATCAACCGATTGTAGGCTATTTAAAGCTAGAAAATATTTTTAGTTTGTAAAATATTTTTTTGTAAGTAAGAATATTTTACTGATACAAGTGTTACAAATTAAACAATAGCTGGTAGGAGAAAAGGTGAATTCATAGTATTCCGAAGGGTATCTGTGCGTAAGTGGAATTGGAACTTGGTTCTCCGATTAACAATTAAAAGCCATTATCCATTACACCATCCACATATCTAAGTTTACAGTACCTGGTATTCACAAGCGGTCACCCATCTAGGTACTGACCAAGCTCGACGTTGTTTAACTTCGGTGATGTTTCAACGTGATGTGGCCGTAAATTGCGAAGTATTAAGAAACAGAAACATCTCTTTAGAAACGAATAAAAGAATACTGAAGTGTTGCGCAATATCTGTCTTCTTCTATGGCACTGAATGTTGGATAATCTCCTCACAGATGAAGAAGAGACTTGAAGCAACCAAAATGTGGTTCTACAGAAGAATGCAGGGAATAAAAGAGACGAAATATGTGAGCAACGACGAAGTTTTAAAGAAATTAAAACAAAATGACACTTATACTTAACACCAAGAAGAGACATTTGAAATTTCTAGGACACATGATGAGGAAAGAGGGTTTGGAAAATTTGATACAAGACGGACTGAATTCAAGAGGGTCATAGGAAAACAACGCATAACCTCCCTAGCCAGTTTGAGTGACTTGATGGCGGACAAGGTTTAGGAGATATTACAAAAAGACAACATTTATTAAGAGATACAAAGGACAAGAAATTGTAGAGAGCCATGGTCATCAACTTTCTGAAGGGACACATTACATAGAAGAAGAAGAAGAAGAAGAAGACGGAGAAGAAGAAGAAGAAGAAGAAGAAGAAGAAGAAGAAGAAGAAGAAGACGGAGGAGAAGAAGAAGAAGAAGAAGAAGAAGAAGAAGAAGAAGAAGAAGAAGAAGACGGAGGAGAAGAAGAAGAAGAAGAAGAAGAAGAAGAAGACGGAGGAGAAGAAGAAGAAGAAGAAGAAGAAGAAGACGGAGGAGAAGAAGAAGAAGAAGAAGAAGAAGAAGAAGACGGAGGAGAAGAAGAAGAAGAAGAAGAAGAAGACGGAGGAGAAGAAGAAGAAGAAGAAGAAGAAGAAGAAGAAGAAGAAGAAGAAGAAGAAAAGAAGACGGAGGAGAAGAAGAATGTAATTTCTGTTTTAAAGATTAGCGCGTTATAATCTTTCTTTAATCTACTTAGTCTTGTGACGATTAAGCTAAACTTGATATCCAAATTGAAATGAAATCGTAAATGAAAAGGTCAACAGAGATTACAATTATAAACAAAATAAAGCAAAATAGAAAATATCAAAATGCGGGAAAATTAAGTATAACATTGAAGATGAAGAAGAAACAAATGATAAAATGAAGGAATATTAAGAAAGACGTGTGCATAGAAGAGAATAAAAAAGAACAAAGAAATGAATTTATGCAATAACAAAACACGGGAAAGATTCCGCCGTTAATGGCAAATAAATAAGTAAATCATTATACTAGACACTCACGTACAGGCACACGCATGTATGTACCTATACAGAAATACATCCACCCATCTACATAGACAAGAACTTTCATCTTGGAACTATATTGTCAGTACATATGGTAACACTTTCTAAGAGAACACCTGTCGAGGAAAGAGTACTTGCACAAAATGCACAAGTTCTTTGGAATGTTATTAAGAAGCCGGAAAGAAGTCATTTAGTTACTCTGATCCATGATGAAATAATTATATTTTCTTTTCTTATTTTAAACATAAAGCTGATGTTTTAAAGGGGCATGTTTTTATCTTTTATTTTTACACTGGGCTTCAACTTGTAGAAGGAGAACATGCGGTAGTCAAAACCGTTTTATCCAAGTTAGCGACTTGCTATAACAGCTCGATTTACGTACTTACTTGTGTGTGTGCGTGTGCGCGTGTGCGTGTGTGTGTGCGCGCGTGTGTGTGTGTGTGTGTGCGTGTGTGTGTGTGTGCGTGTGTGTGCGTGTGCGCGCGTGTGTGTGTGTGCGTGTGTGTGTGCGTGTGCGCGCGTGTGTGTGTGTGCGTGTGTGTGCGCGTGCGCGCGTGTGTGTGTGTGTGCGCGTGTGTGTGTGTGTGCGCGTGTGTGTGTGTGCGCGCGTGTGTGTGCGTGTGTGCGTGCGTGTGTGCATGTGTGTGTGTGTGTGTGTGTGTGTGTGTGTGTGTGTGTGTCTGCGTGCGTGCGTGCGAAGTCAGTTTGACATCAGTTTAAGAATTATTATTAATTCTTGTAGCGAACAGATCGAAATTCAATGGGAGTTACTTTTTTTACGCTTCTACCGGGCGCGTGATCGTCGGGTCGCTGTGTAATTCAGCCCCGGACTATTTTCCTTTATATATCTGGATTGAAAGTCGGAGAGGTATTCATTGTTGAAAAGCGAATTTTGGGCGAGTCGGCCTGGAGTAACCATCCCTCTCCACATCAAACCACGGCCAATATTCCCCCAACTTGCAAGCTCGCCTTAGTCCCGGACAATTGCCGTTGATTTAATCGGGAGAAACCACCAGCCTGGCCGATGACTTCTGTCTAGGAAGTCTTCCACACAACGATGCCACATCATCACCTCACTGGCAGCATACATACATACTGTCCTAAATGGCCTTTGCAATAATATTCACTTGCCCTTTGATGTGTTTTATTTTGTAATCTTGGATGTATAACCACTCTCCTCATCAGAAAAGCTAGTTGGGAGAACTAGTTTCGTCGCCGATAGCTCGACCGTTTTGAACTATTCAATTTAAAAAGTGATTTCTATATTAAATTTCCAACCACATAAAATCAAGGGTCACTCGTTATTTATTCCCAATTACCCTCAAAACCTTTGCTTACTATTCCTACCGCCTCTTCTTACATTCATATCATACATCTCTACTATGTTTCGACTTTTTATTCAGCTATTCTACACATCATCGTTGGTTAATATACTTTCATTATCAGAAATGATAGTAGAATGCAAATACAGATCGATTTCATACCGTCGAAAATGAGTAATGCAAGCCTTTATTCGTCGTATTTTTGTTTTGAAATTGTTACAATCCAAACAAAACATTTCCGACCACATACATATATTTTTTAACATCAACGTTTTTCACTGACATGTGTTATAATTTCCCCAACTGAAATACAATTGATAATGTTGAATAAACTGATAATGTTGAATAAACTGATAATGTTGAAAAACTTGATAATTTTTCGCCTCTTTAACTTATACAGTTTATCATACGTAATGTCGAATTGAGAACATTTCTATATATGCGTAAAAAATATGGCAAATAGTTAAGCAATGAAAGAAAGAATTATCACATATATTATATAATAAATTAAATACCCGTGAAAATAGTTGTCGTAATCGAAAAACAAGAAAAAATGAGAAAAATCAAATAGGATGTTGAATAACCCAATATATATATATATATATATATATATATATATATATATATATATATATAAAGAGTAAGAGACAGCGTGATTGCATCTTTGAAATATATATTTATATATGCATATCTGTATGTATGTATTATTCTTACAACATTGAAATTGCATTTACATATGAGTTACGTTGAAAAAAAAAAAAAGAATATTTTTCCGTGTTCTGTCTTCTGGCTATCTTTCATGTAAATAGATTTTTTTGAAGGAGTACCTAAAGGTTTAAGTCAAGCTGCGCTTGTTTAAAATTGTTGTCAACTTTCTTCTTCCAAATCTTATGGAATTCCGTCTCACCTAAAGCCAAATCGGCGACCAGATGAAAATTCGACTTTACTTCCTATTTTGTCTATTTGATATACCTAAAAGAGTAGATCAGCGCTTACATTTTGTAAAAAGTTTAGTCGTATATAAATGTAAATACCCTGGTTGTTGACAAAGAAAACTTGTTCAGGAAGCCGTAGGGTTTTAGAAGAACTCGGGATCAAAAGCAGTTTTAGAGAAGGAAATAGTTCAAAGAAAGATTTTCGAGGTATTTTAATGTCTTTTCTGTAACACTTCGATTCTGCATCAAGAGGTCTTTCCTATTAAATTCTAAAATGCCGGCTTTTTTTAACAAGAAATGGGTGTGTGGAAATACATCTTTTTCAATGCAGAGGCAAAACAATGACTTTCAGGCAGTGTGGACTTCAGAACAAAATGTCATTATTTTAAGGATGGCAACAGGGAAATAATATCAAAACACATAAAAAGCCATAAATACTAATCGTGCATTTTAAAACTTAAGTATAGTAAAAGATGTAGAGAATTTTTAAAAGTGCATGGAAAATGTGGCACGGAAATACGAAAACGAATTGGAATAGTGAAATACTCTTTTCAGAAATTAAAAAAAAATATTAAGAACCAGGAAAATTTCGTGAGAAAGTGATATAAGTGCCATATATGTAAATGTAATATCAATCTTCCTCTATGAGTGTGAATACTGGGCAATTTCTTCAGACTTGCGGCAAAGGAGATGTGGATATTGAAGGATACTGAGAATACCATAGTTGCAATATGTAAGCAACAAGGACATTTTAAGGAAAACAGTTATGAAAAGGATAATGTACTTAGGATTAGAGAGACAGACGCATGGGATTTTGAGAATGTCACACTTATAGAACATATTGAAGTCAATAGGATCAGAGGGACTCAGCGAATAATGTCAAGTGTGTGTAAATGGATGGCAGAACAGGGACTGAAGAGGATAAGGAAAAGCCAGATCTTATTAAGAGCTTCAAAGGATAGGAAGTTGTGGAGAGTTATTATAGCCGACATCTTACTATAATAGAAAAAGAACCAGGCACGATTTTATTTACAAACAGATGAGTTGAAATCTATACCTTAATATTATGGGACTATTTTTCTTTATCTGCAGCTTGGGTATAAGTATGTAAAGTTAATATCTAATTAAATGAAATTAAAAAAATATTCAATTCTTTCTCGACTTCTATATCGTTTACGTTTATAATCAAAGTGTCACTGAAAAGAGCGAAACAAAATTTAGACAAGTAAAGTTTTTAATATGTGTGTTAAATTCAGTAATTATTAGGTTGGTGCAAAAATAATGACGTAATAATGTCGTTTTTTGACGTATTTTTTAACGTCAAAAAACGACGTTATTACGTCATTATTTTTGCACCAACCTAATATTATCATCATTGCTTTTTGAAGATAATTCCATTTCTATTGCAGGCACGGTGACGGCTGACTTTAACTACATGGAACGGGCAAGTTTTTCAACAGTGTTTAGAGGAGGAGGAACTTTAACACTGTTGTCTATTTACGAAATGGTGGAAGACATATCTCTATGTCGATAATCTCTGTAGTCAATTCCAAAAGGATTTAAAAAATCTCAATACTTTCATCAATGGTGCTTATCTATGTGGTCTGTTCTTTGTAAGACGATAGCCTTCCATCCTCGATTTATAGATTGCACAACTTAAATATACTTTTAACAAAATTTACATATCAAGGGACTGGGCAATTCATTTTTATGTGTATGACGTTTATGAGTGTCATGAATAAAGCTTAATATGAATTTTGCTGAATTAAAATTCTTTCTAATGTCACCGGTGCATCAGCGAATGATATCGAAATAGATTTTTTTCATAATTGTTTCATATATTTAATATTCCGTCGTATTCTCATGCAACTTTACTCAAGTATATATATATATATATATATATATATATATATATATATATATATATATATATATATATATATATATATATATATGTATATATATATATATATATATATATATATGAGTAGGCATCCGTTTATATCGTGAGATAAATGTAGCGCAGGCCTGGATGATGGTATATGGAGTCAGTGTGCTGCATAGACAACATGCCTACCGCCCCTCGGCCGTCCAGACAATATCTATGCATTACATTTGGGGTCAACTTGGCTGTAGGAGTTTTACAGAAATGTGTCAGTATTGACAATCAACCGCCTTTGGGTTTTCTGTCTGGTTTTAGTTCCCGCTTTGGTTGGATATGGCTGCAAAACAGCGGAGGTTTAAAATCAGGGTTCTCCTTCCTCTTAATGGACTGCCTTCTCGGGCTGTCGGGCTCTATTTCCCTGAAGCAGTTGTTTAGGAAGCACCAGTTGTCCACGTTCGTTCATTCTCCGGCTTGGACGTGGACTTAGTTGTCAAAGGCTATTTGAGTCGCCTGCCGCAGAAGCATTTTATAGACAGTGGGAGATTGTTCCCATCTCTAGGGCTATGGAACAGATATAATGTATGTATATAAACATTATATATGTATTGCGTGGATTAGAAGCTCCAGAAAAAAGGTTATATATATATATATATATATATATATATATTGGTCTGAAGAGATGGATATTACAATATCCATTATATATATATATATATATATATATATATATATATATATATATATATATATATATATGTGATATTATATTATAATGGAAATATCTCATTTAGATTTCAATGATACAAATCAGTACTGAAGTGTTTATTGGAATTGAAAGCTGACCAATCGTATGTGAAGCTTCCTGTCTACGAGGGCGGCTAGCTAGTTCCTGTTGCAGACGTCTGAGTGGACCTTGGTTACAGTTTCTGGGAGACAGCACGTTAAGGTCAACAGTCTGAACAAGGACTGACGATGACTACGTGCTAGAACAACCACTGACGTCTACCCAGTTTTACTCACAAAACTTGAGTCAGCCCCTGGTTCCACACGCTGAGATTGCTTCCTCAAGACCGCTTTTGTATATAATCACGTGTAAGAAAATAAATCCTACATTGCCTTGATCAAGTCACTTAAGTGACGAAACGCGTCAGCTAAGAATAGTTTTTCCTCATGTTCCTTTTTGTACATTTTGGTCCTTTATAAATGCCCTCTATTTGAAACTAATGTGCATATATACAGGGTACGATGGGTAAATTGTTGCCATTTTATATTTTTAATTTTTTTGAATTCGCGTTGTTTTTGGTTTGTCGGCTGCACAATATAGTAGGATCAGTTGGGCACCGTCTATGACAAAATGGCACCATGACACAATTAAATCCTTCAGAAATTTGGAAACGGCATGCTGTACGTCTTGGCATTCGCACCGAAAGCTCTAATACGCACATTTCAGAGTGTTTGGATGTCAATCTGGGAACAATGCAGAGGATTCGAAAAGAGTTGAATGAGTTTAATTATGAAGGTACGACAGCTTGGAAAACTCTGATTGTTCCGATAAGAAAAGAACTCCCGATTTTGTTTGGAGACCTACATCAAGTGCCTTGGGGAGGTAGTGCTGTCCTGCGTCAAGAGTGTGTCTGGCATGACTCTACACTATGGCACACAAGCAGGGGGCCCAGTCATGGCTGTCAGGCAATTTCTGCGACCGCATCACCCCTTACATCTGGCCGCTTCAGAATGCAACCCCCTTATGAGTTGGGCGCGGCTGAGCGAGAGACCAACAAAACTCCTTGTAACGCCAAAGATGAACAGAAAGCAATGATTATAGGAGCATTCACCAATTTAAACACGGAAACCGTCCAGAAAAGTTGCAGGAGAGGAGGCCGTGGTGGAAGTCAATGACGATTTTATTGAATAAATTTACCCTTTAGTATTTCAAGATATTTCCGAGTAATTTTGGGAAATATATCTATTAAAATGTCAGTGTTATTTTCATTTTTGCGTAATTTAGACGAAATTTATCCTTCGCAACCTGCATATGAACAACTGACATATCACATTAAATATCCAAATTTTTGATTAAGAGTGTATGCATTTTCATACATACACACGCGCATTTGCATATACACACGCATATAGATGCCCACTTGCATATACTGTATATATTTATACGCTATATAAATACTATATACACACATGCATGCAAGGAAGATTTGTGGCCTCGGTACGGGTTTTGTAGACAATGACCTAATCGTAATTGCGTTTTCTCGTAATTAATTTCTTAATTTGTTTAGAGTAAATAAATAAAAGTGTACAGACAGCGTGTGTCAGGTAAAATTTTATTCGCCTCTCTCTCATCTCTTCTGTTTTAAACTTTTCATTCTTTGTCGTTTACTTGCTTGGCTCTCTCACAAAACACGAATGCATACAAGTCCAATTAAACAAGATTCTTGTGATATGCGCGTGCGCGCGCGTGTGTGTATGTGTTTGTTTGAGCGTACACATATGTGACAGGAAAACGAATAAAACTGATTTTATACATACATACATACATACATACACACACATACACACACACACACACACACATATATATATATATATATATATATATATATATATATATATATGAATTAAATTAAGTTTCCTTTCTGACACACATGCATAAAGACACGTTCAGAAAGAACAAAACATTTAATTAATTACTTCACTTTATTACGCATGCACTTGGGAATATTTACTAAAATTTTTTATATTAAAGTTCACCCAATACAATGCTTGAGAGCCACTCAAAGTAGAAAATTACTGTTAAAATTGTTACGATCGATGAGTTGTGTGATACAAATGAAAGAGTCGGTGGTAGAAAGTGAAGATAACGATTGCCCCTTGACTTGAAGCGGTTCAGCTTAAGGAAGCATCTACGCAAGAGGAGCAGATCTTGAGGAAAAGCGATCTGAGTGAAACTTCCTCCTTACAAATGGAATATAGGATAAATAAAGGTGATGCCACTTCGTAGAAGTAGCATGCCGTGTCCTAGCTGTAACGGCCTGGAACTAAATAATGGAGGTCATCTGAGCATTTGCCGTGTAAATAGCGACAGAGTAACGAGAGATTGCGTCGTTGCATCTGTGGCAAAGAGGCTACAGAATGGAGAATAAGCCCACCCCCACATGTATAGAAGCTGAAACATATCCATATTCATATAGACATTATGCATCTACGTCCATACACGCACACACACTCATACACACACCCATACCCACACACACACATATATATATATATATATATATATATATATATATATATATATATATGTGTGTGTGTGTGTGTGTGCGTGTTTGTCTATGTGAAATGTGTATCTGAGAGAGAAAGAGAAATAAAAAGAGACTGAGCAAAAATACGAGCGATGGAGAAAAAGTTTTGATAATATGTGAATATACATTTCTCGTTTTACAGCTTCATTTCTCACTCCCTCCAGTATACATGTGTGTGTGTGTGTGTGTGAAAGAGAGAGAGAGAGAGATTGAGAGCGTGATTGAGAAAGAGAAAACAGAGTACGAAAAAAGAGAGTACGAGAGATGGAAAGAAAGGTTTAATAACATGGAAATATATTAGGTTGGTGCAAAAATAATGACGTAATAATGTCGTTTTTTGACGTATTTTTTAACGTCAAATAACGACATTATCACGTCATTATTTTTGCACCAACCTAATATATTTCTCTCTTAACAGTTTCATTTCTCTCTTTACTGTTTCATTTCTCTCTATCTCTGCTATATATGTATAAAAGAGTAAGAGAAATAAAGAGAGATGGAGAAAGTGAAAAATGGTACTTGGAAAAAAGAGAGCACGAGAAATAGCGAGAAAGGCTTGATAACATGTGAATATACATTTCTCCTTTCGCAGTTTCATTGCGCGTACTGGACTTTATTGCTAGTTGCAGTTTCAATTTGACGTTATAGACTCTGTTCGGAGTCCGACACTTGCAGCTTTAGCACCTGCCGAAAGACGATTAGATGCAAAAGACAGGTGACAAAATGAATCACTTTAACTGATAAACAAATGGCAACTAACGCCAAGTTGAGACCCCGTAGAGATCATTTTTATTAGTGGGATGTCGTAAGTCGATTTCTTCACTGACAGAATCAGGAGCAGCGCTGTATGTTGTAGATTTACCTCCGTGAGGAATCGGAGTTATCCCTCACACTTAATTGGATTCTCATCTTCACAATTCAAACTGAGTATTGATAAATAGACAGCATGTTTCTGTTTCATTATAGGACTTAATTAACTTTGACTGTTCTTATGAGATCTTGTTGTCGAGAGCATGCGATAACTTTCGTTTTTGTATTAGTTATTATTTATTTAGCACGTGTTATATCGTATTTATGCATACATAAATATGTAGAGAGATAGAAAGAGAGAGAGAGAGAGTTAAAGAAAGAGATAGTGAAAGAGAGAGAGAAAGAGTTAGAGAGAAAAGAAAGAGTTAAAGAGAAAAAGGAAGAGACATTTCAAGAAAGAGAGGAAGTGAGAGTTAAAGCGAGAGGAAAAGAGAATTAAGGAGAGAGTGAGTAGAAGTAAGTAGAGAAGAGTTAGTAAGAGATGAAGAGAATTAAAGATAGTGAGGAAGAAGAGATATTTTAAGACAGACAGAAAGTGAGTTAAAGCCAAAGGAAAAGAGAATTAAGGAGAAAGGAACGAATTTATTTAATTCGTTCTTCTCTCCTTAATCCGAAGAGAGAGTTAAAGATAGAAAGGAAGGCGAAGAGGGAATTAAAGGTAGAGAGGAAGAAAGGAAATTTCAAGAGAGAAAAGGCGATAGAAAGAGGGATAGTTAAAGCGAGAGGAAGAATGAGTTAAATAGAGAGAGAAGAAGGTATTACATAGAGTGACGAAGAGAGAGTTAGATAGATAGGTAGAAGAGAGAATTAAAGTGGGAGGAAAAGAGAGTTAAGGGGAGAAGAACGAATTTATTTTATTCGTTCTTCTCTCCTTAATTCAAAGAGAGAAAGTTAAAGATAGGTAGGAAGACGAAGATAGTTAAACATAGAGAAGAAGACGAAGAGAGTGAGAGAGAGAGAGAGAGAGAGAGAGAGAGAGAGAGAAAGAGCGTTAAGGAGAGAGAAGAACGAATTAAATAGAGAGATGAAGAGAAAGATAGCAAGATTTCAAGAGAGAGAGAGAATTAAAGCAAAAGTAAAATAGAGTTAAGGAGAGAGAGAGAGAGAGAGAGAGAGAGAAGAAAGATTTCAAGAGAAATAAGAAGAGAGTTAAAAAGAAAGAGAAGAGATCAAAAATGTTAGATTCTAAGTACCTCAGTAAGTGGGAATATGAAAAATCAATTCTTCTTCCTCTTCTTCTTTTCTATGTACAGTGTCCTTTCAGGGCGTTAGCGATCATAGCTCTCTACATTTACTGTCCTTTGTAGCTCTTAATAACTTTTATCTTTTTGCCATCTCCCATAACCATTAACTCAAGTCCGCCTGGTAGATTATGCGTTGCTTTCCTATGCCTCTCTTACCTTCAATCTGTCCCGTGAGTATCAGATTTTCCGAGCCCTTCTCCCTTATTAGATGTCCCAGAAAAATAAACTATTACATCCTGATGTTAAGTATACGTGTTCTTTTTGTTCTCATTGTCTCTAGAACTTCATGTTTGCTCACATGTTTGGTCCATGTTATTCTCAACACACTTCTGTAGAAGCACACATTCTACAAATCTTTTCTCTGTCTGTGAAGAGATTGTTTAACATTCACTGCCATATAGGAACAGTAATCCTTTCTTGGTTTCTAATGATATTTTTCTGTTTCTTAATACATTGTGTTTCTTAATACATTGTGTTTCTTAATACATTCTGTTTCTTAATACATTGTGTTTCTTAATACATTGTGTTTCTTAATACATTCTGTTTCTTAATACATTCCTTAGCTTTTGGATGGCATCTTTCGTTATCCCACTGCGTAGTTTCCGTCCTCTGTTGATGCGCTTCTCAGATATTTATCTTGTTGCACTCATTTGATTTCGTTATCTCCAATCTGTAATTTGCATGTTGGGCCGTTCCTTTTGGTAACAAACATGTATTCAGTTTTGTTGCAATTGTTTTGTCTTTTTTTTCCTCTCATTTTCATTCACTACCTTCTGTAGGAATTCTTGTAGTTTTTTTTCTGTCTTCTATCAAGACTGTGTCATTTGCATGTTGTTAAAATTGTGGCTACCAATATTGAATCACGGTAGGATTTCTAATTTTCTCAGAATACCACGTGGCATAATCGAAAAGGTCTGGTGAGAAGACGAATCCTTTTCTTACACCCCTTTTTATTTTTGTATAATTACTGAACTCATTTCTTATCCGTATGAAGGCAGTTTGCTGTCTGGATAGCTTCTGGATTATCTTAATACACTGCCCACATATGTCAAGGTTACCGAACAATTCCAGTAGTACTTTCTGACGTACTTTATCAAACACTTTTCATAATCTATAAAACATAGATATAATTCCGCCTATTTCATTATATATATATATATATATATATATATATATATATATATTATAAATTGATTTAAAATATGTTTTTTTACGCTACACAGTTCTAACGATGTTTCAAAAATGGAAGCTAAAAGCTCCGAATTTAATTTTGTAATTAAAGACATTAGTTCCATTTCATCCTCAAGCGAATTTTGGAGTAACTTTTAAAATTACTGGGTTTTAAAGACACAGCTAAAATCATAATCCACGTTTCCAAGGTTACAGATAAATCCACTTCCACTAGACAAGGGGTGTCTTCGTGTTCATTATGTCTGTATTTTGATGTATCAGTTATTAATATTAATGCTCTGTAAATTTACATTGAGCACTATTTTGTAAAAATAAAAAATATCTATAAGAACACCGGATTATATATCTTACTGTTCTTTCTTTTTATTTATATATACATACATACACACACACACACACACATATATATATATATATATATATGTGTGTGTGTGTGTGTGTGTGTGTGTGTATTTTACGAGCTGTATACCTGACTTTTCACAGTTTTACAAAACATCAGTTATATTTCTTATTTCTCCATTAATAGATTATGCCTTATTCACTGATGTATAGCAGATGAATGCCGACACGATTAAATTATTTCCTTCGTTTGCTTCTTCCACCAGCATCGACACGGTTTTTATTTGATACCTCATGCTTATTATTTTCAAATAGCGTATATAGCCACGGATAGGTCGCACCCTTAGTTTGGAGTTGTCAAAGTGGATATTTGTGGTTGACTTTCAGATAGGTCGAACTATAATCTAGAGAGTTTATTGCCATTTTTAAACGTAAATATAACTAATATTTCTTAAATATTTTCAAATATTCACCTATATTTCAAAACTTTTCCTACTTATATTAAAACCTAAGAAAAGTGTTTATTTATTTAGATATAGTTATTAAACTTCATCAGGACTGAAAACCCCAAATTATTCTTCGTAATCATCATTGTCAAACATTCTTTTCATTTGTCCATCAGTTACTGTGTAGTCATTAATGTCCACGTCATATACCGGTAATCGCTTCAGTCCTAAAATCACTTGAAAAAATAATAGTATTTTGCCACAAATCAGATAATAATTGGTAAATATAAGCTCGAACGAGCGTTTTTATTCGATGTGTAACGAGGTACTGTTGAAAAAGGCAATTGTGTAAAATCGAAATGCCGGGAAAAATTCATTTTCTCTCTTGCTCTCGCTTATGTTCGGGCCCAGAGTACTCATCTGGATTACTGATATGACTACATCAGATTCTCTTCAGTGGATAGGTCACACCTCTGATTCGTATCAAAATTTTGGCCAAAAAAGTGCGACCTATCCTCGAGTATATAGAATAATATTATCTTCGTAATATGATTGTTTTATCTCAGAAATCAAAGATTCCACTCCATATTTTTACAAGTTGAAAAATTCCCACCAGCACGACTCTTCAAGACAATACGTAGAAAAGAGTAGCCAAGAAGATTTATAAATTCCTAGATTTTTTTATAGTTGATAATTATGGTTAATTAAAATAAACTTTTCAAGCAGGATGAACGTCTCTTCTAATATGCAGTCAAGGAAAACTTGCCAGATTCATCATCCTATCTGCTGGACCTAGTAAAATAGACGACCAATTTAACCATTATTAAATCAGTACTCATGTCACATCAATGGATACTTTATAAAAATGAGAATTAAAATCAAGAGTCATTTGACAGCATAATTCCCAAAGAGGTGACTTGATTGTGCTTCAGAATGTTACTGTTATCGGCTTCCTACGGTTAGTTATCAATCAAAGTCCATTTTAAAATAATTTTCTGACATTGATTATCACGTAAGAAGTTTTAAATATCAACTCTAACTATATAACATAATTTTCAACAAATAGAACGACATCATTATTTTATTCTTTGCTTTTGAATATATTTTATGACGAAATCTACACTTTTCATCTGCCAGAGCTTCTATGTACAACTGGAGGTTAAACTAGATGACAGTCGCAGCTGCGCTACAGTTTATAAATAACAAGGAACATGGATTGATTGATTTCACTCTATCTATACGTCTCTCTATATATATATATATATATATATATATATATATATATATATATATATATATATATATA
>OZ010584.1:49323880-49378880 GCA_963932145.1 Acanthosepion lycidas
TTAGAAAGAAAAAAAAGAGTGCTTAATTGCTATATGATATCCGACCTCATATGGCAGTGGATACTGGACAATCTCCTCACAGGTGAAGAGAAATCTGGAAGCAACAGAAATGTCGTTTCACAGAAGGATGCTGAAGATAACATGGACGGAGTGAGTAAGCAACTAGGAAATCTTAAGGAAAATGCCCCCCCCCCAAAAAAAAAAAGAAAAAAAAGGACACTTGTACTCAGAATCAGAAAGAAACAACTGAAATTATTTGGACATAATGAGGAAGGAGTTCTTGGAAAACAACCATCACAAAGAATATTGAAGACAAGAGATAAAGAGGGAGACAGCGAGACACATGCCTAAAAGATTTGTGACTAGATGGCGGATGGTAAATGAAGGGACATTGTTGAAGGCCACAAAAGATAGGAATATTTAGAAAGCCATGATCGCCCATGTCCTGTAGGAACGTGGCATATAGAAGAAGATAGGTACAATTTAATTTATGAAATGTTTTCCAGCACATCAGCATAATTTGAAATCAGATTCTGGTGATTTCGAAGTAAAAAAAATCGAGGCACAAAACTCCTGATAACTCTTTGGAACAAATGTAATTTTTTTTTCACTTAACTGATTAACAAATGGCTTGGCGATGATAGGTTTTATGCGCGTAGGTGTGTAGATATCTTGACTACATACAAACTTGAACACCTGTCGTTTGTAGTTTCAGTTTATTTTTGTATTTTCAATATCCAGAGCTCTAAATATTTATATTCCGCTAAGCAGATCTCTTTCTGAACAAAATGTATCATTGGCTTACAGTCAGTAATATGAGGCCATTTCCAGTTCAATAAAATCAATGTCATAAAATTTTATCTGCTTAGTAGTTGGTATCTGTGTGGGTGCAGTGTGGTTATTGTTATAAAAGAAAAGTTAATTCTTTGAAGGTATTAAAAACTGGAAAATATGGCGTAGATATATATCCATATCCAAGTTAGCAATATATTCTAAAGATGGTTTGAAATAATAATAATTGAACATTGCAGTGGGTACCGTGCTAGACACGCAGGGCCTTGATAGTACAGTTTCTTTTCAATAAACGCGTCATGAAAATGTCCTTATGCCCTTCGTGTCTTAATCCAGATATAATATCTACGGATGGATTTAAAAATATGCTTAGAAAATAATTAAAAGTACATATCTATAGAAAATGGGGTGTTTCTAAAATTTAAACGCCCATGAATTTATTTTTATATGAAACAATTACATTGAATATTAAATGAAAGATTCGTTTTAAAAAAAAATAGTTATTTTCAAGACAAAATCAAATGCAAGCACGAAACGTTTTTGTATCCACATTTTTGTATGTAACATTTTAATTTTATAGTAAATTCGAGCAATCTTAAAAGTAGGTATCTCCACTGATTTGCTAAAAAAAATTAGCATACCGTGATGAAAAATGCTCCAAACTTTAAACCGAAGTTCTATCGTTAAAATCTTTCTGCAATTATTAAGAGAAAAGACCAAAGATATTTTTTTATTACTAAATTATATTTTTTGATCGTTTTTAGAACATTCGAAATTTTGTTTAGAAACCTTGCTTTTTTGCGTCAGCGTGGGGACCAAAGATTTGTATAAGAAATTTTAGCATCTTTTTTTAGCGGTGAAAAAACTTTATTTGGAAATTCTTGAAAAAAATCAAATAATTGTAGGATTTTAATGAAACTTTCAGGAATTATTCACAAACCAATGAAATTATTTTAGAAATATTTTTCTTTTTGAAAATCTTCGTAAAAATATCTTTTTTAAATTTGTTAGTCTCACTTATTTAATTTTATGAAATTTCGAGAAATTAAGTTTTGTTCCATTTTAGGTTAGTCATACACAGAATTTCTTAGAAAATTTAAACCTTTAATTTCTTTTTGTAAAACAGGACCCTCATTAATTAAAAAAAGCTTTTAATTGATTTGATGGATAAAAATCTTAAGATTGTTTTTGATGAATAATGAATTTTTACAAGAATTGTTTTCATTTTTAAAAATTTTAATTAGAGCAATTTATAAAGTTTCAAATCTTTTACATTTCTGTACTAATTTGTCTCTTTTAGGTGATGTTGTTATTATGTGACACTGGCGGAATTAAAGTGTTTAATGTAAAAATTATTGCTAAGATATATTCCGTGTTATTCACTAACCGTGGGAATTAAAAACGGAAATGGGGAAAAATAATTGTTTTATGGCCACCAACAAAAGTAAAAGATGCGATTAGCAGGCCGAGCCAAGGGACCAGCTGAAATATAAACGATTCAGGAAGACAAAGATTAAATTGTCATCCGAATAGGAAATTGAAATGAGAAACGCACCTGGAAGGTCTGCATGATAACCCGAGGGCTGTAGAAGCAAGATGACTGGTTGGTGGTGCATTAGAACAAACCAGACCAAAGGCTGTGAAATAACATTTATTATAGAAAATTAATGATTAAAATGAGACTGCCTCTTCGCCCACTCGGTTTAAAATTAGAATTGACAAAAGACAGTCAAAACCTCCCTAGATAAATATGAGAAAATATGAGTTATAAAGGCGGAACAATACCCACAACGAAATCCGAAAGTTGGGGAATTACCAAGACTCTCACACTAGACCAAATCCACCCAGTCTTGGGCCGGACTCAATATAAGCACGCACCCTTCTTATGGCGACTCAACCAGAGAGATCGAGAGAGACGTGAAGGGCGGACGAACTGCTACCAAAACCACCCGTGACCTGATGCCGGGAGAATTTCAGACTTTCCAAGATTTAAAAGAGCAAATTGTCAGAATAGAAATTTAAAGTGGGGTGGGTTGATTTTTGTATCAAAAACTATATGAACCAATTTAAAACTAACCCGACAAATCTCCCGTTTTTATTTCGTCTGCGAGAAGATTTTTATTTCTTTCATAATACAGCTTCGCCGTGGCTCGTACCAGCGCTCCGAAGTACCGACGACATTTGAACTTTACGGATCTGAGATCAAAGAACGCAATATGGGCAGAGTCGGAGGGAATCGAAACGGCCAGCAACCAACAACCAGTTCACCGACGACGGTACTGATCAGCCTAGGGTCAATCCAGATTGACCCAGGATCGACTGGGGCGTGCGTGATATAATTGGCTGCCGTGACCAAATGATCGTTTCGTAGCGTTATAATAAAGTAAAAAGTATATTTACTAATAATAAATGGATAAGCTTAGTACAATTCATCGAACACCAATATTTTAAAAAGAATTTTGAAATTTTTTGTGTATAAACGTGCCAGTTTTTATAAATACGGACGTCCATACACGATATTATCAGAAAATAAGAACGATAACAAATAATAAATTTAAAACAAAAGTACCTAAAATTCAATAAAACATTAGATTACGGAGAATATTTTCCTAAATTTTTAAGGTTAGTGGCTAGTTAAAAATTATATAAAAAGGGCGCTCACGTTAAAGTAAATTATACAGGCATATCCACTGTAGAAAAAACATTAAGTAAGCAAAAATAAACGGCTATCGCTGTGTTAAAAAAATGAAGTCTAAAAATGGCACTAAAATCAGCAATTTTATTAATTTCAAAATTAAAATTCCTTTCAGTTAATTTAATATTAAATGTAATCTATTAGCGTGAAATTAAAACTAAAAGTTTCAACAAAGATTTTTCATTTTAAAATTTCATTTTAAACCTTAGGTATCGTGAATCTATGGAGGTACATATCTTAAAGTCAAGCACACGGACAAATACATTCACGCATGCATACACACACACACACACACACACACATATATATATATATATATATATATATATATGTATATATATATATATATATGGGTGTGTGTATATATATATATGTCACAAGGCTTTTACACGTAGTCTCGATAGCCTTTCTCCAAAACAATCTGAAAATAAGTGCGTGATGTAAATCCAGTCCTAGTCTGAAAAGACACATGAAAATCCATGAGAGTAATAACTCATTCTGATCTAATATATCCTGGTGATGTTCTTTGTATGCACTGCCAGCCGAGCAAATCTTTTTTCTGGGTTAAAGAGTCATCTTAGAACCATGCTTGTTTACCAGTTGATTTGCACTGTTCGTAGATGTAAGTACACATGAATGTAAGGATGAATTTTTAAACACATACGTACATGTCTGCTGTCAGTAATTCACTTTGAAGGCCTACTCATATAATCTAGCAGGGATCGTGTAAATAACACGAATTTACTAATAACATTTTTAATGTTGCACTTTGTAACCAATGACCATTCCCAGATAGTTATAAGAAATGTGACATAGTCTCTCTTTAAAATGCTGAAATGAATCTCTTCAAGGTATCGTTAAGTCACGAAACATGTTTTAACCTTTCCCTACAAACAACTGCCTTTATCTAAGATGACATCCCTATCTAAGTACCCTCTGTATCACACACTCTCTTTTTGTTTCTCTATGTCCCTGTCACTCTTTTTTACTCACGATATCATTCTTGCAGTTTTCACCTCAAACAAATGTTAGTCGATCACAGTCTTTTACGGACACGGACAAATTATACCATAATGAAATAAACATGTATGACTTGTAAACAAATTCGGGAAGACAAGATTTTTTTTTAAAAAAAGCAAGATTTTAATTTCAAAATGTCATTTGGAATTCAGCGTCGAATTTGTCTATAATAGATTCCTCGATCACGAAAGATGATTTAACTCCTCACTACAAACAATTATCTTAAGATGACCCCAATCTTTCTCTTTTTCTCTGTCGCACTCTCGTTTTGTCTCTAAGCACCCCCTATCTAGCACATGAGAAAATACAGTCGATTGCTAACGTGTGATAAGGGTCGAATTTTACGAAATGGACAAATTATACTATAGTGAAATAAACATGTATAAAAAGAAAAGATAAGATTAAAAACAAGAAAGATTTTAATTTGAAAAGGTCATTTGCAGTTCATGGACGAATTTGGACACAAAAGACCGTTCGGTTACGAAAGATGATTTAACATCTCACAACAAACAACTGCATTTATCTAAGATGACCCCCCCCCACCAATCCCTCTTTGTGTCGCACTATCCTTTTTTTCTTTCTAAGTCCATCTCTCTGTTTCTGTTGTATTTTCTATAATTCTCTTTCTCTTTATCTCTTTTATATTTCGTTATTCCAAATACTCAGTAATCCTATGATTGATTCACCCTTTGATGTCGACACATACCGGCCCGGCAGTTAAGTTTTAGAAAGACTATTCACACATGCTGATTTGATTATAATGGTAAAGGCTTCTGTGGAATCAAACGTATTGATAAAGAACTGATATGTGAGAAATGATGTTCAATGTGCGATGAAATTTCCAAACAGCTTATTGTATTTATGTCATATTACCAACATATTGTAACATCTCCGGATTGATGTCAGAGGCAAAGGATATGCATTCAAATATGAACCTCAATAAAGAGACATCATTTGAATTCAATATATACTACTCCTACACTGTCTACCACCCAAGGCAAGAGAGTTCGACTGTAAACTAAGATCTGGAAGAATATGGCTTCATTCCATTCCCAAGATATTAGCGCGAATTAAATGAATCAATCGGATTTTGAACTTAGCTCGTCTAGTTCATTTTCTGTTACACAATCTACACACACACACGCGCATATATATATATATATATATATATATATATATATATATATATATATATATATATATATATATATATCTTACACAATCCGCATACATACACACACATATATATACAGTTGTATGGATACTCAGTTGTATGTATATGATCAATCGAAAAAAAGACAGGGTCACAAACTCATATCAATACAACTGTAATGGTGTGTAACGGTTAGAAGCTTTTCTCTCTAGATCAATTACGACTGGGTTCGATCTTCACTGGGTGCTCCATACTTTCAGCCTTTTGACACATCTAAGCTACGTTTAATAAATCGGTATATATATGAACACTTGATGAGTGAAACTGAGTCATTCCGCAGTGCTGATTCGCATGCCTTCACTATCTATATCTACGTTTCTTTCTCTTTTTCTTTCTTTCTCTCTCTCTCTCTCTTATATATATATATATATATATATATATATATATATATATATATATATATATATATATATATATATAATTAGTGAAGAAATTTGTCACTGAAATGAGTGGTGTTATTTCAGTCATGCTGACTTCGAAGTTTCGTGAGCAAATTGTTGCAATGCCTTGACACTTCAGGACTATTGGCCTCTCTACTAACGCTGTATCGTTACATTTTGATATCGAGCACTTTAAATCAAATCCCGCCTTCCTAAAATGCCTTTCCACCAGTAAACTACAGAAAAAGGAGCAGCAATTTTGGCACCTAGCAACACTCTTACAATTCAATACTATATATATATATATATATATATATATATATATATATATATATATATATATTAAAAATTAATATATATTAAGCCTTCACTATTATCCATGTTTAATTACATATATTATTCTATTATAATGATATAGAGTACGTGTTTCTACAAGCATATAGGTATTATATACATCGCATTTGGATAGCGAAAATGACTTCCAAACAAAACATTAAGAAACAAAATTTTCGTTAGAAAAAAAGAAAAGACTAGTAAACTTTTGTGCAATATTAGGCCAGTGAATGCCAGTAGTCTATGCCAGTGAATGCTGGGCAATCTCCTCACAGTTGAAGAAGAAATTTGAAGCAAGAGAAGGGTGTTGAGAATACTATCGAAATGATAAAGTTTTAAAGAAAATGAAAACAAAAAGGATACTTGTACTCAACATCATTAAGAGACAGTTAAAATTTCTAGGGCACATAATGAGATAAGGAGGCTTTTAAAATTTGATACTCCTAGGATAGAGTGAAGGCAAGAACCACAGAGGAAAACAACGTCTAACATAACTAGCGAGTTTGAATAAATTCAATAGATAGTGAAACACGTGTTAGAGGAGGTAACAAAAAGACACAATTTATTAAGTGGACAGGAAATTTTGGAGAGCTATGATAGTCAATGTCATGAAGGAAGACCTCACCTCACACAGAAGAAGTTACGCACGTCTATTGAATGTCCTGTTTAATAAATTTTTATATACGTAATTTATAGATACATTTGTCATATTATATACTATATATTTTGTTTAGTTTCTTGTACATATAGTCTTATTCACATTGTAAATATTCATTGGGTATTCATTTTTGAAAGTTGTTATTTTATTTCCCAAACCACACAGACTTTGAGGTATTATGGTAGTTGTAGTAAAAATGGCAAGTAAGAATATGGTATTATAGAGGAAGGAATATTATAAAGTTTGTTTGTGCAAGTGATTGTGGGTGGCTAAGTTTGAGATAAAACAGATAATGCCCAGCCTTCCCGATCTCCACTTTTGGCCTTGTACCACATTTTCTTTTCTATTTATACTGAAATAAATATTATTATATATTAGAGGATATTCTGTTAGTAAGTGTTCTGCGTGATTGTTATTTTAAGCAAACCCTTCCACAGCGTTTGTTCGGAAGAAGGGGTAGCATTGAATGGCCACAGCGATCACCTGACTTTCTGGATTTCTTTCTTTGGTGGGGGTGTATTAAAAAAAACAAATGTTATAAGAGAAGTCCCTACACAGTGGACGAATTAAAAGTATATAACTCAAAAGTCTTTAGTGAAATTGGTGAAGAATGAGATTTGTATAGTGCTGTGTGCCATAGTGTTCTGAAGAGTTTCGAGTAATGTTGCAATTTTGAAGGACATTTTGTGCACTTAAGATATAAAACCCTGCTAAAAAATGCAAGCGAAGTATTAAACAGATATATACAGTTTTGAACAAATATGATTTTAACAGATAAACATAATAAAACAGTTTAAAAAAATGTAATGGGTATACCTACTAAGTATAACCCTAATTTTTACACGCACTGCATTATATTAATTTTATTACGCAAATCAGTATTTTTACAGTATAATGTGTTTTTAGGATATATATATATATATATATATATATATATATATATATATATATATATATATATATATATATATATATATATGTGTGTGTGTGTGTGTGTATGTGTGTGTGTGAGAGAGTAAAATATCGCATAAATTTTAGTTTGTAATATCGATACACATAAGCATTATTAATAATATTTTCTCATGTGGACGTCCGGTTTTAGTATACGAATTAAAACAGATTTTCATTTATAAATAAATTCAAAGTATATAGGGCACAGAAACATATATAACGGTTAAGAGCAAAACGGAATCCGCCCGTCTAACTGGTCGAAACACAAAAAATTAAACAAATTGGAATTGGTCAGAATTTATGCATAGGATTGAATAAAAGAATCAGTTTTAAGTAGGCACAAATAATATTACAATTCTTGCAATTATGCGGAATCTATGCCAGATTGCTAGTCGCGAAATGATTGCTCTCGGCTTGGTCCATAAAAAAGTCTGATATCATGGAGGCTCGAAACTTTCTATTACCACAGAATTGGCATCACCGAGGAAATATTCTGGTGCGTAATATATGCGTATAAAATTAATATTTTATTAACGCAGTATTATAAGTACCTGAATAAATTGTTATGTTATTATTTTATATGTTAATATGGGATCGTTGATATTCTATGACATTCATCAGTTTTTATTCATTGATTTTGTTAACTTTTCGTTGGTTTCGAAATATTACTTGCAGCAATTTTTAATATTTCCCAAATATCTGAATATTATTTTCTATTCTCATATATAAGTCTCCTATCGATGCATCACAAGATTTTTATTGGATTAATATTTGTAAAGTCTGAGGGACGTTCCATTTATTTGGTTTCCTTGTCAAGGTGAGCATAATCAGCTTTGCAGAATATGAAAGAATACTGTCTTGGATGAACTTTCTTCATTGTTACCATTACTATTCAAAATATTATTTATCCAAGAAATTACATCTTGGATTTATCTTGATGCCATCATCAACACCGAATGGATTCTATAATTTTGCTATCTACAATATAAGCCAATTATAATTGGTCCATCCGTCCACGTTATGTTCTAAGTCTTGTTTGAATATTTCCGTAATTGTCCAAAGCCTAGCCTCCTACGACCATTCAAAGTACTGCCGAGAAATTAATTTTCATGTAGTTTTTGGTTCGATGTACATCATTATCTTTCTAGTGTTTATTTCAGCTGCTTTCTGGTTGCTTTCATGTTTTAATCAATGTTTTTTTTTAATATTATGTATCTATTCTCTGTGTTGAAATTGACAACACCATTTTTTTCAAATATTTTTTTGCTATTCAGCCCAATTCTTTTTCTTTATTAGCCATTTAATTTCTCTCAGATTCTCTTTTTGTCACATTCAAAGTAATTTTTCTTCATATCTAATCAATGCCTTCACTTCCTCTTTTTGTTGTTCTCTGATATCTGCTCAACTTTTTCGAAGTTCCGATCGTTGCATTCTCATCATTCAGTGTCTTCACAATGTCTTGTCTCTTTTGAGTTTACATGTTTCTTACGACCCATGCCAATATTTAAATAACTGAAATTAAAAATAAATATTATCTATAATGCATAATTCAAAAAATTTTTATAGTGAGTACTAGTATTTGAAATAGAAGCCCCATTTATATTTTAAATACTGTTCATTACGTTTAAAAATTCTGACACCTCTGAGCTAGAGGTAGAAGGGAGGAAGAGAGGAAAAGAACGCTCCCACGGAGAAATCAACCATGCGTGACGTGTGAAGAAGTAGTTAATAAATCATTTGCTAATGATATTTCTGCCATGCTTAGAACTGAGAAAAACAGAGTTGAGTGACACTGACCTATTTCTAATATTACTACTACACACTACCGGGACGAAACGGGCATTTCTTTAAACAGTTACCATTTAACGAACTTTTTGTTACACTCATCACAAAAGAAAATTTAAAATATATATATATATATATATATATATATATATATATATATATATATATATATATATATATATATATTAAACCGTTAAGTCACTTTATTTTATCCCAAAGTTTCCAGTAAAGAAAATTTTAACAAGTTCTTTTGGGTGCATTTTCAAAAAGTAGAACATTCAGCTAAAATTAACTATTAATGTTAGTTGTTGATATATATATATATATATATATATATATATATATATATATATATATATATATATATATATATATAGACACAAATTAGGAACAAAGATATACAGAGATAAAGACTTACTGTTTTGGGCTGGCAAAGAATTTCATTTACAGAAGCACACAAAGAGATGCTTTTAAAAATAAAGCTCTTTTATTTAAGGCATTTAATCATTCATCGAAACGTAGGGAAAATGCATGCACCAACCTATCACACATAAACTATATATATATATATATATATATATATATATATATATATATAGATAGATAGATAGATAGATAGATAGATAGATAGATAGATAGATAGATAGACAGAGACAGAGAGAGATGGAGGTGTGTGTGCTTGCATGGTACTCACGAAAATACACGCACAGTCATGTACAGTGAGTCATGTAAACACAGAAATAGGCATGTGACAAACGAGTGGAGGTGCACGCTTTCACAAATTCCTAAGCATCTTCAGATTTTAATAATAGATTCAAAGTGAATCGTTAATATCTCCTGCGTTGATTAATGAACTTTTTATCCGTGGAAAAGAATCGAGTTTTCTTGTATTGGACAGAATCTCTTCGTTTGCCAACTGAAAAGCCTTTACAAACAATTCGGCATATCCAATACGTGAAAGTCTTTGACAGAATCTTCGAGTAAAAAACGCATGCACCTTCCGTTGCTTGCAGGAGATATTCAAGTTAGAATGACGTGCCGCATTACAAAAGCAGATAACATTTTTTTATTTATTTTCGAATCTAAAAAAAAGCGTTACTGTTGCACAACACTACTGAGAAAATGAAAAAAAAAAAGAAGTCAAATAATCGTTTGGAATGCTCCGGAACGTTGGTGGAACTGTTTCTGAAAGCCTGAAGAAAAATATCAAACAGCACCAAAAATAGTAATATGATTTGAATTTGTTAGATGACGTATTGTTAATTATAATTAACTAGTTCGTTACCTGCTGCTTTACTGACGGCTAAATGATAGAATATCAAATTTATACGGCGGTCCAAAAGTCTTGTCATCCCTATATAATATAATTTTCTATTTCAGATGGCTAACACGACCCCTACGGTTTGGAAAAGATGCTGCTTGCAAGTGTATGGACACATGATCGTATGCATTCTGGCAAAATCAAGGAGAGAGTTTCACATGAACGATACCAGAATACCCATCAATTGAATGATGCCATTCGTAGAGCCTTTGCAACAATCAACAAAGCACAACTTTGTAAAATATCACACAGGACATGGCGCCGCATCATTCTGTGTCACGAACATGACGGTGTTCATACAAACCTTCTCGATGTGTGATAGCGTCAGTTAAAGTGAATAAACTAAATCCAGCACACGTGCTTTGTATTACTTGTTGTTCTATTGTTTTCATTACATTTTGGTAGGGTGTGACAAGTCTTTCGGACCACTCTCTATAATAATAGTTCTAGTCAGATTTCAAGGGGGTTATAGATCGAGAATTGATGGTTTAGGTTTCTGTCTCCGACACCTGTGTGTAAAATGATGACAGAGTTGTGTCTTTTATCAGAAAAGCCAATTCCATTTTAAGAAGTGATGAAATATTACTTCTTAAAGAGTGTTTGCTTAATGGCTATTTCCTTGACGATCATGTTTACTTTTGGAAACTTTTAGGCTTTGATATATATATATATATATATATATATATATATATATATATATATATATATATGTATATATATATATATATATATATATATATATATATATATATATATATATGTATGTATATATATATATATATATATATATATTATTTATGATACATTTTATTAATCTTACTGTGCAGTTCATATTAATTCTTAACCTTTGACAATCTTTTTTCCATCAAATTCAAGGTCAAAATTTATAAAAACAGAAAATAATAGAAAACCTCCATGTTTCATTACCTCCAAAATTATTTAATTTTGTAATGTAGAAAATAAAGATATGCGATGAAGAATTGGAATAGCAGTATAGTCAGTACGAAACAAGTCGTGAATAGACCATATATAATACAGACGTAACAATAGCAAGTGTGTCTACGATGACGAAGCCTATACCTCTTGAACCCCGTTTTCTATTCAGTTGTCCTTCTCCAACTCAAGGCATTCAAGGAATTCTAACACAGTATTCTCTGCTATTTAAACCATGCCGGAAGATGATTTCATGCCTTACCCAAGGACAATAGAACGAAACTGAAACGACCGAACATTGAACTCGGTTCGACGACTTCACTTTTCGCACCTATAATTATTACACAATCCGCGAACGTATGTGTAGTCTGTGGACAGCCACATTGTTATGCAGAATGGCTCAAAATACAGATATTGTTCTTTTTCGACAGCGGCGACAGTCAGTTTCATGATTAAATATAGTTGGAACATGACTGTCACCACTGGGTGTTGAATTCAATTTTTTTTTAATCTATCCGATTTCATTTAAATTCTTTTTCTTTTTGTTTACATTACTTTTGTTATTAGATATCCTACTATTTATAATAAAAAGATCTGCTGTTGCAAGAGCCAGGGCGCAAATTTACTATGGATGACCTTGTGATAAAGGCAATCTCTAGACATTTTCATCTTAGTGAATTGTGTTCTCTTTTGATCAGAGTAACCTTTTTTATCTCAAAATTGTGGCTAGTCTCGTTACGTTGGGAAACCAACGCATTCGATGTATTTTTTTTGTAAAATGTACATTTTGTGTTCATATAATATTTTATTTCGATTGCTTGTGGTTTTTCCTGTGTATTTTTGTGGCAATTATACAGGCGATGGAGTAAATTGCTCCTTCAAATTTTGGCTTATTGTTTTTTTCAGTATAGACTAAGTCTCCCCCCATATATATATATATATATATATATATATATATATATATATATATATATATATATATATATATGTGTGTGTGTGTGTGTGTGTGTGTGTTTAATAAATTTTACCTGTTATTATATCAGAGGTTATATATGTTGGTTTAATGAGTATTTTTCAGTGGTGAATCTCTGCCTTGATGACGCCTCCGGACCTTGGGATTCAAAACAAGTAAGCATGGAGGCCTCATGATGCGGAGTTTTTTTTCTCGTCCTAACAAAGGGAGTTAGTTTACTTTATATATTCTCTTTTAAGTAATCTTTGACTTTATCCATCAAATGCTATCCATCCATCCATAATATTTCACAAAAGCGGTTCGGTTAGTTTATACTACATCAAAAAACGAAGTTGAAACAAGCTAAAGAATACAGATGAATGCAGTGAAATGCATATGAATTTACAATTCTTTGTTTCGACCTACATTTTTGCGCATTGTGATCGAAGCCGCCTTGACTTCAAGCGGTCAACTTTATACAACCAAAGATGCGAATGACGTATACATATCAATTCCCGGTGCAAAGGACAAATTATTTAGAATGGTGAACTTTTTTTTGTCAAATGCCATATCTTCTAGCAATAGAATCAATATTCAAAGAAACGAAAAAATCCTACAACAATTTTTCTGTCAGTTCGATGTAAAGCTGATGATGCTGTTTGGAAGGATGAGGACAGAATTTGTCGCTGGAATCGGCGGTGAGATGCAAACGGCAGACGTAAGTGCGATTAGGGGGAAAAAAAAAACACAGCAAAATGCAATGCCGCTGGTGTCAGACTCCTCGTCCAGGAAGGCAGATATTTTTGGCTTTATATTTCACAATTTGTAAAAAGGAATCTGTCGAGTCCAAATCTTGCATTTTTTTTGCAGTATTTTTTAAATTTTTTTTTACTATTTTTTCATTTACTGTTATTCCCTCCTTGGCTACTGAGCATGACTGCCTGTTTTTTTTTCTTCGTTTGCGGTTTTGAATTTCTTTACCATTCTTACTCAACAATACTTTTACTGCGGTAATAGCAAGAAAAATTTCACTTTTAACAATACTGGTGCCGCCATTATGCATTTTGACTGTAACTGTTCAAATTGGTACACATATACACATATTTGCTCATATACATACGCATAAAATATTTCTCATTTCATTCATCTACTCACACAATTTTTGCACACACATAAGAAGAAATATGGACATACATATTTGTTATTAATATGCAAAAATATACATATATGATCTTTCAAAAACTATTTAACAATTTCAGAAGTTTGAAGTAAGTTTTTGCTTTTCTAAGATTTCTGTTTTATATTTCCAGACATTTTTGTTTTGAAAAGTGATGAAAAATGTCCTGGTCTAGTTTAGATTTTTAATAACACAAAGCAAAAGTAGCTTTGTAATTTTTTCTAAAAAAATCTCTTTTTAAATAATTTCAACACGAGCAAGGCAATAAAGTCACTAAGACACAAAGAATTACTGAGTGTTAGAGAATATGAGAATAACTACTACTAAGGGAAGAGAACAATAAAAGAACGGGAATTAAAAGACAGAAAATAACGACTGACATTGCATTTAAATGTTGACTGGGAAGCAACTAACCGGAAGAGAGTTACAATACAATTTCAGAAAAGTAAAAAAAAAAAATTAAAACTCTAAATAATAAGTCAATTATAAAAATGTAATTTTAAAAATTATTCTTTTTTACAAAATGGGTTTAATAGGAGATCTATCCACATTTTTTGGTGAGCATTTTATTTTAAAAGGTTATATGCATCAGTCAATTTTAAGGCATATATGAATCATTCCATTTTAGTTGTATCAAAGCTATCAATCTTAATACGTTCATTAGTCTTCCTCTTGTTAAATCTGTGTCTCTATCTCCCAATATCTACAATACTTTACCTAAATCTATTTGCTATCTGTATTTATAGTGATTTATTTGTTTTTTACAGTTCATCAACCTTTTCCAGGTTATTTAAAGCCAGAAAATATTTTTGAATTGTAAAAATATTATGAAGATAATATCGATTTACTGATGCAAGTCCTCCTATCTAACTTATAGCTGGGAAGATGTGGAGTCGAACTTTTCCCAAGGATATTTGCGCGGAAATTAATATAACGAACCCAACTCGAATTAGAACTTGGCTAGAACCGTCATCCACAGCACGAGCCGTACATCCAAGTTTGCAGCATCCGATATTCCTAAGCGGTCAACCATCTAGATCATGCTTATTTTTTTTTTCAGTCGGTTACAAAATAACGGCTGATGAAATATTTTGTAGTTATTTTCAGCAACGATCGGTAAAGTTATTTAACGGACAATTTCCTTTTTTTTACAGATATGCATATATGAATTCTTGAAATGTTTATATAAAATTCTAACCAACATCGAACTAAGTGCATACTACAATCTAAAAATGACACATTTTCGCAAGTACATCGAACTTCACATACACACTGATACACACATGAAATTACATACATATTTACAGAAACCCACAAATACATAATAACAGACCGATCGTCAAAATTACACACTAAGTGTAATAGTTACATTTTCATAACGCATTTGCCGATTTTCATTGTTAGGCACGCACATATACATATTTTAATTTGTTCACCTATGGAATTACACGTCTTAGTCACCAAAAAGAGGCATTCGCACACACATATGCAGAAGAAACCAATTAAATTGCTTTTTTATTTATAAAAAAAGAAATGGAAAATAAGAATTCCTTATCGACTCTTTTTCGATTTATTTTTCTCGCCAAAATTTCTATCAAGAACTCGTCCATTGTCGTCTGTGTGTAGATGGCGTGCACTCTTCTCGTTTGGCCGCCTTTGTTAGAACTGATTACTGTCTGTTGGCAAATCACGAACGTACATCAAGCGCACACACTTATGTTTAGGCGTGTAGGCGTATACACGTCTAATCATTCAACCATTTGCATATATATATATATATATATATATATATATATATATATATATATATATATATATATATATATATATATATATATGTATATGTATATATATATATATATATATATAAATATATAATGCTGAGACATACGTTAAAATACAGCTATACTGATAGATGTATTATGATGCTTGAGATACAGCCGATACCTCATACAAGGAATGAAGAGGGAATGCGTTCTGATTGGCGGGTAAGAAAATTATTAAAACAGTCAATCAGCTCGTTGCATGTCAGTAGCATTAATTTAGGTTCCGCTAAAAATTCTCAAAATTATGCAGATTGTCAAATGAAGCAACCCATCTTTTACTGTCAGCCGTTGGAACATATAATACTTTTACATATATATATATATATATATATATATATATATATATATATATATATATATATATATATATATATATCGGTGTTGGGGTATTTTTATGCGTGTGTGTTGCTAAATTTTGTTTATCTGAAAACTGTTTTAATACGTTTTAAATATTGGACCTATCTGAGTTGGGAGAAATGAAATAGTCATTCATATGAATAAACATTAAAAGGAATCTTAGCGAGTATATATGATGGCTCATGTGAGTCGAAAACTTAGATCGACGACCAATATTCAAATGTTAAACAGTTTTTGTCTCTATTTTCTCTTGTAACTAAATCCATCATACACCGCTTGGAAAGACAAATCATAATAGACATTCGTTGTCTGTTATATTTGATAACATATATTTGAATATATATATATATATATATATATATATATATATTAAGTGTTAAGTTAATTCAGTAAATATTTGAAGGAACATTATTGATAGGGAATCTACTTTTACTTAAATAATCAGCATCATCATTTTCATGACTTGTGCTAAACTCACGTATTAAAAATTACAATTACAATTGTTTATTAAATGATTCTCATATTTTAAATACCCATCTGTCCTCGACCCTATTATAACTTGTTAATCCGTGTTTATATATATATATATATATATATATATATATATATCGGGGTGTGTGAGAGAGAGAGAGAGAGAGGGGGAGAGAGAGCGAGAGAGAGAAAGAGAGAGAAATGGTGAAGTTCGAACCTGACAGTTATTAGCCGTTTTTGTATTTTCGCTTTCCCTTTGTTTCCCTTTTTAATATTTGTTTTATTCTTCCAGGGAATTTTCTATTTTCAAAATTGAAGAAACAGTTCCTTTACCGAGATTAGCTGTTTCGCAAGGTGGCCATGTTTATTTTATGAAACTTGTCTCATTAAATATTATGTCATTAATATTCACCACTGATTTATGTGCAGTGACAAAGATGAAGATTATTATGGAAGATAAATATTTTTTGTGCGATATATTTTGTTTCATTATTGTGTTCCAAGCTTATGACTATACCTACCTAAACGTGATACAATTTCAATTATGAATCTCTAATAATGTTTTACAGAGTGTCCCTAGAGTCTGGACACATAAGAAATCTCCTTAACTCCATTAAATATTCCAATTCAATAAAATTTTGAAAATTTCATTTCTTGAAAATATTCATTTTTACCTGAGTCCAGATCTTAGAGACAAATATACTAATAATCCGATGGTAAACAGATTATAAATGAGGTACTGTTTTTAAATTACAGCATATTTTTGTCTATAAATGTAAGGTTTTGAATTATCAAAACTACTTGACATTAAAGGAAGTGTAATTCATCTCGAAGTCCGCAGCATGGAGAAATTAAGCTCAGAGAATTACATCTCGTATTGCTATATCCACCAATTGGATATATATTGGGCATTTCAATGGAAAAATATGTCCTACCGCTATATTTAATCGGACCAAATAAATAAAGGTTTACTTACAAGAATAAGTTGCCATGTTTCTACGATCATATTCTTTACCATTTTTCGTTAAGAAATGTTGAGTGAAACATCGATTTTCAAAACAAAATCATTCAGTAAGGATTAAAAATGCTTCAATATATATCGATTTATAATTCCTAACCTATTTACATTATTATATATTGTGAACACTTATCTTCCTCATAGACTTCAAACGTGATATAAACAGCTTTACCTTTGCTCCTGAAATATATTTGAGCATATCACAACTCAGTAATGTGTGTGTACATAACAGTGTTGATGTGAAACAAGCATTTGAAGAAGCAATTAAATCTGATTTTATGTTTGTTAATACATCTATCTATGCACTCGTCTCTCAAAATACACGTTGTCTATCAATACACGTAACTCTTCAAGAAACCTGTTATAATGCAGTGAATAATGCAGTATATTTTATTGTTAAGATCTTGTATCAAAAGATTCCTACCATAATAAATCATACATTTGTTCACTAGATTATTGTTCTCGTTATATTACCCGGGTAACAGGTCTCTTGATCCTACTGGTTTGGTTAAAGCTGTGTTGTCTGAAAAAGCAGACTTACGCAAGATCAAAGAAAATATTTATCTCTAAATGATCGATTCACTTCCAGCCAATCAACATTCATTGGTCGAACAGAAAAATTTCCAGCAGACCTCCTACACATTTCTCAGTTCACGCAGTGACTTTTATAGTTTTTAATTAATTTTCATTTATTTTATTTAATACAGTTTCAAATGTTATATTCTTTACTGTCAAAATTTAATCTGTGGGTGTACGTGATACCTTTTTTCAGAAACATCACATAAAATGCCTTTGAGTTTCCGCAACTATTCCTCCTTGAATTACGCACATCCTAAGACCCTCCTGGATACCCGATGACTTCTCTTAGTATTCATAATTCCGGAGTAGGTATCTGGAATTTTGAATTGAAGATTCATTCTTTTTTTTTTATTAGTGCTTCGTATATACTATTAATTATGTTTGGTCTTCTGCTCGAAAGTTTGCTATTACAGTCTTATTTCCCAGTGATGTCCCTATCTGTTATTTTGATTTCCTTTTATGAGATTTGGTTTCTCTTTTCAAACATGCACAACAGTAAATTCTCGCCATAGTGTACAACATATAGCGATACGTTTCGTCTTATATGTTTTATACGTTTTATCTTATATGTACCTAACTGCCATAATTTCAGGGGATATTATACACGCATATTTTGGTCCTATTTTCATGTTTGAGGTTTTACTTAGAGCGAAACAATTTTAGAATACCAACGTAGTATATTATAGTACGAATTCTATATACTGATGAATCATTTTCAACATGCTTCTGAGTGAATGTGTGCAGTTTTCGTCCATTATCAAGAATGATTTTATTAGTTTTATTTTTGCTTTTAACTAAATATATGGATTGTTTTATGTATGTATTTAGAGTTCTACGGATGTTTTATTTTCTAGACACGGTCAGCACATATAACTTAATACACGCATAAAACAATCCATACGTTCAGTTAAAAGTAATAATAAAATAATCCTTGATAATGGCTAAACGTATAATCGAAAGCACTCGGACATGTAGAACATTCGGACAATTTCTATACAATTTATGCCCAGAAAAGAAGAAAATAATAAGAACACAAGAAAGATTCAATAAACAAACTTAAGCACAGTATAGTGTCAGTCGTTTTAATAAAACCTATATATATATATATATATATATATATATATATATATATATATATATATATATATATATATATAATTAATATGAAGTCAAAAAATAGAATTGACGTAGAGGCATATTTCTCTCGAATACATCATATTGGAAAGTGTTTTGAGGCACTAGCAAAATCAAATGTTTCAACATGACTAGGCAAATATCTTGTGTTGTTTTATGCTCGCACTTAGAAGTAGAAAATTTGAACGCCTGACGTCGTTCACTCTTATTTGGCATTACGTATTTGCCACTTTTCACCGTTGGAATTTATATAAGAGCCAACCATTTTGAAAATTCTTTCCTTTCCTTTAATGTATTTGATTTTGTTTGGGTTTTAAATTACTTCGTTTGCTCTTTCGGTCTCCGCAAATCTAGTTCTATGACCGCTTATTTAGCTGAGCCCTCTACTGTAATCTAAAGAGCCTTGAGCAACGTTCTCCGATCTACTGTGAAACATGTTAAAGTTGGATCTTCGGTTCAAACTTTTGAAAGCTTTCTTGCTTGAGGGTCCGGATATGAAAGTTGTCGGAAGCACTCACATTTTAATAATACAACCACACTCTATGTATGTGTGTATGCCAATTGATACAGATTACTATGGGGCATACATATTTCAGTTATCTATCTATCTATCTATCTATCTATCTATCTATCTATCTATCTATCTATCTATCTATCTATCCTGTGATTAGTATTTACGATATTACATGAGCATGAACACCGACTACAGGCGTCGCTTGGAAATGCACAGCAAACCCACCCTCTGAATTGTGTTAGATAAACTGTTTAATTATGGCTACAGAAACAATAATAAACACAATGAGAAATTTACATGCACCAATCCAAAATATGAATTTACCCACACACACACACAAGTGCGCATATGCAAGCACAGACATATTTATCTGTGTGGTGAGAGATAGGAATTGTTTTTATATTCATCTCGTGCAAAACACACGTACGAACGTACATACGCACGCAAAGACGCACATACATACATACATACATACATACATACATACACACATACATAAGTACGTACATGCCTACATACATATATGTTTATATTTGAAAGAGAGCAATAAAAGAACAGGTTTCAAGGAGACAGAACTTAGCAATTGGCATTACATTTTTAGGAATCAAGAAACTGGAATAGAGTTCCGCAGGCGAGAAGTTAAAAAAAAAAAAAGAAGAATAGAACTTCTGGTTACGTAAAGCTAGTTCAACAGTTACGTGATGAGACCTAGTTGCTTAGTTGTACATTTAAATTCCTGCAGTCAAATCATTAAGATTGAAAGCTCATCAGAATAATTACCATGAAAATATTTATAGAAAAGCCAACAGGAAGCCAGGTAACAGCGATGGGAAAATGACTGAAGTCGATATTACATTACATTACATATTCTCCTTTGTATTTTGTCAAGAAACGTAAGATATATAGCAGGAGCACCAAACCATATATACCAGCAGTATTCAATGCACAGACGAATGTTAGATTTATAAATAGATTTATAAGATGGATTCGGACGAAAAAAATTATCTAGCACGACACAGTAAACCAACTTTCCTGCCAGAAAACGTAGAAATTAATTCCAAACTGAAAATGATCAAGCGACATTCAGATGTTTTCGTTGTTTATAAGAACTACGAAATAAAAGATAGAAGGATGTCTCTACTCGCGTATTTATTAGAGAAAACATAGTCTTGTATTGAAGGATATAATGATGTTTTTCATTCTTCTTTAGTTTTTACTATAAATTCTCTTTTATTCTATTAACTCTGATCAGATAAAACCTTCCCGTTTATCCAGTGGTTATAGTCTAATTTTGTCAAAGATCAGAGTGGAAACGATCACACGACTTGAACAGAAGATCTCAGTCAAAAACGAGGAAGTGATAACGAGCAAAAGAAGAAAAATCCATCAACCCAATTTAATCAATACCCACAAAGTTAAATGTTTATTGTTGTTACCTCCCAAAATTTGGAAGTATACGCAAACGTGTATTTGTGATACTTTCTTATAGTTGGTGGAGGCCTACTGGTTTTGACTGACGTGATTGTGTGTCCGCTGAAAGAACACCAACTAACAGACGCCACACGCCATCCACTCTGTTTAAATTGTATTGTAAACTAAATATATAGACAAATTAGAATAACGAAATCAGAATTATGATGCATTAAAAATACACCAAGAATATAATTAAAAGTTAAATTAGATGAAATTTTGCTTTTTGAATCATGTTAATGAAATGACGTTTCCTGCATTGAAAGTTGTAAATATCAATCTAAAATTTATTTCAGAACATAATTAAAGATGGAACGAAAGTTAACGATCTTTGCCGCAAGGTTACACACACACACACACACACACACACACACACATATACATATATATATATATATATCGAGGGATATCTTTGTACAGGTGTGTGTGTTGCTGTGAGCGTGTGTGCTTGTGTGGGTAGGTGTAATATTGTTTAAAATGGCGAAGAAGATTAATAGGTAGAAGAAGAAAAGAAAAACAAATAGGATTTTATTTATCCAATTTTTATTGAATTTGTTTTCTGAGTATTTTAGTTACTTGTGAAAATGTGTAAAAATCGTTTGTGAAAAACGTTTTTCAAACCTGGAAATTAAAACCTTCACAAAATCTGAAAATAGATTTCTTTGTATAACCCTGTCAAGTCGCAAATAGGTTTCTCAGAAAAAATAATTCAAAGTGGAATTGAAGGAAAATTGCTCAACATTCATTTTATTTTCTTGAACTGAGACCATATTAAGTTATAGGAATCATTGAATTTTCCTCGTGTCAAATTACGAAGATTCTGCGTTTAAGTTTCACTTGAAATCACACCAGATATCTTAGGAAACAACAAATTCTTACGGAGATTAGTTATACACATAACACAGACAACTATTTAGCACTACTGAAACCTAACTGGATACTACAAAAATTATTTTGCATAAGATTCTATAGCGTCTTTTTCTTCATAAAAATTTCATCCGGATTCAATAACAGTTGATGGTTAAGATTGCCAGACGTCCTTAATATATTAGATATGGTTCCGTATTGGATAATTTAGTCCCTTGTCCCGTACTGACGTTTCAGGGACACACCAAATATCTCGTATTTAATTCCTTTTCAAAATTTCGTAATAAAAATATATTATTTACTACCTTCTTACGGTTTATAAGTAATCATACTTTCTTTTCCCAGATTATCTTGATGATAATAATGCAAATGTAATTTCAAAACTAGAGTTGCTAGAAGTTTACATAAAACTGACGTGTTTATTTTTGTTGTCTGTATTAAATAAATATTTTCAAATGATGTCACTTTTACAATGACATAATTTTCCTCCTAATCCATTATAATCATTGTTTTATGTTTTAACTTATGTCTCTCCTTTTATATAATATAACGGTCTAGGTGTGTAAGCATATATATATATATATATATATATATATATATATATATATATATATATATATATATATATATATGCGTGTGTGTGTGTGTGTGCGCGCGCGTGTGTGTGTGTATAATATAGAGAAAATAGGAAAGAACTCGTTAGGTAAATAATCCAAAGTTCTTTAGTATTTTTGTTATTATTTTTAAAAAACAGTGCTTGATACAAAAGTAGAGACTGAATATAATTATTTATTGAAAAATATGATTCTATGGCTACATAAGAGTTCTCATGTTACAAAACAAGAGACGTAATTGAAGTTTTTGGCTCTAGTCTTGAAACATGAGAACTCTTATGTAGCGATGGAATCATATTTTTAAATAAATAATTAATGATATATATATATATATATATATATATATATATATATATATATATATATATATACGTAGAGAGAGAGAGTGTGTGTGTGTGTCCGTGTGTGTCTCGTATTTCTAACTTTCTAATCTGCCAACCCTAGTGATGCGGGAAAATCCATTTTTGGTGTGTCAACTGTGGCGCGTCAAATTCTTATTTTTAAAAATATTTTTAGCGTCATTTCTCCTGCCATTTTAGAAAATAAAGTCATCGGAATATTAATTGAGACGATAGATTTATATATGATTTTATTCTTTTGGACGAATGTTACTCATAGAAAAATTTGTCCCGCTGTGAGATTTCTTTAACAGTTTTCGCCTATCTTTCACTTACGCAAAAAAAAACCAAACACACACACACACTTTTCTTCCCACGAATTTCAAAAGCTGTTGCTTTTTCATGATCGTTTTTAATTTTGTTTTTCATTCAAAAAAGAATTACTGTTCCCAACTGTAAACGAATAGCTCATGCAGTCGCGTCTGTTTTAAGCGAACATGAGGCTAAATAGTCAGAAGCTTACGATTGCGCACTGCAAGCGAATGAACGTGTGAGACACGGCAAGCCTCGGTGGGGTACGCTGCTCATAAAAATACAATGACAAAGTTGAAAGCGGGCTGTCATCGCTACGGCAACCGGGTTGTTTGATGGTGGCTGTGCGAGACATCTTTGAAATTGACGAGAAATTTCTTTTCTTCCTTTTCTTTTATTTATTGTAGATCCAACTGATCTGATGAAATGAGCATTTGAAATGGAAAGTGACTAGAAGCTCCCCAGAGCCCCTATTCTATCACTTTTATTATTTTGCGATATGCAATTCATTTTCCATTTGAAATAAGCAGTCTTTCCATTCAAAAACAAGCATAACTCTGAACATGCCCGTCAGTTTATCCTAAAATGGCTTTTACAAATTCTATTAAAAAGAGGCCAATAGAATATGCGCAGACGAAACTATCTTGCTTCTCTTTGGATATAGACAGTAATATATGCAAACGTCTGCATAACACCGTAAACGTCCATATAATGATTTTACATATGAATACCGATATACATATATGAAAGTATTGCACCAAAATTTTTTCTTCATGCATTAATATATATATATATATATATATATATATATACGCAAATCTTTTTGTGGGAACTGAGACCAAGATTTCTAGTGCGCATATGATGTTAGAGATTACGTAATATTGACATCAAAATCTATATACCTTATATTTTAATTATTTTTTATTATGTAGATGTCCAGTGTTACCTGTGTTCTATGGACAAATCTTTATTTCTTATCAAATGGTAAAATGAAAGTTATCCTGAATGGCCACTCTTCTACATCATTTTGTATTAATGCAGGTGATCCCTAGGGCTCTATCCTTAGTCCTACTTTGTTCTTAATTTTCATTAATAACCTTCCCGATGGCTTCCGCTCTCAACATGGTATCTATGCTGATGACACAACTATTTATTCCTGTCTTAATAGTAAGTCTGATCGGTTAAATAAGGTCAAATTGGCGGCTGATGTTAAAAATGACCTAGTCTGTTATTAAATGAGGCAAAGAACGGATTGTTAATTTTAATCCTCCAAAACAAAACTGCTCTCTATTATTCATCACCCAGATGATTAAGAGAGAGCGAATTTGTTTTTGGCTTACATCATCATGGATGATGCTAACTTCCAAGAGAGTGATTCGTTGCGCCTTCTAGGGCTAAAATTTTTGGCTGATATGAAGTGGAAAGACTATACTGGATCCATTGCAAAGCTAACTGCTAAGAAAGTTGATTCACTGTGTCCTGATTGATAATTTTTCTCTCCAGAATTTATCTTACATATCTGTTAGTCTACCATTCGTCCATGCTTAGAATATTGCTGCTATATGTGATCCGATGCTCCTGCAATATATTTAGATATCATTAATAAAATCCAAAGAATAATCAGCAATATTATTTGTCTTGATCTTCAGTCTCTTTCCTACCGCCGTAAAGTTGCCTCCCTATAACTTTTCTATAAATACTTTCATGGTAATTGTTCAGATGAACTCTTTGCTATGGTATCTAGACTTTATGAATTTAAGCGAGACTAGTGATGAGGTCACATCAATTTAGAATTGAGTCAGCTAAATGTAACCGTAAGTTTTATGGTAACAGTTTCTTTTCTCGCTTGTGGAAGTCTCTCTATGCTTTCCAGTGAACTTTAATTTTCAAAAATTTAAATGCAATGTCAATCGCTATCCACTACCTTTCTGATTAATCTTCTATTGTTCTTGTTAGTAAAGTTTCTGTTTTCTAATTTTTCAAAACAAGTAACCCCTTGTGTCATAATAGCTTTACTGTCTTGCTTGGGGTAAACTCGATTATTCCTGATATTTCGCACTTTTATCCATAATAATAGCATACTTTAAAACTGTAATTTTATCATAATTAGCTCCTTATAAATACTAGAGTTTTTGTTCGCATCTCAGGATTATAAATAGATCTCATGTTGCGAAAGAATTTAAAAAAATGGCCCAGTGAATAAAAGCGTTGGTTGAAGTAATCCAGTGACTTGACCCAAAGAGTTTTGAGTTCAATATCTAGCCACAGTAGAGGTAAACAAAATCTTAGATAGTTCAGTTAAAGGGAAATAAGTGACACTGAGATATCTAGAAAAGGCCTGGCACGTGGAACTAGAACAATCTACTCCGGTGGACAAAATAAAGGGTTTGATTCACAATTGCAGTCGCCTGAAGAAGAATATGACAACGAAGATGAGGATAACTCTCCGAACAATGTAAATAGTGTAAAGTGATTATAGCTTAATATGTATACCGCAATTTCTACAAAACGCTAAACTATTTGTTTTCTACTCTGCTTCGTAATAATTTTTTATCTTAATTTCCTTAGCCGTTTAAAGCGCTAAACCCCGGTAACATGTAAATTAAGTTTAGATCTTTAACCTCTGCTGTCGAGTACAATGTTTTAATAACTGTATCAAGAACGAGAGTATGTCTTTCTCTTGTGTTCAAATATATTTGGACATTTATAAACAATTTTTACATGCAATTATGCGTCTGTCTCCCGTGACGCTTTGTAAGAGAGCCAAAGAAAAGAAACAGAGGAGGCAGCAAAGAGAAAAACAAATTTTTGAGTTTTTAAATGCACGGCAGTTGATAGTGGGTGAACAGAAAAGGAAGACAGCAGAAAATAGAAATCTAAACGAAGGAAAGCGAAACAGAAACAGAACATAGAAGAAAGAAATTAAGCAAAAAAAGAAAGAAAGAAAAGAAAAGGTAAAATTAATATTTCAAATGAGAAAAAGAAATAGATAAAAAAAGAATGCAACGACAGAGAAACCAAGCGTGAGGAAATCTAGATTTAAGTAGATAGAGAAGGAAAGATAATTTAATAATACAAATATGATGAAGAGGATGGAAGATAATAATCAAGAAAAATAACATGAACATATATTCTTAAGAAACATTCAGTTACACATTTGTTGACATTAAAATAACTATTTCCAAGTCTGCGCATGCGTAGATAAGCGTATGGCTATCTGTCAGTACACAGAAGAATATGTACAGTTAATTGAGACTAAATGGGCCACAAATGTTGAAATATAAAATACTTTTAATTGAATTCATGCAGAGTTTCGGATTTTAAAAGCACGGAAGCACTTTATGAGTTTGTATGCTTGTGTGACTATAAGAATTTACAGATATGAAGAGTTATTACTTTATAAATAAGCATCCTAATGAAATTCCGCCATAAAACATATTTAAATGTCTTTCTTTCTCTCTCTCACTCTCTCTCTCTCTCTCTCTCTCTATATATATATATATATATATATATATATATATATATATATATATATATAGAGAGAGAGAGAGAGAGAGAGAGAGACTGTGTGTTTGTGTGTGCGTGCGTGTGTGTGTTTATGTGTATGTGCATTATTTACATTTGAACATGGTGGCATTTAATTAATTATATTTATAATGTTACTATTAGAAACTTATATATTTATGGAGGAAGTTTACCCAGTTTCGCAGATGAAGCGTTTGTAGATACAGTGAGTACATATATATATATATATATATATATATATATATATATATATATGTGTGTGTGTGTGTGTGTGTATGTATATATATATGCATGTATGTATATATATATATATATATATATATATATATATATATATATATATATATATATATATATCAGTAAACCTAAAGAACCAGACAAACCTACCTATGTTTCACCTACGCGGGTCGGGAACTGGCTAAAGAGGTGCAACCAAAAACATAAAAAAACAGTAACACAACAACGGGGAAGGTGGTTAAAACATATTTATTTAAAAACATAAAAAAAACAAGAGAGGAAAAGAAACCTATTGTAGCAACCAGTGTTTTCTATGTCTACACTAACTTAAGATTTCTGTTTTTAAATTTAGCAAATTATGAGGTTCTTTAAATAAAGTGATGGCTAACTTTTCCTCTCTACATAGAGGACAAACTTTATTACCTGCTTTATATTTATTGTATTTCTTTAATATTTGCCATTTCAAAATGGGGTCTTTATTATAGTCATGTTTAATTTTCCATATGTAATTAGATAGTGTTTGAATTTTACGTTATTAAAACTACTAATATTGTTATAATACTGTTTTTTTTTTAAACTGTTTTGGGTAGATCCTATATATATTTTCATCAGTATTGTTAAGTCTATCCTTGTATATTTTTACCTGGTACACCACGCACTCTTTCTGGAGGGGACAAGGTTTCTTATTCCTACAACTGGGAGGGGCTGTACCTGGTTTATTCTTAATTTCTTTATATGTTCTTATAGCACCTCTTTAGCCAGTTCACTCTGATAATCGGCGTAGGTGAAACCTTGGTAGGTTTGTCTGGATATTTAGGTTTAATTAGTTTGCTCTACTTAGCGTATTGAGTACTTTGCTTAGTTATTTTTACTTTACTTGTGCCGGAGGTTTTTTTCTTTGGACTCTGAACTTTGATTCTAGACGATTATTTTCGCCGGAAATACATGTTCTTTCTTTTTTTCCCTTGTGTAATGGTTTGTTCATTTACAAGCTAAAACACCTAAGGTTTTGCCGGACGAGTATAGCTGCTTATATTTATAAGATTATTATTAGTAGTGTGTGTGTATATATATATATATATATATATATATATATATATATATATATATATATATATATATATATAATGAAAATCTATTTAAACTCGGTGGGGGAAAAGAACTGGATTGCACAATATTCAAATAAATAGGTATCCGAGGAAAAATGAAAAAAACAGAAAGCGCCAGAAGCCCCCGAACAGGGTGAAAGAAATCATCCAGTGCCTTGAAATCTCTGGTACAAAGAAAAAAAACAGCGATTAATAAGTTAAAAGGAAGAGTGCTCAAAACACTAAGTAGGGCAAAAATAAAATAAACAAATCCTAATGAGCCCTGAATTACCTAACTAGGTTTCACCACATGGAGTCATCAGGGTGAACTGATGAACTGAAGCTAATTTAACCTGATGATCCTATGTGGTGAAAAGTAGGTAGGTATTATCTGGCCCATTAGGATTTATATATATATATATATATATATATATATATATATATATATATATATATATATATATATATATAGAGAGAGAGAGAGAGAGAGAGAGAGACGCATATATATATATATATATATATATATATATATATATATAATACTAATAATCATATTCTGATGGTAAAAATTCTCGGATAGCACAGCTTGTATGTATATCAAAACAAATTGGTATCCGAGGAAAAAATTAGAAAAAAATGAAAGAACTAGAAACGTCCAAAAAGAGCGAAAATATCATTCAGTGCCTTAAATTTCCAGTCAAAAAAACAAAAAAACAAAAAACAACCGAATTGCTAAGCTAAAATGTAGAATGCTCAATACCCTAAGTAGAGCAAAGATAAATAAAATAAATCCTAAAAAATATCTATCCGTTCAGATGAAACCTAGGTAGGTAGTTCCTGGGTCTTTATATATATATATATATATATATATATATATATATATATATATATATATATATATATATAGTACGAATTAGACTTTTGGAGTACAGTGACTGACCACTCCTGTCTGTTTCATGTTTTCACGCAATCGTCAGGCGGTCGGCCAATTTTCTTTTGCTTTCCTGGATGGTTGAAAAACCCCGTCCTATAAAGTTAAAATCAGCTGTAAACAGGCAAAAAATTAAAAAAAAATAGTCTGACGGTGCGACTAAAAGGTGCTCAATGCCACAAGGGACACTGAAGTCACAGTAACTGAACCTAATGCTTTCAAGCAAAAAAGTATTCAACAGAAACGTCACCCATGGCAGAGCTTTCTAATATTAATAGAAATAAGCAGCTCTTAAAATGAGTCTTCTGTAATATTGCGTGAAAGCATGAAAGTGACAGTAGTTGTCGGTGACCGTGCGCCAGAAATTTAATTCGTAATTTAGTAAAGCTTTGCTATTTTATATGGCTCGAGAATATTTTATTTCTGGTGTGCATTCACAGCAGACTCAGTTTATAGAACTGCTTATTTCTGCATATATATATATATATATATATATATATATATATATATATATATATATATATGTGTGTGTGTGTGTGTGTGTGTGTGTGTGTGTTTGTGTGTTTTCAGTTTACTCAATATAAATGTATAGACAATATAGCTGGATTATTATTAAATAAAGGTCAATAAGCGGAATGGTTCCCAAATAAAGAGTGTATCAACAATGTCAGACAGCATATTAATATTCTGGATATCCTTCTTGGATATTAATACAGGCCTGTACTTACGAATACGATCCTTCAAATGGTGGATATTATTATATATTATTATTTCCCACCTCTTGAGCCTGTTGACGTAATGCAGCAAGTGTTCTCGTCATTGAACACTACAGAGCATTCCTCCCAGATATTCCTCTCCTACCGTCAATGCACACGAGCTCGATTGTAGCTGGCTAGGGGCAAGCCTGCTGCAGTAAAGCGATTCCCAACGGTCCATTCTGACAGATTTCGGACAGAATTTGCCCTGATCTATGCTGCGGACCCTAGTCTATCCGCCATTTCCGCCTTTGAAATGCGTCAACATCGGTGAGCTTCTTGACTACACCTTCATCCAGAATTTGGTGTACTGATATAAGAATTTTAATTGGAAAACTTTTGTCAACTACCAAAGCACGTCCAACATAGGCAGGAAATTTCCATAATGACCATCCAACCCAGGGCCGGATTTAGATGAGGCGAGGCCCAACTCTATTCCACTTGTGAGCCCCCACCAATCCCCCATTCTCACAAATAGAGGAAAATGGAAGAGTGTTAAATCAAACAATTTGAGTAAATTCGATGATGATGACGGATGTTTAAAATTACTGAAGGTTTATTTAGAGTCTGCAATGCGTTGTGACAGCATGTAAGGAAGACCTATGACAGTGTCAGAAATATACACCTTGGCTGGGGGCCCCCTAGATTTTAAGACCCTAGACTTCAACCTGCTAAGCCTATAAATAAATCCGGCACTAATCCAGCCTCACAAATACCTAGAATCCGAATCTCAAACGGATCTAATTGATCGAAAGGTAAATGGCATTTGTATTTAATTCATTCACGACACTGAACCTTAACATTGCGTTGCCCGTGCTTTGAATATTATTATGTCACTAGATGACCAAAAATTAAAAAATTAAATCAGTATATCTACAGGAATTATCTGATTCCTTCTATACTTTATCTTTACAAGAGACAGATTAGACCAAAAATCGAGTATCGTTAACATGTCAGGACTGGTGCTACACAATCCTTATCTTCCAGTCTTGATCTTTAGTTCAAAATCGTTTACGTTGTTTTATAGGAAATGACCCATTTTCCATTTTACACCTTCCCTCCCCACAGGTAAAAGTTACAAGTCTATCGCTACTCTATCCCTGTTTCCATTTTCAAATGGGCTCCACTTTTAGTCACACCAGTTCAGACATTTACAGCTAGGACTTGCCATGCTACAACCACGGAATTGGATCACTTACATTTCCCATATATGCCAAGTGTAAGAAAGAATTTCCATTCAGAGAACTTTTTTTTCCAGAGAACTGCTACTTTGTCAAGTTCTCGCGTTCCCTGAACGTTACAATTTTAACCTTTTCAAGACAAGGGTCAATTGCTATCTCCCCTCCTTATCCCCATAATCTTCATTTCATTTTACGTCCTCTTAAATATAATGCACCTAATTAAGTAACCCTCTATCTTGAGTGGCTCTTCAGCCTTGCATGAGGTGAATTTTAGTAAAAAATAATATTAAACCCTAGCCAGGAGGAATCGGCATAGTTCAGGGCATTTCATTTTCGTTACGGAAATTTTTAATTCTTCCATGGGTGTTACAGACTTTCAGATGGCTAGTGAGACTTACACAGGCGAGATATGCTTTTATACATAGACAGCAGGAGGTTTAGAAGACAGTGGAGGCTTTTACGCTTTTTTTTAAAATTATGCGTGGGAAGTTTTCGGTATTTATCAGCCTCTCCACAGTAGCAGGTGGGACTTAATGTCGGTTAAATGCTGAGGGAAGGGTGATCATAAACGTAAATATTTTAAGGACAAAATACCCAGTCTCGCCGGTGTCGATATAAGACCATCTTCGCTGTTTAGTGTAAGGGGAGAGGTGCTGCCACACAACAGTTATCCCTGGAACCAGGTACCCCTAAAAACATTTCCGAAGGTAGAATATTTTAGAATGATACGGGGGAAACGCTGACGATTAGGACCATGTAAGACGCAAGCTCGACATCATACAGACCACATGAGTATTTTTTTAGACACAGGTATTCGTATCTGATAGGATGTTTCTATTACCGTAAGTACATTTATGTAATCTATCAAAGGCTTTGTTAAATTTATCTAAGCAGGAAAGTGACTAATTGCGTCTTTTCTGGCTAACTTTCTCAGATGAAATAAAGTGGAAATGTAAGCTGCCAAGAAAATTGATTCACTTTGTCATGCGAGACAATTTTCTACTCCAGAATCTATCATATATATATATATATATATATATATATATATATATATATATATATATATATATATATTAGTGAACATAGAAGTCAACTAAGTGTTGACTTCTATGTTCACTTTTATATTTACACACGCTCTATCTCTGATATTGAGTACTTTATTCCATAAATATAGCACACCTTAAGACTATATTTCTTTATAATATATATATATAAGTCTATCATTTGTCCAAGCTTAGAATATTCCCGCCACATATGGCCCGGTGCCTCTGCTATTTACCTAGAGCTCCTTGATAAAATCTAAAGAAGAATCTTCAGTATTATTGGTCCTGGTGTAGCGGCTCGGCTTCAGTCACTTGCCTACCGCCGTAAGGTTGCCTCGCTGTGCCTTTTCTATAAAATCCTCCATGGTAATTGTTCGGATAATCTCATCGCTATGGTAACTAGACTTCATGAATGTAAGCGCATTCTTCACGCTTGGTTTCTCTGTCGTTGCATTGCTCTCATCAATTTACATTTGAGGCGGCTAGATGTAGCGGTAAATTATATGCTAACACTTACGTTTCTCGCACTTCTCACTTGTGGAACTCCCGGCTCCATGCTTTCCAACCAACTTTAATCTGCAAAAATTTAAATGCAATGTCAATCGCTATCTACTGTCTACCTGGTTTCTCTTCCCGCTCATTATTAGGGTTGCCGTTCCTGATTTCTCCACATCCTGTAAGCTATTGTGTCTTAGTGGCTTTATTGCTTTGCATAGATGAAACCGTTTAAAAATAACTAGTCTGTCCCATATTTGCCCATTCAGTCGGTCGTTATTTTCTATGTAAATTCTTGGATATGACCAGGGTTATCAGACCGATATAAGTCATTTGAAGCATGCCTTGAATGTCTGTGTCCATGACTAAATTCACGACTAAATTATTGTACTAATTATTTTCGGGAGGTTGTAGATTACTATTCAAAATCCTTGTCTCGAATACATATCCATAGGTGAAGCAGTTAAATATACGCATTTGAAGCAACCATCATATTGAATCAGATTGAAAGATATGTACATATATGCTAACTGGCTTTTCGTTTCTGAACCCAAATGTCGGTTAGAGTACCTAACCAATCCTTGATGCAGATGCATTCTCAGCTACATTTGTGCCTTTTCAACACTCAGCACCAGATGTGGTTTATACTGCAAACATTCTGAGCAAACCTGAGTTACAGTTTCTGGGAAAGAGCACATAATATCACGTGTTCAACAGCTTGAACAAGGCCAGCACACCCAAGCCTCGGTCATGTGCTAGCACTACCACCATCGACGGCTTTTGAACAGTTATATCTACTCAATTTTTCAGACCAGGTTTAGGTTAACAGATTTACAGGTACTTTCCAAAGGTATCTATCACTGGAATCCCCTACCCTGGACAATAACATGCAATTGGCCATAGTGAGATTGAAACACGAGCTTCATGGACCAGAAGCGAATATTCTAGCCAATCAGTAACGACCCTATGAGAAACACACACACATATATTAGGTTGGTGCAAAAATAATGACGTAATAATGTCGTTTTTTGACGTTATACGTCAAAAAACGACATTATTACGTCATTATTTTTGCACCAACCTAATATATATATATTTACAGATATTTACATACATATTTAATCATATAGTTGTTTATAGTTGTTTTCAGGAACCAATATATATATATATATATATATATATATATATATATATTGGCTCCTGAAAAATTAATTTCAGTTGAGCTCTCTGGGGAAAGAGGGGTGGTTTGTAAACAGTGACTATTATAGCTGATATAGCGAGACTCTTTGGCAAAAGCGAATTGAGTCACTGTCGGTCACTCTGTGTGTTTATCTAAAAATAAATACGCTAAAATTCACCTTCATCCCGTGCAGCGACGCCTTAGTGGTAGAATCTCCGACTGACATCAGTTCAGTCGGGTTTCGATCCTAGCTAGAGGCAACCGGAGGTCTAGCCACACTCAAGAGCTGTGAAACAGCAAAACAGTCTGTCTGTGGATGACTTTATATATATATATATATATATATATATATATATATATATATATATATATCACATAACCCCAAAGCATTGGCAAAACAAACACAAAGCCTGGCAAGTTAAAAAAAATATAATGATAAAACAACAACCAATAAAACAAAGAATAAGAGAAAACCTATTAGAGAAAAAGGAAATATAAAGACAAAAAGCCAGAAATATAATTAAACAGTAATATACAGTGCTCTGTGTCTAAATTATCAAGACAGAGAGTAAATATGCACAGAGTCTCAGAAAGAGACAGAATTTAGGCCGCTACTCGAGTTTCATGCTACTGTGATCATTAGGCAAGCAGAATTCATATTTATTTGTTGATAGGAAAGTAATAGATATAAATTCACAAGCACATTTATTACCAAAGGAACGAGAGAGGGGAAAACGGATAGATTGCAAAGTAAAGGAGACAGCATACATCAAGAACAAGAATGAGAAACAAATGTATATAATTAAATGATGATATTGAAATTTTGTCTGTTTATATGCAATCAATTCGCGTCATTTTACAGTTGTTTGAGGCATAGATTTGGAAATGAATAGATATCATATATATAAGCATTAAGAATGAAAGAGTGAGATAACAAGAGAGATAGAACGAGAAACTGGAAGATCTGTAGATTGCAAAATTAAGAGAAATACATACACAAAGAACAAAAGAGAGAAAGAAGGATATAATTCGATAAATCTATATTGTTACTTACTACAAGTAGGTATACATTTATCTCGTTGTAATATTTTTTTATTTTCTTAAATTAAGTCTTTTCACTTTGATTTCTTAACATTTTTCATTCATTTTATTGTTGTATGTTATCAAATTTTTTCGGTAGCTATATTCCTATAAAACTACTAGCAACAATAATACCAAAAGACAGACAAACGATGTGGCTTAGATAATCTTTAGCCAAAAATATTCCTATATAAATGTACATTTGTTCAACTTATGCAGTTAGTTTATGTGACTGAAATGTTAACAGCGGAAAAACTGCTGGTACAAATCCTCCTCAAAGGCTACTTCATTACAGACAACACTGCTTACTTGAAATGGAATGGGAAGAATTGAAAGCAACGATAATGCAAATGAATAACTACTCAAATATTAATAGCATTTATCTTAACGAGACACATTTAGAATGAAAGATTGTATATTATAAAATCACCATAGTGAATATATTTGTATTCTGACGTACTTGTCCAGTGGAATGACAGGTGCGGATGTCTTAAATTAAGAGACATAAAAATTGTATGTACATCACTCTGAATCTAAGCCCCAAACTTCAGGTTGGCTGGCTGGCTTTAAAACGATATATATATATATATATATATATATATATATATATATATATATATATATATATTTTTTTTTTTTTTTTTTTTTTCTATCGTTTTAAGTCCAGTCAAGATGAAGTTTTGGTTTTAGATTCAGATAGACGTACAATTGCTATTTTTACGTCTCTTAATTAATCGTATATATATATACACACACACACACATGCATACATACATACACACACACACACATATATATGAATAAACACAAAAGCAAAACTTATCTTATCAGAGGAATTTCGTCCTTTGATGGACTTTTTTCCTTGATAAAATCCAGCAGAGGTCGTAATGCGCCAGTTAAGATAATGTTTACTTTTGTTTGTATTCGTGTTGCTTTTTACAGATATATATTTACTTATATTTGAACTTTTGCACCTCCACACACCCCCACACACACATATACGTGTGTGTGTATGCGTGTAAAATAGGCTACACAATGTTTCATGAAAATTTGTGTAGCATTTTACAGTAAGGAAAAAGGATAAACACTCTGTGCTCTCTCTTATATTTTACGCACACAAACCCTCCACGCAGATATTTATAAAAGTTTTTTATCTGTGCATTTTAACACTAGTATTCTTTGGCATTCGTTTTTTTTTGTATTTAAGAGAGGCATTTAAATAGATTGATAAACATGCGTATACTTATTTTGTCGTATCGGCGTGCCTCTCTGTTTGTGTACACCTTTAAATATAACACTATGCCCATATAAAGAAATACATATATTTACAAAGCGAAAAGAAAATGCAGGCATGAACCCACATAAAATCTATCTATCTATCGCAGTCTCTCCGTATCTATCTATCAGTCACTTCATATATATCTATCTATCAGTCACTTCATATCTATCTATCTATCTATCTATCTATCTATCTATCTATATTGGGAGCAAAATAAATACAGAAACGTTCACATTTATTTATTTATAGATGTGTGTCCGCTAATTGATATCTGTTATTAGATGTTAGATACACATGGATATCAAGCTGTTAATCTCTCTGTATATACTTTTATATGTCTCAATATGTATTTGGACATTTTGTGTCGGCGTATTTACACTTGATACGTTATATATCACTGCATAAACCCCATTACAAATGACGCCGTGTATGAGATCCTCAGACAAGAAACAAGCTTGTTGGAACATCCACCGTCATGAAGAGAAAGCAGAAATGGTCACAGAGGCCAATAGTTTTTGCAGTGCCATCCTACAAAGTATAACTTTAAGCAGAAAAAAGATAGAAGAAAAATGAACTGGGTCTCTGTGTAGGAAAATCCTGCACAGAGACTGATACATTGGCATGCAACCGAGATATATGGAGAGAGCTGGTCAGTTACACAACTACACAGCGTTGCTACAGCCACATCCGGTTGGGGACTAATGATAATGATGATGATGGTGATGATGATAATGATGATGATGATGATGATGATGATGATGCCGCTACGTGAATCTTTTTTTTTAAATATTTTCAGTTCTTTTTCAGAACAGATCAGAACGTTTCGAGAAAAAAAAATGTCTACTGGACGAGCTCTCTTTAGTTACTTTGGAACGACCTTACTTAGTTTCATTTATTTAATTTAATTTGAATCGGTGAAAGAGAACAGTTGTGTCTGATCGTAAAAGTAACGTTGAAATATGGGCTTCATAACGTCTGCAATAAACGGTGTCAGATTTGTTCTCAGTGGAAATAAGAACCAGAACTTAAAAACATTAATGCTTACATAAAAAGTTAAACAGTTGTTAGAAATTGATGCCCTATGTAACTTCCTCAAACACAGACTAATGAAATATTACTAATTAAAAAAAGAAAACAAAAAAACGTAATTCAGTTTATTAATCAAATGATGGTGAAGTGAAAAGGTTGAAATTTATGAATTCTACGTATGTAATGACATATGTAAAACAAATACTGCTTCTAACAGTTCACACACACACATATACACACACAAACATATATATATATATATATATATATATATATATATATATATATATATATATATATATATATATATATATATATATATATCGTGGCTCTGCTGGTTCCCATTTGCAAAGACCGGCTCAGGCATAATTGTATTTTTTCAACATTCACAAAGTAAGCTATAGTTTATATTATGCATATGTTGAGTAGTTACATTTTTTAGCCATCTTCATCCAATGAAAGGCCCAAGAACCACTCGTGGCCGTGTGCTACTGATGGAGGTGTGTGGTAAATAGACGATAGATAACATATTAATCATAGATATATATGCATTCCGGGCGTAATAATGGACATTATGATGCTATTCGGAACTTTATTCATTTCTCTCAAGCTTTCCATTCCGCGTGGAATCATATCCGGGGGAAGGAACCAGTGGCACAATTCACCTCTATATGTTATACCGCTTAATATATATGATTTTGTTTGCTACACCCTGATATTAGTTTTGGAACGCCGGAATTCAATTTAATCCAAAGTGACGTTATGCGTAAAACGGTTTTACGGAGCAAAAACCGAACTGAAAAATAATGCATCAAATATTTATATGCATTATTTGAATTTTCTATGCTTATAAAATATTTCATACACACCTTAAGATAACTTCTCGTGAAAGACACACGCACATAAAAACACGCACATACGCACACACACAAACACACACACACGCATATATATATATATATATATATATATATATATATATATATATATATATATATATATATATATATATGACAGTTACTGACACTATCTTTTTGCGCAGTTTTAATGAAATCCTAAAAGTGTTTTTAAAGTTTAATATGTATTTGTTGTTTGTCAATGAGTTCTACGTCGTTTGTAAACTCCATGAAAAATTAGAATTCAGAAAAAAAGTTTTCCGGATGAAAATACGAAAAGAAATTTGGTCAGAATTTAAGACCTTGTTATTTTCTTTTTACTTGACTGAACAGAAATTTACAATTAGAACCCCATTTCCAAAGGAAGAAAATCATATTTAGGGTGAAGACGGGCTTCGACATATTAAACTCAACAAAATCTACTGAAGAAGAACAGAGATCGTGTTATCTTATGAATTACTAGAACCTGGACAGAGAATGTGCTACACTACACCAAGTAATTGGTTTATTTGATTGACGCATTGAAAGAAAACAAACATGTTTTTTTTCTGATAAATAAAGTGAAGGGAAAATTTTGTTGCATTGAAATACCCATCTTCATGTCGCCAGTGCAACACAGGAGATTATTTTAGAATTATTATAAAAACTATTACAAGGCTGAGAAAGTACGTTTTCCCCTGTTCTATAGCTATCATTTTCTCGCTCCATATCAAATTAGTTTGATTAACGGTTCCAAAACTCAAAGATATTGAAAGGATTGTCGAAGAATTCATTGAATCAAAACTCAAATTCTCCTTTCATTGATAGAATACCCAGTCTACCTAAAAGCTGGACTAGGGCAAGAGAAAGTTGTGGAACATAGTTCGATCATTGAATAATGATGTTATGAAAATATTAGATAAAAGTTTTTGACAGAAAATAGTAAAAACACACACACATAGACACGGAGGTCGGTTTGTTCCACTGAGCGCTTGCTTGCTTGTGTCTACTTTCATATATGTATATAAATATACAGTTTTATTCCCGATTTTCTATATGGTAGATATTAATAGTGTTCCCTCTTAGGTAGGTTTGTATGTGTAGCTGTCGGATTGCTTGTTTCTATTAGTGTAATTAAATCAATATTAAATCTGTCTGGGAATTAATTATAACATTGTTTTAGCATTCTAAGACTCAAAAATCATTCAGACTTGACTAACACATATGCAAAAGCCTAGGAGAATATATATATATATATATATATATATATATATATATATATATATATATATATATATATATATATATATATATATATATATATATATATGCATAAAGTAACAGTAAGAAACAAAGGAAGAGAAGAGAGGAGAAAAAGAAGTAGTGATGAAAATTCGTAAAATGTTTTTAGAAGCCAGAATTAATGACAGAAGAACTAAGTCTCTTTGAAAACATAAGCAAGAGAAAATTATTAATTAAAAATGAGAAATGCTCAAGTGAAATAAATCCTTCCCTTTACACGAACTCCTTTCATATTTCATAATCGACTAAGCTAAGAATAAAAAGGTAAAAGAAAATACGATTCGAATTAATTAAGAAAAGGGATTTAAATAAATGCAAGTTATCTTGAATAGTCACTCTTGTAGATCCTTTTTATTAGGTTGGTGCAAAAATAATGTCGTTTTCTCACTTTTGTTAATACGTATAAAAAACGACATTATTTTTGCTAATACATAAATGCAGGTGTATCTGCTTGGGCGCTATCCATAGATTTATGTTGTCTCTAATTTTCCTAAATGACCTTCCTGATATCATTAGTTCTCAACTTGATATCTATGCTGATGACATAACCATTTACTCCTGACTTAATAGTAAGTCTGATCGGATACATAAGATCAAATTGGCAGCTGATCTCAAAAGTAACCTCCCCTTCCAGAGTGACATATTGCGCCTTCTCAGGCTAACGTTTGATCGCTGACATGAATTCCAAAGATTATATGGAATCAACTGCTAGGGCTGCTGCTAGGAAATGGCTCATTGTGTCATGCTAGACTTTTTTTTTTAGCCAGTATCTTACATATTTATCAATCTACCATTCGTCCATGCTTCGAATATTTGCTATTCCATTTGATTTGGTGATTCTGTATATAGATTCTTGATAAATTATAAAGAGGAATCTACAATGTTATTGGTTCTGACCTAGCATCTAGAATTCAGTCACTTTCCCACCACAGTAACGTATCTTCCTTTTGCTTTTTCTATAAATATTTTGATGGTAATTGTTCGGATGAGCCTTCCTCTACGGTACCTACACTTTATGAATTTAAGCGCAGTACTAGATTGGCGGCAAGGTCTCATCATTTCAGAGTTCAAGTTTACTAGATGTAACCGTAAGTTCTATGCTAATAGTTTCTTTTCTCGTAATTCTCGCTTGTGGAACTCTCTTCCAGTTTCTATTTTGATTTATAAAAATTTAAAATCGTTATCTTCTGTCTTCTTAATTCTTATTCTTTTATTGTTCTCTCTCATTAATAGTGTTTTTTTTCTCATATTCTTCCACACTCAGTAACCCTTTACGTCTTTGTGGCTTGCTTGGGGTGGGGGATAATTGAGAACAAAAAGGATGATTTTCAGATTTTGATATTACGTATATGTATCTGATTAATATAACCAAAGTAATAGTAGTTTGATAAGCATTCTGAAAGGTAACTGTATAAAAGGGAGATGGGTTGAAATAATATTTTGATAGAGAAAAAAACATTGTACAGTGAGATATAATGAGAGAAAGCAGGGAAAGGATGATAAGCATAGCAAGACGAGTAAATAGAAAGAGAGGGAATAAATATTGAAAGAGCGAGTGAAACAGAAGAGAATGAAGGAGAGAGACAACAGCGATGAACTAAAACAATATATTAAATAGAGAGGGTATTACAAAGAAATAGAAAAAAGAGAGATAAAGAAGAAATGATGAAAAAAAATTAAGAAACGTGTAGCACATGTCTGCGGATGTGAAGGTATAGAATCAAGGGAGATAATAGGCACAAAAATATGTCAGTGGAAAATCGAAAGAAAAGAAAAAGTAAAGATAGGAAAAACTTGTATATTACGGATTGTCCTGAATTAGAAGCCTTGAGTGTTTTGATAATTCATTATGATCATTGTTCAGCCAAAAAATGGAGAAAACATTCAGCCTATATGCCGTCTGATTGAAACACATTTTAACACATCTGTAGCAAGAAAAATATCCATAGGTATTACTTTTTTATCAACAGAAAAAAAAGCGTTCTAATTAAAGCATGTCTTTGTCTCTTGTAGAATTTTTTATTTCTGTTCTCTCTAAATTTGAGGTTACTTGTCTTAAAATGAATTTTTTAAACAGAACAAGAAAAGGAAAGAAACAGAGAATTATTAAGAGAACAAAATAAAGTTTATAAACAAACTATTTTCCTCTTAAGCTAAAAGATGATTTAAATTACATCTGCATTCGTTTTATTGGTTCAACTCAAGGAAATGTGTAGAGTTTTAAAAATTTTTCGCTGTTCGCTTAATGTACTATCATCTGACGACTAACAAATTGCAAAAATTGATCTAGCATTTAAAAAACATAACATACACATATATACAGCTATATATATATATATATATATATATATATATATATATATATATATGTATGTATAGGATAAAATATAGTTTTATGGTATGCTATATTTCTGGGTAAAAGTGCTCAATATCAGAGATGGAGCGCATGTAAATATAAAAGTGGACATTGATACCGACTTCAAGCCAAGAAGATTTTGTTCAATCACGAAACAAACTGTTGCCGCTCCTCGGTGTTGACCCCAGTATAGACATCTCCACCCACCTCTCTCTCTCTCTCTCTCTCTATATATATATATATATATATATATATATATATATATATGGAATATTTACTTGAAATTATAACAAAAACATGTCATATAATCGCTACACAAATGCAATCATGTTTCAGAACTATAAGTACATGTTCAGGGGATAGTTATTTACTGGAAAATAAACGATTGTTTTAAAGGTTTAAGCACAACAATCCCCGCCATTTGAATCTACCTTATACTTGGCTATATATCTACCTTATACTTGGCTATATATCTACCTTATACTTGAATCTACCTTATACTTGGCTATATATATATATATATATATATATATATATATATATATATATATATATATATATATATATATATATAATAGCTTACGCTGACAGTACAACTCAAAGTTTCATGGCCAATCCAATACAACTGTCCCACCACTTACATGAGAATGAATGTGATATCTTGGACAAATTTTAATGAATCAATCTGATTTTTTAATATTCTTTATTGTTCAAAACATACATACATACATACATATATATATATATATATATATATATATATATATATATATATATATATATATATATATATATATATATATCACTTTACACGTTATTTGTCGGATTAATGAATAAAAATCCATTACTTCTGTTGAAATTTATATATATATATATATATATATATATATATATATATATATATATATATTCTGTCCGAAATTTCTATTATTAACATTTCTCAGTGTAGTTAACACTTTTGATTCTATTGAAATCAACTTGATAACATCCATATATATGTGTGTGTGTGTGTGTATATAATTAAATAAAGACAAAAGTAAAATTTCTTTTATATTTATTGTACTTTTACAGATATATTTATGTGCATATGTGTGGATAAATATTCTCCAAGTTTATTCATTTTGTAAGCTTTTCATTTAATTATCATTAAAAAAAAACCTTTTTAAAATGTAATGGCAATTTGGACGTTGGAGTTACCTATTGCCATAAAGACAGCAGAAATACATAGTTGGGTTACACAGAAAGAAAATCAGTTAAAAATGATTCGTAACTGTTTTCTCCTGTAACAAATAATTAACTTTGTACACGTTATACGTAAAAATACCAAGTGACACAAACTGTCCTTTCGTATTGAAAATATTCTTGAAAGTTTATGCCGAATATAAAAATTGGTGGCTTACATGGGAATCTGCGAATAAACTTTCATAATATATCCATATTCAAGTGCGATAAAGCGATTCTTGCAGGAAATTTGAAAAATTTAAGAGAATATAACATGTGCTTAATCGATCATCACCTTTGTACGAGCAAATGTCTAATACAAGATTTATGGGTAATTTTAGTTAAGATTTATAAATATATCTCCAATTTGCCTTGCGTATACAAATTATTGTGTCATTTTAAGATTAATAATAAGTACATATTTACGAAGAATATCCATAAATAGTGTAATAAATAATTAAATATTTTGCTGGATTATCGTCAGAAGAAATTTATAGGAAAAAACATTAATTTTTCCTTAACATTTTACACTCACGTATTAGCAAAATCTATATTTACCTTTGGAGACAATGCATATCTATGAAAATCGGTTTAGAATTAAATACTTGATTTGAAACTGGTTTAGACGACGAGAGGTTTCTCCAAAAAGAAAAAAAATGTCCGTTTAAAACTTTTAATTTGAAATTAAAACTTCGGTTATTATTCACTAGAAGAAAGAAAGAAAAGACGAGAATAATTCAAGAGGGAAAAATATACAAAACTGGCAAAAATATTTTGATCGATTAGTAACGCCTGAATATTTGGCAAAGGTCCGACGCTGACCTTTTCAGCAAAGCAAATATGCAAGTATCAATGTGTAGGTGAGTATCTGTGAGTCTGTGTGCATGTGTTTGCGTGTGTTAGATAGGGAATCATGAATAAAACATTGTATCTGAATTTAATATACGTTCAGTTTTGCTTAAAATCAAAAACATTCATAGACTTTCTACTATGTATATAAATATATTTGTCTATCAGTCTGTGTTTAATGGAAATTTGAATTACTACACATGAATATTAAATTATCTACCTATGCATAAAAATCTATTTACAGATTTCATTCCGACTCAGTTATCTTGCAACAATCGAGATTATTCAAGTCTTCATAATATAGATCTAGTTGTACAAGCACACACATATTTGTATATGTAGGTATGTACATATGTATATATATATATATATATATATATATATATATATATATATATATATATATTTATACACACACACACATATATATATATGCGCATCAGTCAATTTAAAATGTGTTCATATTATATATATATATATATATATATATATATATATATATATATATATATATATATATAAATATATATATATGTGTGTGTGTGTGTGTGTGTGTATGTATTAATAAATATGCATATTATCACTCACCGGTAGCACGACTCGGAGTTTCATGCACAAAGCAATCTTCAGGTGCTGTCATATTACACTGAGCCCTGGTACTCTACGTTCGATATATTATATTCATATATATAAATATTTATAAGCGATTATGTTCAATACGTGTTTCGTACAAGAGATCATATATACTATATATGTATTTCATTGTATAGACGATACTATTTAATATATATAAATAATTTTTTGATATACATAATTCTAAGTTTTTCTTGTTTTTCTACAGAGAAGGAAGCTCTAAACTATTATCCACAAACAGAAAAATTCACAAATTCTAATTCATTACTGAGCGGTTATAAAGAGTTTACTGTTATCTACAATAGGATGACAGAGGGATCGCATCTAGCATGCTAAGAAACATTAAAATTACGTATAAAAGCAATATCAAAATTGTAAATAATTAGACCAAATATATATCAGTATTCAATGAAAGGAACTATTGAATTCTTCTCTATTCATGGTGTGATGACGCAGATTTTGAGGTCAATTGAAGATATCTAAATGAGTTATTTTTTATATTTTCAAAATAATGTTACATATAATGTTATATTTTGAAAATAATTTTACTGGTATGTATGTGTTTTTTTTTTATTTTATTCCTTTTAAAACTTATTTGGCAAAGTTGTTTCAGTTAAATAAGAGTTTTCAACACGTAAGTTGTACTGATTAGTAGACCAACTGCGAATTCCCTTCCATAATGTTTATATATCCATATATTAGTGCCAATAATCGTACGTATGTGAATGTATTTATAATAAACGTATATATATATATATATATATATATATATATATATATATATATATATATATATATATATATATATATATATATATATATATATCCTACATGTCTAGTATTCATATAACTTGTATATCCATCTATTCACATATTTGTGCGCATTACCTATGCATACATACAACACACACACACACACACACACACACACACACACACACACACACACATATATATATATATATATATATATATATATATAAATAATTACATAAATGCAAGCACAAGCATACACATATATGCATTTGTGGCTAATGCGCGTGCTTACTAGCTTTTGCCTGTTTTTAAATTAAACAAATTATGCAGGTGTGCAAGTATATTTCGTGACGCGCTCTCACAAAATGGCAAGGAAATATTAAAAAATAATCATTAAAATGAAGATTTCGTCGACCGATAATGCGTTTTTGGTGAAATCAAATTTCGTGACATCAATTAAACTTATTTTGTCCGCATGTAATTGATTTCACAGCATCTGTCCAAGTACCTTCCTTCACCAAGCATGCCCTAAGACGAAATTAAAAGGTATGTGCTATTGTAAGCAAACCTCTAATTTCTTAGCTAATGACGACGTCATCGCGCTTTTGTCATCGTCAGGCTTGCTGTTATGACTTTTTTGGCTGCTTCTTTTTCAAAAAGTTCTAAACGCCTGCAGTCAACTGATGCAGCGATTTAAAAATACATCTAGTTTGTGTATTCATTCTATACATTTTTACAATTTTTCTTTCTATCATTCATGATCAGATTTTAAAAGCAATCGAATTCAGTATTTCTCTTCTTCATTTTGCTTCGACTATATATTAGGTTGGTGCAAAAATAATGTCGTTTTCTCACATATGTTACTATGTGAGAAAACGACATTATTTTTGCACCAACCTAATATTAACCTTGTCTCCTGTTCAGTCTTGTATTTCTATAACAATCTGTAACCCTCATTAATAGGTGAAATGGCATTTAGTTTATTTTGTTACCACTTGGTGTTCATATCAATATATAGGACAGCTTTTGTTTGCGATTAGTTGTCAAAATAGCATTTTTATATGTTTAACTATCTTTATTGATGTTTTGCCCAATCTATATTATTTACACTACTTAGATTGTTCGAACTGTTGTCCTCATCTTTATTGGTATATTCACGGCGTTTCGGCCGTTGGACTATCCGGTTTCTTTCAGGTCCCCAAGGACACATGGGCCACTGGTTAAAATCGTTGGTTGAAGTAATCCAATGAATTTACGCAAAGAATTGTAAGTATATACCTGTCCACAGCAGAGGTGAACAAAAACTTGTAGAGTTGAGTTACTAAAGGGAAATAACTGAAGTTGAGATATCCGGAAGAGGATAGGAACTAGAACAATTTACCCGAGTGAACTAAATAAAGTGTTCGGTTCAAAATTCAAGTCACCTGAAGAAGGCCGGAGCGTGCAACGGCCGAAATATTGTGCATATGACAACAGAGATAAGACAATAGTCCGAACAAGGTAAATAACGTAAATAGTTATAATACCTCATCTCAGAAACATAGACAGCTATATTATTTAACTTATAAGCCCCTATATATCCATCGAAGTATCTCTTCGAAAAAGACATGTCAACTCGCAAATAACAACAATGAGAGAAAAACCTGTTGACAACCATAACCGCCTATGTCCAGAAGAGAAATGATTAAGAAATAAATTCGTTAACTTTGGAGAATTCGTTAAAAATAATTTTGCCCTGTTTATTATAAAACCAAATCTTAAAAGGATGATTTCTCTGTGCAGACGTTTGTTTATTTCAATACTATGTTACCTCATACTCAGAAACACGTATTGGAATTATTACTGTATGACTAAAATTTTCAAAAGTTGCGTCTGTTTATCCATGAACTGCTTTAATGGTATGTGATAGGAAGCCAACCTCCTGTATGACAGTGAATGCGGAACCATCTCCTCACAAATGAAGAAGAGACTTGAAGCCTCAAAAAATGTGGTGCTATCAACTTATGTTAAGAATACCATGGACAGAACACGTGAACAACGAGGATGTTTTAAAAAATAGGAACAACAGAGAAACTCATAATGACAATCAGAAAGATACAGTTCACATTTTCTAGGATACATTACGAGGGAAGAGGGTCTGGTGAGTTTAACACTCAGCGGGCTTGCTGAAGATAAGAGAAAAAAGAAGAAACATCGAGTAACTTATTCAACGTGTCTGAGTGAATGAATAGCAGAACAAAGCGGAATAGTAATTTTCTGAAAGGAGTTGATACATAAAAGAAGAAAAAGACAGGTAATTTCTCATCGGCAGCAATAAAACCGAAATTTTGAATGTTAGTTATCGAGCCAAGCATGTTTCTAATACTCAAAATCCAAACACAAGCGTCAGTTAGAATCTCCCTCACTATTATTGCATTAATGTCCTTGTAAAAGCTGGGATACAAGAGGGAAACATTTTATCTCTTCATTTATCGTTACACTTGGTGTTTATTTTATCCCTGAGAGAAATATTAATACTAATCCAAGAACATATGTATACCTATACATATATAAATATATAAAAATATCTTTGAAAACTATAAAAGTATAATGTAAAATTAGAAAGCAACTCCCTTTCATACTCAAACCCTTAAAAAAACGAAGCTAATAACAAATCTTACAGGCACAAAATTAATGGTAAAATTACTCATGATAAAATTACTCGTTTCTGTACAGGAAACATTTAAAATTCATTAGCCAAACAGTTACTATTATTGTCGGCTAAAAGTTATAAAGTATTTTTTCTTAAAACTAATTTTCAGGAAATTAATCTTATCAAGATAAATAACTGTCATCGTTCTTTCTTTCCAAACATTTTGTTTATAGTAGTGTTGTAGACATACAGCACGACCTTTGTCCAATATTTCCACAGACCGGCCAATAACTACACCACATTGCATTTCGATACTCGATCATTCAAAGCTAGGAAAGGGCGTACTGCATGCTCACAATGTAACAACATAAGAGACAAGCAGCACGTCAAGAATAAGGTGAACCTTATTTGTCATATATATGTTTATTCAGGGCTTCGCCTGCTCGTCTGGGTGAGTAGGTAGGTGATAGTTGGGACAACTTCTACGATGTTGGTCTAACAGCTCAACACTTCCATTTTCCAATTTCTCGTCCATCTACTCAATCCCAACATAGCGGTTGGCAATACAAATGGACAGCACAGGGACCACGCGACGGACTGGTCCGTATCTCGCCAATGTCGCCGATCCCAAGCATGATTGTTAATATAGACCAGCACCCAGATATACTCTATTTCTGGTTTTGCTGCCACCTGATCACCATAAAACCCTTCACCCACTCATTTACTTCCTATCCCATTTCAGTCAAAGTGGATGCAACTACAAAACTAGACTTCAAAAAGTACAACCTTTTGGCTGTTAAACACAAACAGTTGAAATCGAGAGAAAATGACATCTTTTTCTACGTTTGCGCCCGTAGGATCACAGTGTGAAAAGTTAACATATTGATTATATCATTATATTTCATTCTACTTACATCTGTTATCCCTCTTGTTGTTGTTATTGGAAAGGGTTCAAGTGATGTGGTTTTCGCTATTTGGTAAAGCTCATTGTGATTTTGCAGCGCTAGTTTATAGAGTCATATGAAAGATTGTCTTATTTAAGACATAAAGGTTTTCATTAACTTGAAGTCATATTGTATAACGATTGTATATGGATGGCAGTGTATTTTAAACGAGGTGAACGCCATGTATGACATCCGCATGAGAATCTAGATTTGACGAACATAACTCTCGTTTTCAAGTTAATATATTGGTTTTGTAGCATCTTAGGTTTTGGACAAAATTAACCGTATCCTGTATTCAATTTATTTATCTGATATACAAAATGTCTTATAACTGAGCTATACACAGATGTATGTAATGTGTTTCGAATTTGTTTCTTCCATATTCTAAATTATTTGAAGGATTTGGATTTTGTACAATCACTATTCTTATTACAAAATCCTTGAACGAGACAGCATATAAAAGTCACTCACTCCTCTACACGGACATATTTCGACAAATTTTAATAAATTTACACATTGTGATGCACATGAAATTTTTATTAGACCTAATGCTTATTCCATATAAATGTCTCGATATGGATTTGCTCTTGGCCCTGTCATTTTAATCAGATAATGGCGCTAAAAAGATATTGGAAAACATTTTTATTATTTGAATTGATTGCGGAATGTAATATTTACAAAGGACCTTAATTTCTTATACAGCCTTTTATTTATATATGCCTGTATATTTAAAAAGGCACACACGTTGCAATTAAACTTCACAAACAAAATTTTGAAAAAAAAGAAACAGCTTTCTTGCCATCTTCATAAAGCTTAAATGAAGATTAAACTAGAACAATATGAACAGTATAAGTCGTGATATCTGCATGGATTTATAATATTAAAAGATCTTAGTGGCGTTAATTATGACATACCGTCAAAAAATCATAGTATACTTAAATGTACACATAGCCGAATTATATATGAACATTTCCTGGCATTAATAATTATACTTCTTCCACTACTAGTTGAAAAGGACTGAGTGATTATTTTTTTTAAATATTTTAAAAACATATGTGACTGAGTATATTTTAATTACGCGCGTGCGAGTTGTTTATTTTTGTTTTTGTCGACTGCACAGTATAGTAGGGTGAGTTGAGCACCGTCTGTAAAAAAAGAGCACCATGACGCAATTCATTCCGCTAGAAATTTGTAAAGAACATGTTGTACTGCTTGGCATTCGCACCGGAAGCGCTTATACGAAGATTAAAAGTACGGTGTCTTTCTTAATGAGTATAATGGCAACACTAAGAAATTGATCCGTGAATTTGAGAGGATTAAAATAAAAATAAAACGATAATATCTCTAGATTATTCAACCAAACATGATTGAATGAAAATGTTCTCTCTCTCACTCTCTCTCTCTCTCTCTCTCTATATATATATATATATATATATATATATACTGATGTCTCTCAGATCATCGAGAATAAATTATATGAAAATAAACAAAGGTATTCAATATAAAGAATTATTGCATTTTCTGAAAATTCTACAAACGTATAAGATAAAAAACAGGAAAAATGTATTCAATAAAACCGCGTTAGACCTTTATATGGCCCCAGAAGAGATTGCCTGCCCGAATGGCTCTTGTTCATATTCGCCATCACATCACCGATGGCTGCCTCCAAAAAGGCCTTGATATTGTGGAGTCGCTGGTTGATTTACCGCTTGAAACTGCCTATTTATGGAATGACATCTTCGTGAAAAGACGCATTTGGAGAGTGATATATTGATGAAAACTTCTGAAGACCTGCGGGAATAAGTGTGAGGACATGATACCATCCAGATTCCTCACAAATCCACGATCATTATAGACGACGGGAACTTGGTATCTATCACCGTCGATACCTCCGTGTGGTTTGCGCAGATCCCCTTAATGTTTCCCCTATTCATCTATCAAGTTTGCATTCCTGTGGTTTTTGAGAAAATATTCTTAACTTTTAATTATTTTCTGTACCTGATTTGGATCTGCTTTATTAGTAATCATAATAAGCTAATAAGTAATGAGCTTGTGAATATTCGCCTCGTGCTGCATAACATTACGTTAGATCGTCTTCTATTTTTGGGCCGCATGTATATATATATATATCCAAATGTAAATATAATAATGTATATATATATTCTGAATATAAATGTTATTTTCTTAAATTTTTTCCCACACCATTTCCTGCTTTCTCTATATATTATGTATATACAGTAAATTATATATATATATATATATATATATATATATATATATATATATATATATATATATATATATATTTGCCAATTTATCTTTCTCTTATACGAGCCAATAATCTGTAACATCATGGAAGAGGTGACTACATTTTTTATGATGTTTTCGATAAGCAGCCATTTTTATCAGATCGCAAGTCGATGATCCGAAATATTGAGTTGTTATTTTGAAGCAGTAATGACGTGACATAAAAGAGAAGAGTTTGCACTCCCGTGAAAAAAAAAAAGGAAAAAAAAAAAAAAAGGAAAAAAAAAAGAGAAAATGAATTTTTTTTCCCAATTATCATTAAACGTGTTGCGCAAATAAACCTTCACTGATCTATTGCATTTTACAAACATTATCCCTGTGGTATTTGAGAAAAAATTCTTAACCTGTCAAAATATTTAATTTGTTAATATCTGGTGAGATACATGTAATGCAGACAAGTGGTGTGCACGTTTAGAATTCATTTCGAATGTGTTCTGAACAAAGAAAGAAAGTTGTTCGCAATATGCTTATCTATCTTTTGCTATTGGCATAGTTATTGACTAAGTTTACGTTAATTATTATCAATTTTACGACGGCTTCCTCCATCTTGATTTCAGTTGTTTTTTTATCGCAACTATTCACAATATTATTTCACGGTCATTAATAAACTGCGTGGAGTGGAAATACAAAACAAACGTCTGGTGATATTTAAACATTTTGCAACGCTTTCACCACAGGAAACTTGTTTTAGGCGCGATTGCTTGCTCTGAACCTTAATCAAAGTTAACAGAAAATAGAATCTAACCACAAATCGTTACATTTTATTTTCTGCGAAAGACAGTCGTTGCCATAAGTTACATAAACGAGCAAGAGTCATAATATTATCCTGGTTTTTATTATTAGATGAACCATTCTTAATTATTAATTTCATTTTTTTATTGCAACTACAGAGACTGAAATTTAATGGCTGGTATTAAATAGTGTAGACTGAAAAAATAGTTTTCCATCAAGAAGTTGAACATAACATAAGATATCCTCTAATACTTAGGCTACGAAAAACAATGTTAACATTATACTAAAAAAAGGAAAATAATAATTTATAGTATGTCGTTTAATAATAAACTCCAAGATAATATTAGCATACTTTGGTGTGGAATTTTTATTTCCTTTTACACTATTCTATCAGTTCTGTTAATTACGTCATTTATGTATATTAAATTGAAAGGAAACTGGTTTACAAGAGCTTGTCTATGAACATTTATCTCTCCAATGAATTAATTCATTGATCATTCTTTCCGTACTGAAGAAATCTCATCCAGATTTTCACCTTAAGTTTCTTTGTCAATTTATATTGTCTTTCCAACTTCCCCTTGTAAGCAGAAAGGGTGACATTAAGCTTAAGTATAATTCAACTTTGATGTTTATATATATATATCTATCTATCTATATATATATATATATATATATATATATATATATATAGATAGATAGATATATATCTATATATCTATATATATATATATATATATATATATATAGATAGATAGATAGATATATAGATATAGATATATATTAAATAACAACTTGTCTGTGATGGTATTGGTATTAGATGTTGTGCACATATCTCGTTTTCGACTGAGCTCTGATGAGAGAGAAACAACAAACCAGGGAAGTTTTTCTTTTCTGGTAATTTATTTACAATATCACCATTTTATGGTAAATACTTTTGCTATTCATTTCCATTATTTTAATGTCCGCTGTAATTCACAGGCTCAAGGCCCAAGGTGTCTGGAGACGAATATTTGACTTAATCCAATTATTCTTAATAAATCATTTAATGAAGGCCGTGATGAATGGGCACACTTCTATTTCATTTCATATTAATGCAAGTGTCCGCCCACCAATGGGGTACGCTTGTATTAATAGCTTTAGCTGTTTCTGATCTTTACCAACGACCTTCCCGATGATGACACAACACCTGTCTTAGTTTTAAGTCCGACAGATCTGAAAAAGTAAAACTGGTAACTTCCAATCAGTGGTTTACTGGAATGGTTTGCAAATTTAAACGTCTCTAAAACAGAATTGCTTTCTTTTAATCACCACTAGGAAAATTGGTTCGTTGTGCGGACAATTCTTCTCATCAGAATCCCTCTTGCGCATTTATAAATCTACCATTTGTCCGTGCACTGAGTACTGCTTCCATATCTGGTCTGGTGCTCCTTCATATATCTTGAGATTCTTGACAAAATTCAAAGAAGTGTCTGTAATGTAATCGATGCTGACTAGGCATCTCGACTTCAGTCACTTTCCCATTGTCGTTAATTGGCTTCCCTCTATAACTTGTTCTGCGTAGTGCACCGACTGCATGAATTTAAACGTTCTACTAGATTGGCAATTAGGTCTCACCGTTTTACTGTTGAACTAGCTTGATGCAACCGTCTATTCTATTCTAATAGTTTTTTTTCTTTCGCTTCTCACCTGTTGTACTCCTTTCCAATTTTTTGCTTCCCTGTAACCTTGAATCTTCAATGATTTAAATGCAACGGTAATTGCCAAATTCTGTCCTCTTGAATCTTGTTCCTTTATTGTCCTTTTCTTCACTTCCCCTCGCTAATGTTTTCTCATTTTATTTCACTCCTTGGAACATCCTGCATACTAGCGGTATTATTTCCTTGTTTGAGGAAAATTATTCTGTACCTCTATTATAATATTTGATAATATTTTCTGCTTTAAATAATTCAAATTATTCACAATTGAAATAATTAAAGATTTAATTCATAAACAGTTATTATTTACTCAGAATATACGAGACCGTTTTCGGGGATAGAACAAATTTGATTTATTTTAATATATTCATCTTGTTAACATGTGTGCAATAGTAGACATCGGACTTTTACCCCAGAAGATAAGCCCAAGAAATTTCTGTTATGTGTCCTTGATTCTATCTTTAAATTAAACCCTGTAATGTTAATTTATGCCGTGTATATTGTGTAAAGTGCTATATAATTCAATTAAATCTTCGCACCAAAAATATTCAGTGCTTCTCTTGTGCAGCTATATGTGTTGCTTTTCCTTTATCTGTATGCATACAATTGACAATATGTCGACCTTTTGATGATTTTAAGGTTTTAGCAATAGAAAGTTCATAAAAATTCCAGATGATATATCAAAAGAAAAACTCTTTCATGATTGCTGACGTAAATTGTTCGTATATATTTTTCAAAGATAGTTTCTCTCTCCCACTTTCTGTTTCTCTCTCTCTCTCTCTCTCTCTCTCTATATATATATATATATATATATATATATATATATACATATATATATATATATATATATATATATATACGTGAAAAGTGTGTGTATATAAATATAAATAAATATATATATATGTGTATAATTATTTATATATTATATGCGCGGTACTTATTAGAAAGCGCTCAATATCAGAGATAGAGCTAACGTATATGGTTGGATAGATGTGAGCTTGTGACCCTGGGTTTCACGCTTTAGCGATCGTCAGACAAACGACGGTCGCTAAAGCGTGAAACCCAGGATCACAAGCGTGAAACCCAGGATCACAAGCGGGAAACCCAGGGTCACAAGCGTGAAACCCAGGGTCACAAGCTTACATCTATCCAACCATATATATATA
>OZ010584.1:49381380-49396380 GCA_963932145.1 Acanthosepion lycidas
TACCATATTTTGATACAACTAAAGAATATTTACAGGGATTTTCACGCGTCTTGCTAGAAAGGTCTATGCGGGAGAAGTGTATGAATAACCTCCAACGACTACAGAAGATGATCTTGCCGTCAATGAAGACTCCATTTTTTCTGAGCTATCTTTTGCTTGTCTTTTTTTTGGCTTGTTTTGACAAAGATTTTGATTGATTCCCTACATCCAATTCATCCTACTAGCTGTCTCTGTTTGCAACTGACGGTGGTTGAATGCTGAGGAGACGAGGCTACTAGAAGGTCTTTGGAAAACGATGGTTCTTCATCTTTGCCACGCTACCTGTCAACGGCAATTAATATATATAGCATAGTTCCAACGCTTGTGAACTTCAGTGACACTAGAAAAGAAGCACGTAAACACACACACACACACACACACACACATATATATATATGATGTATCTGCATTCTGCAGTACCTCTCTATAACTATGTGCATGTGTACTTGCATGATAAGTGCTTACACAGATGAATATATATATTTTCATCTTAATATAAATGCAATTACATAATCCCAAACATACGCAAACTTGCTCAACATATATAAGCACAAGATATCAATTTTAAGAAATTATAATTTTTTTTTAATGTCAAGTTCCATTCTGACACAGACAACCATAACTCTCCACTCATTCTTTTTCTGTGAATTACACTGCCTTCTAAGTAGAGTGGTTTCCTGTTGCCAGTTTAGAAGTTGGAATTTTCCATCTCTTAGACTGGATACTATGCAAATTTCATGACCATAGTCTACTATGCTATTTAACCAATAGCTGATCGTGTGGTGATTCGTGTCTTTCTCTAGAATATTACTTCAAAAGCGCATCAGACGAGCCCGGAATTTGAAGTAGCTTCGCTGATTCCAAATTTCGCGCCGATATTTGTGCATCTCTTATATCTTTACTGTGTGCTTTATTGTAACATTTTGACAGGATAAGCTAAGTTCATATTAATAACGTATATTCATCTCCTGAAATACAAAAGATGTATGAGGTCGTGTTGAAAAGTTCATAGGCTGACTATGAGGAAATTACGTTAGAGCTTTGAAATTTTGCATACATTAATTTCAAGTCTTCTTACTAACAATTGCGTTGTTTATTTCCATTTAAACTAATATCTGACTGTTCAAAGAAAAATCCAAATCTAACTAGTAGCGACTTCTCTTGAAAATGGACAAAATTTGGTATCGTGGTGTATGTGCAAAAAAGTGTTTAACCCCAAAGGTATTTCATACCGACATGGCTGCTATATTAGGGGATAACGCTCCGACTTTATCAACAGTTCAAGTGGGCTGCTGAATTTAGGAGGGAAGGGAGAAACTTGAAGATGACCCAAGATCTTGACGTCCTGCAAATGCTACAACCGAGAAAAAAAACATTGATTGTGTTCACCTCATGGCGATGAACGAGACAGGATTGATTATAAATCAAATAGTCATTAGTATTAGCATATCCCGTTAGAGAGTGGAGAATATTCTGCGCAATGAACTTGGCATGACGAATGTTTCTGCATGGTGGGTGTCATGTCTTATGACACGTGATCAAAGGCGCACCAGGCTGAGCGTATCACTGAAAAAATCTGACATTATTTGAGAGAGATCCAGATGGTTTCCTTGAACGTTTCCTAATCCAGGATGAGCGTTTGATTCAGCACTTTGAGCCAGAGACAAGGAGACATTCCATGCTGTGGAAACACTCCATCTAACCTGCACCAGAGAAGGCTAAGCTCATTTAATTTGCAGGGAAGGTGATGACCTCAGATACTTGTAATGAAAAAAGACAATGTCTATTGATTATCTTCAAGAGGGTTGCACTATCAATAGAGAGACTATGTCAACATGCTGAGGCTATTAAGACCAAACGTCAAAGAAATCAAGGAAAACAATGCTCTAGCACAAAAGTCCTTGGTTTCAATGGCTTTTGTACGTTACTATGACTACTCACTGGTAGATCTCCCTATTCCCATGATTTGGTACCATTTGACTATCATCTGTTCCCTAACATGAAAAAAAAAAGCATTTGGCTGGGAACCAGTATCACTGTGATGATGATGTCATATCTGCTGTTAATGACATTTTTGGCCATCAGGATGAACAGTCGTCTTTGAAGAGTCAGTTGTCGTTTTACCTGGAAAGAAACAACGCACATATTAATAAGAAAATTTGAAATTATTGCATGGAATTTTTCACAGCTCGAGCTTTAGTCCTTCATAGTCAGACGATGAACTTATCAGCCTACCGTCGTACTTTATGCTTATTTTAATAGCATTTATAATTATGATGTGAAACCAACCGATATAGTAAGTAATTTAAGAGCAGGTGCAAGAAGATTTCTATTACTTTTTCAGTGGGGCAAGCATACGCATTGATAACATTTATGAATAACCTTATTTTTAGATACTTAGAATATGTGTGTCTATTTGTTTGAATAATTTTGAAGGACTATACATAAACATGATATAGATGAAGATACGCATTAGCTAAATCTAAAAATGTAATTCTATGTGCGCCCATAAACATATAATATCACTTGCCGTATATACTCTTGTAAAAGTCGATTTCCAGTATAGTACGATCCCTGAATTGTTTGCATGAATTTTACCGCCTGCAGAAGTTTACCTATGCATAGTTCAACCAGTAACTTAAATCGCATAATTTCTAACCTTTCCCTAAAAAATCACCAACGTATAGAGCATTTTACACGATACTCGTGTATATACCGCATCAGTATGCACCCTCATGCCAATACATAACACTCCCACATCCAGTTATATTGTATATATATATATATATATATATATATATATATATATATATATATATATATATATATTGATATGTATATATATATATATTGATATATATTGATATGTCTTTGTATAATTTGTGCTTTAACAATTCTATTGTTCATAGATTCTGTCATATATATATATATATATATATATATATATATATATATATATATATATATATATATATATATATATATATATATTGTTCCTCATCGACAACACAATACACGATACAACCGTCGGTGCTGATTGAAAACTAGTTGCATTAAAGTCAGTGTTGTGCTACCGGTGTGGAACAAAATATATATTTATTATTTATATAAATTTTACATCGTACATCGACCGCTCAATATTACCATGATACTCACTCACTCCATATATATATATATATATATATATATATATATATATATATATATATATATATATATATATATATATATACAATATATATATACAAGTTTCAACAATGGCGACGAGGATGAGATCCATTGTTGAAACTTGACTAATGCATGGAATAATAATGCAACACAAAATGTACTTAGAACAAAATGTATTGAAACAAGAAAGTGTACACAATATTTTCATATAGACTTTTGTATATTCCTGGGAAGACCGTTCCTGGAGAATGTGTTGACTGAGTCGCAGTCGGGCAGAGTCTCTGGTTGAATCTCTCGATTCCTCCCCTCTCTTCCCGGTACCAACCATATTTATATGGTCGGTACTCCACTATGCAAATTAGGTGGATCCTACCACAATATATATATATATATATATATATATATATATATATATATATATATATATATATATATATATATATATATATATATATATATATATATATATATATGTGTGTGTGTGTGTGTGTGTGTGTGTGTGTATTTAAACCCAAGTTTAACACCGAAGAACTTAGTCGAAAAGGATCCTTAAAGAAAAATGCTCTCCTAGTCTCTATATAATTTCTTGGTCAGAAGAATAAGTTGGTAAATATAAAATTGACAGAATAATAATTCGCACTGCGAGTAAAAGAAAAATATAAGGAGGAGAACGAAGGAAAATACAGATTTATTAGCAAAAACAAGGGGATTAATATACTCCCAAACCACCACTGTAAAGGCTTCGCAGTGAGTACTAAAAGAAAAAAAAATATCACACTCATTCCTCTTAAAAGACCGAGAGAGTGAACAAAGTGCTCTTTTTTTCTGCACACAGATGGTTGATGTAATTTAAGAAAAACTGCTTTTGATACGTGCAAACAGTAAATGAATCGTCACTATATCTTGCTTTGCACTCTCAATTGTCTATTAAATGCTGACCAATGGCCGAGTCGTGAACAGACTGTGTACAACACATACTTAAAATACTCTGTCTCATATTTATAGGAACATATGCTAGTTTTGTATATATATATATATATATACATATATATATATATATATATATATATATATATATATATGCAGAGTGAGAGAGAGAGAGATTGATATATTTGGTTGATAGGGTGAGGTAGAATGGGAACGGAGATATTTAACTAGCTGTATCATTATATCAAAGTATCCTTCCCTTCCAGCTGATTAGCAGGTGACGCACTAGTACCTGACGGTAAGGGAAAAAGTGAGAAAGTTACTCTAAATTCCATGCAACTATTTTTCAATCGACATCGACGATTGTGTCGTGTATACATAGAGCAAATTATTGAACTTATCAAATGCATAGGGCGGCTGTACACAGCTTTGTTTTCGAGTCACTGTACGTCTATGATGAGAATAAGTTTAATATTAATCTCAGTTTTAACAATGCTAAATTTTTTCAAATTATATTTAAAATTCCCTTCTTCCTTCGTGTATCTCTCCGTCTTTTGCCTTTATGTGACTAAAAACATAACGTTTTAACACTGTCACAGAACAGTGTCTTGCTAATTATAACCGATTCTGCCAAACATCTTGAATAACTGTTAGAAACAAATCAAGCAGTAATCCCCATTTGGTTAACATTGGTTTCAAAACGTCAGTTGTAGGAAAATGGATAAAGAAGGAGAAATGAGTCAATGTAGGACGGTATATAGTGGATGGATTTCGAAAAGGTCAGAAAAGTAGAGCTGAATTAGAGAGAGAGGAATCAGAGAAGAACCAGAGGGAATTAAAAGAAACTAAGTCACGGAGAGAAAGAGAGAAGGAAAGATATATTGAGCTGAATCAGAGAGAGGAATGAGAGAAGAACCAGAGGGAATTAAAAGAAAATAAGTCACGGAGAGAAAGAGAGAAGGAAAGAGAGAAGGAAAGATATATTGAGCTGAATCAGAGAGAGGAATGAGAAAAGAACCAGAGAGAATTAAAAGAAACTAAGTCACGGAGAGAAAGAGAGAAAAGAGAGAAGGAGAGATATATTGAGCTGAATCAGAGAGAGGAATGAGAGAATAACCAGAGGGAATTAAAAGAAACTAAGTCACGGAGAGAAAGAGATAAAAGAGAGAAGGAAAGATATATTGAGCTGAATCAGAGAGAGGAATGAGAAAAGAACCAGAGGGAATTAAAAGAAACTAAGTCACGGAGAGAAAGAGAGAAAAGAGAGAAGGAGAGATATATTGAGCTGAGTCTGAGAGAGGAATGAGAGAAGAACCAGAGGGAATTAAAAGAAACTAAATCACGGAGAGAAAGAGAGAACAGTGAGAAGGAAAGATATATTGAGCTGAATCAGAGAGAGGAATGAGAGAAGAACCAGAGGGAATTAAAAGAAACTAAGTCACGGAGAGAAAGAGAGAAGGAAAGAGAGAAGGAAAGATATATTGAGCTGAATCAGAGAGAGGAATGAGAAAAGAACCAGAGGGATTGAAAAGAAACTAAGTCATGGAGAGAAAGAGAGAAAAGAGAGAAGGAGAGATATATTGAGCTGAATCAGAGAGAGGAATGAGAGAGAGGAATGAGAGAAGAACCAGAGGGAATTAAAAGAAACTAAGTCACGGAGAGAAAGTGAGAAAAGTGAGAAGGAAAGATATATTGAGCTGAATCAGAGAGAGGAATGAGAGAAGAACTAGAGGGAATTAAAAGAAACTAAGTCACGGAGAGAAAGAGAAAAGAGAAAGGAAAGATATATTGAGCTGGATTAGAGAGAGGAATGATAAAAGAAACAGAGGGAATTAAAAGAAACTAAGTCACGGAGAGAAAGAGAGAACAGTGAGAAGGAAAGATATATTGAGCTGAATCAGAGAGAGGAATGAGAGAAGAACCAGAGGGAATTAAAAGAAACTAAGTCACGGAGAGAAAGAGATAAAAGAGAGAAGGAAATATATATTGAGCTGAATCAGAGAGAGGAATGAGAAAAGAACCAGAGGGAATTAAAAGAAACTAAATCACGGAGAGAAAGAGAGAAAAGAGAAAGGAAAGATATATTGAGCTGAATTAGAGAGAGGAATGAGAGAATACCCAGAGCGAAAAAAAGAAACTAAGTCACGGAGAGAAAGAGATAAAAGAGAGAAAGAAAGATATATTGAGCTGAATCAGAGAGGGGAATGAGAAAAGAACCAGAGAGATTGAAAAGAAACTAAGTCACAGAGAGAAAGAGAGAAAAGTGAGAAGGAAAGATATATTGAGCTGAATCAGAGAGAGGAATGAGAGAAGAACCAGAGGGAATTAAAAGAAACTAAGTCACGGAGAGAAAGAGAAAAGAGAAAGGAAAGATATATTGAGCTGGATTAGAGAGGGGAATGATAAAAGAAACAGGGGGAATTAAAAGAAACTAAGTCACGGAGAGAAAGAGATAAAAGAGAGAAGGAAAGATATATTGAGCTGAATCAGAGAGAGGAATGAGAGAAGAACTAGATGGAATTAAAAGAAACTAAGTCACGGAGAGAAAGAGATAAAAGAGAGAAGGAAAGATATATTGAGCTGAATCAGAGAGAGGAATGAGAGAAGAACTAGAGGGAATTAAAAGAAACTAAGTCACGGAGAGAAAGAGAAAAGAGAAAGGAAAGATATATTGAGCTGAATCAGAGAGAGGAATGAGAGAAGAACCAGAGGGAATTAAAAGAAACTAAGTCACGGAGAGAAAGAGAAAAGAGAAAGGAAAGATATATTGAGCTGAATTAGAGTGAGGAATGATAAAAGAACCAGAGGGAATTAAAAGAAACTAAATCACGGAGAGAAAGAGAGAAGGAAAGATATATTGAGCTGAATTAGATAGAAGGAAAGATATATTGATTGTACAGGAGAACAAACAAGGAGGAAATGAGAGAAGAAATATAATCTTAGAACACTTGACCAGGCACAAAGAGAGCTTTTTCTTTGACAATGATGTGCACTCTGTACAAGGCCTAAGAGCCACTCAAGTATAGGGTTACAGTATAAGAGAGACAATCGGGAATATGTGAGGAAGATAACGGTTGGACCTGGACTTGACCAGGTTAATATTTTAGTGATCCGGGAAGCATTCATTGGAGATTTTGAGTAGCGTGGAACCACCTCTTAATTGTTAAACAAACAAATCAGATCACGTCCTAAATCTTTATCAGTCTGTCAATCACTGATTTCTTATAACTTTTCTATTATAAATGTATCATTAAATGCCGCTGCTTTTATAGTTTTCCATAGAGTATTTTCCTTTAATATTGGTTTCCATTTTTATTCTGCATCTCTTTTAATAGTGAACCATACACTTTATATTAAAATAATATCTGGGGATAATGAGGATCATTCCAGTACTTTATTGAAATACTTTTGGCCATACTTTACAAAATACGTAATATAATTGTTTTGAACGGATATATTCATCAACTTTATGATATGACATGTACCAACGCATTAATAACAAAATAAAAAGAATCGACTTCAAAGGTATCTATAATTTTACTGTTTCCAACACCTCACTTCAACTCCCACCTGTTGTCTTGTAAGTCGTGTGGATTGAATATTTCCTCGTGGATCCCAACCTTTAGCCCAGCCGCCAGGCCTATGCAATGTAGTTCAACACTCATGAGTAAATATCACTGTTGGGAAAACAATTTTCATGTATTTTTTGCTCATTTGCATTTCTCTTTGTGATATCTACATTTACTCCGGTTGCTTTTGCTAATATTTTTAACATTCTGTATCTTACTACATACCTTACTATTTAGACAAACATACACATCTCGGTTTTCATACTCACAGCATTTCGGTCATTCTAACCCCCACCCCCACCCCCGGCCTTTGTACTAGATAACCTTCTCGGTATTTCGAACCGAACCCTTTATTCACTTTCCATGCTTAGATGATATTTCGTATCAGTTAATATATTCACTAGTCTTATTCACTATGTGTTGCCTGTTTGTTTCTTCTATTGAATAAGAGCCTGTGAATTTTCAGTACTACCAGATTCAGGAATTGAACACTCCACTACCAGAGAATAAGACAGGATTTAACTAACGCTTTAATCTAGTAGGACATGTGCTCATTTTCAGAATTCTAAGAAGGTTACCTAGTTCGAGAAAAGCATGAAATAGACCGGAAATTAAAACAGCTGAAATTCTCAGAAATTCATACCCAGATGCCATCAAGGACACAGTGGCTAAAGGCGTTGGTTAGATCCAGTGACAGGACCCAAAGAGTGTGAGTTCAATACCCGGTCAGGGCAGAGGAGAACTTTCAGAGGGAAATTAGCAGGAGATAACTGATAACTGACATCCATTAAACATGGCAGTGGAACTAGAACAGTTTACCTCAGTGACCGCAATAAAGGGTTCAGTTCGACGTTCCAACCGCCTGAAAAGTCTGGAGCGTACAACGACCGAAATGTTGCAATAAATATGGCGACAAAGATGAGGACAATAGTCTGAAAAATGTAAATAGTGCACATAATACCTCATCTCAGAAATATAGACATATACTATTTGGAGGTGATATATTTTTTATAATCCATAGTAATTTTTATATATCAGAAATTTTAAAACTATATCATTAACTATTCTATTATATAAATTTAATTCCGATAAGTTGAACAAACTATGAGTTTAATAAGAATATTTCATAATACGATGAAAATTATTGTAAATATTTCGAATAAAATAGATATCAGCTGACATTCACATGGTGTATTTATGATATGAATATAAGTATCTCTTACGCATTTAGTTTAATTGGCTAATAAGAGTCTGATTATGAAAGAATTGTCATGAAAAACAGAATCTGACATAGTAGTAGTATATGCTTTTTATTCGGAATGGAATTGTAAAGCACATGTCAAGTTTAATTAATTGGCATGGAGTCTTCGTGATATCTTTTGCGAAATTGAAGAGGTCATGGCCGAATATGTTAATGTTCAAAAAGGGATAATGTTGTTAATCTCAATCTATTAATGATTTTCGTTGACGTATTCTGAGTCATTGCATGTGTAACATCTGATAGAATGGCGAACTTATTTAAGGACTATTATGGAATGTTCGGAGTCTTTAGATACATTGAAAAAGTTTGCGTTTTGGATGACATTCTTTAGCTTTGGAATATTTTAATGATTAGAGATAAGAAAACAGATGTAGACCGAGAGACAGAAAGAAATGAAAGAGAGAAAGAGGTGAACGACTAAAAGAAAGAAGGAAAAGGGAAACAAGAATCAGCACAAAGAAAGAAAATAGGTGAAAGGAAGAGTAAAAATGGGGTCATTAGAAACAGAAATATTGATATCATTCCGTAATGAAGATGTGATTATAGAAACAACAATATAAGGGAAGAAAATAGAAAACAGGCAGCAAGAAAAATACGGTCACATTCTATAGTTATTTACTAAGATCATCTTTGTTCAGACTACAGGGAGTTGGACACTAAGTGACGACTGAATTTATTGCACTCACTTAAGACCTTTCTAACCATTGCTTTATGATTAATGCTCTTGTTTGGTGGAGGAGATTAAGAGAGAAAGGTAAAAATGAAAGAATGCACAGATATGAAAGAATGAAAGAAGATTAGAAGAGAGGCAGGGAGAAAAAGAAAGGAAAACAATACTAGAGAGGGAGAGAGGTTGAGGGAAAGGGTGTGTGAGAGAGAATGAAAGAGAAATAAAGAGACATTTTGAAATTAACTGCCAAATGCATTCACAATCGTTTTATCTTCTATTTCTTCTATGTGCCATCTTGGTTGCGAATATGGCTCTCCACATCTTCAAAAATTTTAGTTCTCCTTTCTTATTCATTGTTCTGCCATCCATTTATATAACATTGATAGGTAGATTATTCGCAGTTTCCCTCTTGTCTACAAATATATCCCGTGAGCGTCAAATTTTCCAGGCTCTCCTTCCTTGATAAGAGTTCCAAATATTTAAAGAGTGTATATAATATATACAGGTAGATAACTAAGTTTGAATTTGCCTTTAAGATGGACGATAAGACATAAGCCCAAATATATCATTCTATCTTAATTTCTAAATGCTTAATAATATATGACATTTGAGTTACCATGATTCTTTTACATCATTCCCCTCAAATATTCTCTTTAATCAAATTGTAATCATTTTCACTTTACTTTAAAAATTACAATTTATATTGTGAGCATGTGATTTGTATCCGCCTGAAACAAACTGGAAACACATTATCCTCTCCTGCCCTTCTATATATATATATATATATATATATAAATATAAAAGTGAACATAGAAGTCAACACTTAGAGGCGACAGTCTGTTTCATGCTATATGCAATCGTCAAGCCACTTGACGATTGCATATAGCATGAAACAGACTGTCGCCTCTAAGTGTTGACTTCTATGTTCACTTTTATATTTACACACGCTCTATCTCTGATATTGAGCACTTTATTCCATAAATATAGCACACCTTAAGACTATATTTCTTTATATATATATATATATATATATATATTATGCATCAGAGTAAATGCCGTTTTCTCGATAGAATCATTTATATGTAGGAGGGGGAAACGCAATACAAAAAAAAAAAAAAACGATTGTCATAATTCTACATCGAGAAACACGGTGACGCTATAAGTTTGCAAAACTTTTAATTTAAATAAAAAAAAAATCTGATATCCTATGTACAAAGACGCACGACTGAACCGGCTTCTGTCAGGTTATGCTTTTATCGCCATTGTTTTCTAATATATCTTATTGCATTAGCGTTAGTTTTAAGAAAACTGATATGCTCTATGATTCTTGACAAAAAAATAGCGTGTAATAATCAGAAAAGAGTAAACTTTTTATAAATTTTTCTCATTTCGCATTATATATATATATATATATATATATATATATATATATATATATATATATATATATTAATTAAACGTAATTTTTAGTGGGTACTCGCATTTGGGAAGATGCTCCGCCTATCGGCATGAATATTCGAGAAATCTCATTAGACAAAAATATGTGCGCAGCCTGGTGGATGAAAATAAATGACTTTTTAATAAATAAACGTAAAGTCTATTCAAATTCGAGGTTCCACTAAAAATAACGTTTAAGTATTAGGTTGGTGCAAAAATAATGTCGTTTTCTCACATATGTTACTATGTGAGAAAACAACATTATTTTTGCACCAATCTAATCATAAAAATGTCGGATAAATAATTTAAAAAAATCAAGTGATTTTATAACATATTTATGTTATAATTTTCGAATAAATTATATTTCCTCTATTTTTTATTGAGCATTCTTTTAAGAATAGTATTTTTTGGTTATTGGAATTTATTCCATATACACCGAACCTATACTTGGGTATGTATGTATATATATATATATATATATATATATATATATATATATATATATATATATATATATATATATATATATATATATGATGGCCTCCACCTCATTTTCGATTGTCATTGATCATCAGAAGATATCAGCTTTAAATATATATGTCACCTTAAACAGGACACTATTATTAAAGAATCATGCACAAAGTTACCACACATGAGAATCTATCTATCTATCTATCTATCTATCTATCTATCTATCTATCTATCTATCTATCTATTTATCTATCTATTCATTATATATATTCATTTTATTCCGTCAATCTGTTGAGTTCGTTTCTTTGCAATTTTCACAAAGTCTGTAGTTAACGATTTCCTTCACTAAGTACTTCCGAGTGCTAAATAAAAGAGGGTCGTATTAAATGGCCTGTTTTGATAAATCCTAAAATCTAATAAACGGCGTAATCTTCAATAAATGGTGTGTTTAGGTAATAATTAGAAACAAGTCCTTCAAACACTAAGACAGTCTCGAAGAAATACAACTAAATATAAATGTTCATCAAAAACTTTGTATAAAATGTTTAGCAATAGCGAAAATATTTCCAGGAAGTTTTGCCAACGTTCCGACATAACTAAATGGCCATCAATGGTCAATAAATAAAGAATATATATCCAACAATGTCCCAAAATAATATCTTAAAATGCGTTAATGTTTATTTCCTTCCATTTTCTCCCTCCTCCTTATCTCTTCTTATCGCAGTCCCTTTCTCGCCTCTTAATAAGCAAGGGGCTCATAATAAGCTCCGGGTGTAGGAGTTTGGAAAGAATGCAAAATTTAAAAGCCGGGGAGGACGTTTACTTGGCATCCGTGTGTATATACATAACTAGCCACGTTGTATGCGTATATTTGTTCCTTATTCTGTCTACTTAGTTTTTCTTTTTTTTCTTTCTCTCTCTCTATATATAACTGTATATTCATCTATTTTGTTATCTATAAAACTCGCAACATCTTCATACCCTTATCGAAAAGTGTTCTTATTTCCATTTGTTTAACTCTTTCTGGGCTTGTCTATACAAAGTGCATTCCGATAAAGTACATAAAAAAAATTAAAAAAAACGAAAAAAAAACAACAAAAACAAGCTAAGCAATCCCTTTCAACACTCTATATTCGTATTCAAACATCCTCCTTAATTTTTCTCTTCTTTTTTTTCGTCATGCAGTCCGATTTTAAAATGGCTGTGGACATTTTACTGGCGGTTATAGAAAAAATGCATCAAATAAATGCTATTTCAAACCTGGATATATTTATCTACATGCATTCACTGAAAACAGCATTGAAGCTCTGCAACTTCCCTTGCCCAGATAAATAACTAAATAATCTATCTATCTATCTATCTATCTATCTATCTATCTATCTATCTATCTATCTATCTATCTATCTATCTATCTCAATCTGTTCATATCTCTATATCTGTTTATCTATTTATCTATCATGTAATTGCATGTATATATTTATGCAAATGAGATTATATATTAGAGTACAAAAACATTTCAAGACAACCTCTAATTAAAGGAGGGAAATTATTTAGCACAAAAAGAAAAAAATATCTGTAATTTATGAATAAAATGACATTCATTAGCTATCATGCACACTCATACACATATAGGAAGACATCCACATCCACACAAAAATACCCATGCATATACACATTCAAAGTCACGCCCATACATATATATAAATGCACATAGGATAATTAGACACAGCATATGTACATCACTTACACATGCATATAGAGGAATGGATAATGAAAAAAATACCGGCATGACGAAGAAGTGTTTCATCATATATATATATATATATATATATATATATAAATATGCGTATGTATGTGTGTGTATTTGTCTGTGTATATATATGTATATGTGTGTGTGTGTGTAAAAGTGGACGCTGAGTTCAACACCGAGAGGCGACAATCTGTTGCATGATTGAAAGCAATGTTCGACCATTAAGATTGTGTTCAAGCTGTTCGGTTTTGACATCAGTATCTACTTCTATAGTTATATATGCTCAATTCCTGGCACTTAGCACCTTTACCTACCCATAAATATACTATACCTTAAAAGTATATTTTTTTTCACACACAAACACACACACACACACACACACATATATATATATATATATATATATATATATATATATATGATAGTGACAGGCCACTCATGTCTGAGGATGCCCATATATATATATATATATATATATATATATATATATATGTATATATATATATGTTTTATTAAAGACGATAGACAAGATACTGCGTGCAAGTATTTTATTTGATTTTTCTTTTCTGAAAAGTGTCTAGAAAAGAAAAAAAAAGCTTAATCACAGTACTTTGTCAATCGTCTTTAATGAAACATGTATAAATGAAGGATTGCTTCGTAAATACAAAATACTCACACAAACATACATATATATATACATACATACATACATACATGTACACACACACACACATATATATATATATATATATATATATATATATATATATATATATATATGTAGGTGTGTGTGTGTGTGTATGTGCATGTGTTATTTTTAAGGTATCCACTTCATATAACTTTTATATTAATAAGAGATGTATATTCTTCTGTATATACGTTCGTGTCCTTGTGGCCCTATGTGTATCTGTATGCATATACCTATCTGTGTGTATAACAGTATATATTTATATGAGAATTGCCAGTGCATAGCATGTGTACCAATAAACAAGCCATTAAAATGGTCATAAAAATGATCTTCAAATATTGGCAAGACGCCGAGTACATTGATGACATTAAATAATTAGTAAGTGACGAATCAATAATGTAAGCTTGCCTAAGCAGATTAGTTGTAAATATACATGTTTATTTTCGTAGTCCCGGGGACCCATTTGCTTGTCACCCGTCTTTATATATCTGTACGCTAATATGCGTTCGTCCAGGGATGGAATAAAAATATATTTTCCTTGTTATCTGTGTAAATCTATAACCTCTCATCTGTCTATCTATCTAGGTAGCTAGCTATGAGAGAGACGAAGAAAGAGGGAGATAAGTGGATCAATAAGTTTGTGGCCTGACGCAGATTAGTGAATTTTATTTGAAATTGTGACGATATAATAATCAATTTATGAAGTTAATTGAAAAGAATTAAATGCATTGACTAAGGTGAATCTATTGTCATATTTAATCGTCGTTATGTTCAGTGCAAAGTAAGTACTTTCATCAGCATTAGGCTGCGCATTTATATATATATATATATATATATATATATATATATATATAAGGATTTTATTTTAACAATTTTTATTTTACTTTTCCTGATTCTCTAGAAATTAAATGAATTCACCTCTTCTAATAAGTTTTGTCAGAGTTTATTCTCTGCCTACTGATGTTATTATGTAAGAGTATGAGCGGTGTTCGCTGTTACCTGGGGGACAAGACAGACATC
>OZ010584.1:49401380-49418880 GCA_963932145.1 Acanthosepion lycidas
ATTCACGCACACACCCGTACGCGTGCACACACACACACACACACACACACACACACACACACACACACACACACACACACACATATATATATATATATATATATATATAGGAGTATGCAATAGTATGTATACAGTCACTGATGCTAATATTCATGTTTGTGTAAACAATACAATACATTTTGTGTTGATGTTTTGTTTTTCGTTACTCTATGTCTAGCCATTGTACACACACACACACATACACACACGTGTGTGTGCGTGTGCGTGTGTGCGTGTTTGATTTTATTTTCTGTTCTGTCTACCGGTGGTCGGATCTCTGTTGATATCCCTCATGTCAACATGAATGTTGCTGATACTCCTACACAATGTCAAGAATTCATAACATTATTTCGTACATAGAAACATACAAGCTTTCACATACACACACATTTATATTCCTGCATATCACATTATATTATTGCATACAATAATATGTGTGTGTGTGTCTATGTCTGGTTCTGTGTTTGTATCTGTGCGCATATGTATCATATGAAGTATTTTACCATACAAAAGTAACTATTGCATTATTAATGCAATCATTCTTATACACACGAATATTTTATTGCAAGTGTGTGAAACATATAATCCAGTCGATATCCAACAACTGACCCCTATTATTAAGTCATGCCAATATTTGTTAGAACTTTGAGTTTCCCTATGCCTTATCTTATTAGGGACTGTTTTGAAATCGCTGTGTCATTAGTACTATACAATGGATATTAAATAACGAAGAAATACAAACACGTGCTTATATATATATATATATATATATATATATATATATATATATATATATATATATATATATATATATATATATATATATATATATATATATATGGGGGCGTGCCGGTAATGTGGCGGTTATAGTCGGTGAATGTAGAATCAGCGTTCCGAGTTCAAATTCCAATTGATTCAGTTTTGTTTGAGTAGAAGGAAAACTCTGAAATCTGATGGATTCTGCTTGGAGACTTCGTGACATACAATGCACCATTTCCCCGTTATCAGTTCATCAGAGATATGTGGCTGGTACTCAACAAGCCTTCGCTAGTAAAATCAAATCAACTGTGTGGGTAGTTATAGCAGCTCAATTCGAAACTGAACTGTTAGGCCTTCAAACGTCGAAAACTATAAAGATTATTCCAAGTTTTAAACTCATTCCTTTCTCGTTAATGTTTAAAGATATAATTAAATAGAAAACTATATATCATCCTACATGGGTATAATGCATCAAGTTAATTAGTCTCACGAGTCCTTTAAACACTTCTTACTAAACGTATCATAAATATGGTCTGGGGCGAAAGATGGTTTTGCTGATGAAATACCTCTTGGTCAAGTCAAGTACAAAATCACATCATCAAATGTGATATATATTTTCCAAAAGTATTTGACAAACAAATCTTGCAAAAACAATCATTATCCTTCGAGTGATGCAAGCACAAATATAGACTAGAAATATATAATGGCTATTCGAGCAATGATTTCACAGGACATCATCACTGCGTTCGTTTCTCATTGCGATAAATCTTGATTTTGACCAAAGTTGGCTTAGTCAAACAAATATTTGCAAAGAGACACAGACATTCAAGCAAGCCAGCACAAATGCATACATATAAGCATACAAAGACACACACGGAAGCACACTTACAAATACATACAGACAAAAGACTAGCATTCACATCTGTCGATATTTCTCTGACAGAACAAATTATCTTTTCAGACAATAATTAATAACTAATTCTTATAATACAGCGTTTCATTTGTGGCATCCATGTGTGGCCACTGCCGACTACTATGGTATGTCGGTATAATTTGTTCGGTGGGTCTTAGGACAGTCCAGGTGGGCCAGTCGACGTTCACGAGTTCAAATCTAACGTCGGTACCAGTGCTCGAATTCATGGAAAGCTTCCTCTTGAGGTAAAAAGCAAGGATATTCAATCACAGAAACTGGCGCTATATATTCTTTCAAAATAATAAAACCTATTCGCAAACTTTCCATGTAAAATATTTCTGTTTCTCTAGGTTCTAACACACACACACACACACACACACACACACACACACCCATATATATATATATATATATATATATATATATATATATATATATATATATATATATATATATATATATGCATAAATTACTAAGTACCTTACAGTATTTCATCCTTCCTACCATGTTTATGCGAAGGAAATGTTATTTTTGAATGTAACATGAACTGGTCAGAATATCTGTATTTTTTTTCAATACTCTCAGCCTATTGTCCTTCCAAAGGTTAACTGACTTAACCTTATCGCCTTTATTCCGTAATGTTTCGCACTTAAAAAAGTCTTTCTATCATTGATAAACAATGCAGTTAAATATTAAAGAAATAACATTTTTTCAATGTGTGAGCTTGTGCCATTATATCTATCAGAATATTTTTGTGTATACTAAAGCTTGTTCAAAGAAGAGTCGCCCCTTACAGTTGTGCGGGGGAAAAGATGGAAGGTTTCATCATGACAACAGAAGAATTATATAACTAGGCTAACATGGGGCAAATATGACACTCCTAATGAGAAAAAAGGTTACTTGTTAGCTATTTTTAATTCGTCTGTGTGGAGGCGGTCCTTATAAAAAGACCCTGAACTGAGCTGTAACAATTCTATATATTTGTAATCACATCAATAGTTGCAATTATTATGACAACTATATTTTCAGAAATCACATTTTTTTATTTTCTCACTGTTGCCAATGTGTAGCCATGGTAATTTATGAGATTTATCATCGCAAGAATTAAAAGAACGACTTGGAGAATTATCAGATGACAAAGATTAGGGAAAAGACATATAGGGGTTCAAACGATGTTCAGTAAAGTCACACTATCATATAACGGCTGTCCAACTTCAACATTCCATGAGATTAACTGACAGAACAAGTATAACATTCTTTGAAGTACATAACGCTAGTTACTCAAAAAGACAAAATGCTTTATTTAGGGTGATGTCTCTACAGAAAAGATACTGGGGATACCATGGACAGCGGGAATAAGAGACATGGAAGTCTTAAACAATTGGTAACAGAAGGGTCACATACTCTGACTCAGGAAAAGTCAGCTGAAATTGCTTGAACACATAATGAGGAAGGGGGGCTTTAAAACTTAACCCTCACGGGGGTATTGAAGGCAAGAGAGCCATTTACATGACGAGCTTCTGTGAGTGGATATCGGAATTGAGGGCGGTACCTTAGCAAAGGAAGAAACTGCTAAGCAAATATGAGATAGGAAGTTGTGGAGAGCCATGATAGACTATGTTCTGAAGGGACGTGGCACATAAAAGAAGAGTGATATTATCGTCATCATCATAATCAATAACAGCAGCACTATCTTTCTCTCTCTTTCCCTTTATATATATATATATATATATATATATATATATATATATAATTATTTAATATTTGCTATATTACTCGATAAAATTGTTCAATAACGAAGATCAACACTGCAGTCAAGTTCATACCTCAAGTATCTATCTATCTATCTATCTATCTATCTATCTATCTATCTATCTATCTATCTATCTATCTATTTTCGTATGTGTGACACTCTCTATTTATATGTATATAAATCTTTTCTCTCTCACTAGGTTTTATATATATATATATAGTGTTTAAGGCAATTATATATATATATATATATATATATATATATATATATATATATATATATATATATATATATAATTGCCTTAAACACTAGATATATATGGCTTAGATGAATGAGAATATATATATATATATATATATATATATATATATATATATGTCCTTCACCTAAGTTATATTGATATATTCAAAGAAGACATAGGATAAAGAATTGCCTATTTTTTTTTATTAGGAATCGAATGCTACACAATACCCTAAAGCAGATACTCTGATTTTCTTTCTGTAAATACGCGAATATGCACGGAAGACACTACCCACTAAAAACATGTACGCATATATGCACACACACACGTACACACACGCATATATATATATATATTTATATATATATATATATATATATATATATATATATATATATATATATGACTCACGGTCACAATAGTTGAGTTCCACGTAATGATGTAGCTAAGTAGAAGCAAATAGTCTGCGAAACATTGATAAGCATCAGGCCATCACAAACGTCCTATGAGTAACGAGAATCGTGATTTAAAGAAATTACAAAAGTTTTGTTCATGACTCTTATACACACATACACAAATAATATATCAGTTACAAGCCAAATTTTCTCACTGAAGGTGACTTAAACTAAAACAATTTTCTTTGGCTAATTCTATTTCATTAGACAAATTTCAGATAGCGTGTAAATAAGTGTTTAATTACAGAAAAAGTATGACGAAGAAATAATGTGTGTTGGATACAATTGCTTTTGAATCTTGTCTGCTCTGTTAAACTATGAATTCTTTTTCTTCCTTTCGTTTTAAGAATTCGAATTGTTGCATGAAATTTATTTTCTGATAAAGAAAGTAGTCATATTAAGTGCATTCTGGTCTTACATATTCAATCTTGTTTCGTCATTTCAATATAGGGAAAATTCCACCTTATGTTAAAAGTTGTTGAATTTTTTACATAAATGTTTAGTAAAATAGACAGTGACAGTGAGAAATAGACACAGACAAATAAACAGGCGGAAATTTGGTATATATTCTCTATTTAATATTACCAAGGATATCATTAAAAAGAAAACGGTCCATAAGCCTCTGAAATATATATCCTTTTCTCTCTCAATCACTGTATAGATCTGCATGTCCATAGATATAAACATACCTTCGTGCCAGTTTATATATCTCTTGGAAAAGACAAGATGTGCATTATCGCTTGATGGCATAAACCAAGTCATGATTTACAGTGTCATCATCACTTACAAGAAACAATTTTTGGTACCAACTTTCTGAAAGCTCTTGAACTTTTATGTTGATTCTAAATCGTTTTCAAACACTCAATGATCTTCCAGTGTCATTTCTTTGTCAAAAAAAGCAAGCAAATAGGAAACTCGAGAAATGCTTTCCAGGCACGAGAATGAAAATGTTCATTGTGAAATTATAAGAAAAGTTTCACCAAATCATACCTGAAAAAATACCAAGGAAGGTTCAAGAATCATAGCTAAAAGAAATCCGAAACTTTTGAATGTTTCCTCCAAATGGAATTGATACTACATTTAATATTTACCCGCGCTCAAATTCTTGGATATGTTTTAGAATGTTTGTATATTCCAATATATACACTTATATATATATATATATATATATATATATATATATATATATATATATATATATATATATATATATATATATATATATATATATTAGGTTGGTGCAAAAATAATGACGTAATAATGTCGTTTTTTGACGTATTTTTTAACGTCAAAAAACGACATTATTACATTGCACCAATGTAATATATATATATATATATATATATATATATATATATATATATATTAGAATAAGGTTCACCCTTTACAAATCCCAAGAGTAACTCGAGGTAGAGGCTTACATTAGGAAGCAATTTGTACGGATAGGAGTGGAAAATAATGGTTAATCCTAGCCTTGAACATGTTAAGATTGTAATGATCGCGGAAACATACTCTTAGGGATCAGTTCCACAGAGCAGAAGTTCGTAGGAAGAATCTGTTCGTGTGAAACTTACTACTCACCGATGAAATACAGGGGAAATGTTGGGGGTTTGTTACTTTGTAAGTGGCATGGCGTGTCCTTGACGTGAGGGTATGAATTGGCGGGACCAGGGAATATAGTTAGTCTGAGCACTTTCAGTGGAAGTAGCGATAGAGCAGAGAAAGGCTTGCGACATCCCGTCTATGAGAGAGAGGTTGGAGAGTGGAGAATAATTCTATATATATGGTTATGTGAATAAATAACACGTGCACACGAACACACAAGCTCTCTCTCTCTCTCTCTCTCTCTCTCTCACGCACACACACACAACCATATATATATATAAACACATATATAAGTATTTGTATAGAGAGATATTCGATATTTGCTATTTTGTTGTTGAAACTTATAGAAATAAAAAAAAAAATAGTAAAAAAATTTAAAGGTTAGCCCTTTGGATTTTGACCCTCCTGTTTATGGAGCCTAAAGCATATTTGTAATTTGAATGAGGAGGTGATAGAAAATATATCTCTAAGTTATACATATAATAAGACGTAATCAGCATTTATTATGAAATAATATCTTCAATATTGCCACATTGATACGATGAGAATATTTCAATATGACCAGTAATTTTTGCATATATTATTGTCTCTGCTTCTCTGTTATGTCTTTCACGAATTATATCATTTTCTTATAACATTTTTTTTACTTAGCATTTCTCTTCTATTAACAGTGAGAATTATATACTTGATATTCAGATCTAATCTTTCTTCTATACACACCCAGTGAACACACATAAATTGTTATAAATACAATATAAACTCATCAGTATCTATTATCAATACAGACTATTATAATTGTATCTTATGACCTACAACTCAATTTTACAGATATGATTTCGAAATAATTACAGGTAACTTGTGACTAAGTATTCCTTCTTGATGCACTACATGCACATTTCCAGTTGCTTTTATAATCTCTACTAAAATAAACTAAAAACTTTTAGAATGAGTTTTTAAAAGAAATAAAACCAAATTTAATGTGCAATTAAATAACAGTAAAATCGAAGGACATGGATTAAATATGAAGTCCAGGAAGCGGTAGCTGTAAGCAATATCCACCCACCCAAAGTTTTCTTCCTTTAAATATCTGAAAACGTAATCCTTTCACAATGCGTCAGTTTCCAACCACACTTGCAATCATTTATAAAGGCAATCTATGCATTTGTACAAGCATATTTATTGGCACTATATGCATCACAGCAATACACAAACAAATATATTTATGCGTGTGTCTGTATACAGGCGTATAAAAGAGAAAAGAATTGCTACCGCTCATCTAATTCAATGAGAAATAGAGGTATAAATTGTCGGATTGGTTGAATTAGAGAGATTAACATGCGTATTGATGTACACACACGCACAAGCATATATATATATATATATATATATATATATGGGTATGAAGAGAATAATAATAATTTAAATTGTAAAACTAGATAATAAAGTAGATGGAATGATAGGCACAATTCTCGCTATCTAGATAGGTAGAAAGTGACTAAGATCGATCGATAGATAGGAAAAAAGAGAAATAGAAAAGCGGTTGCAGATGAACAGAGTGATAGTTATTTCCAGATATTGATGAAATGGTTAAGATGAATGAAAGAAGAAGGAAATATTACGAAAGGAAGAAAGAAAGATCAAAATGAGGACTCATGAAAGAAACAGAAGTAACCAGTAAGACCAAATATCCGAAAATAAAACTGTCAAAAATAATACAAAAAAAGGACAAAACATATTACATGGTTATTGTTATAAGAAATAAGTAAAAAAAAAAAATAAAAAATAAAAAAAAACTAATAAGAAAGAATAAGTTAAAGAAGAGTTTTAGATAAAGGCATCACGAGTATCCCACATTTCAACTTGCACGTACACGGAAACAATAGAATAAAAAAATATAAAATAAAATAAATTTCATAGCTGTGATCAGGTCATTGTTGGCTGGTGTCCATTGGTTAGGTTTTCAGAGAGATCATCGAAAATTTTATTGTATCAATCAAGTACAGTCATATTTGTGGGTATTTTCCTATATTTTAGTTCATTTGTTTCTTCATTAATTTTTTTTTAAACCTTGTCCATCTGATATTGTTAAGAATCAAATGTTACGTAAATTAAGTCATTTCATTTAATTTTCTCAAAACGTTCCGATGTTAAGGTCTCAAAAACACAGCAAATTTTAAATGACAGTTCGTTATATAAAATCCAATACTTTTCATAACTTGTTTGGTATAAAACCTAGTTAAAATAGAAATATGAAATAAAAGCGAAGTTTGGCGATCGAAAACAATCAAATATTTTGTTGCTTGATTACGGAATATTATTCATTACCAAAACAAAAATACAGGTAAATAAAATGAAGAAAAAGTAAATTTTAAGATAAATTAAATCTGCAACTGCATTAAAAAAAAAACACCCATTGGCATGTATTAATTGAATGAAGTCCAAATAAAAAAAAAAGTCTTCAGCTATCTATTCTATTAGTACATGTTTGTGGGTATTCTATTAAAGATATAATTAAAATATAGTTATCAACGTATAGCAAATACGTATACCAAATATAAGCAATTAGTATAAATATATACCGAAGCATTGTAAAAAGAATATCATGGTGTGTTTTATGGGCATGGTGTACAATACCTATGTAGATGAGTTAAAACAAACTTACTCTCACACGTATACGCACATTCACTCTAATGAACATAATTTTTTTAAGTGAAATAATTATATATCATTTTATATAAGTTTTTAATCTGTCTACATATCTACATATATACACATGTATATGTTATATTAACAAAGCCTATATCCCTGTTTACTATATGTTCTATCGTTTGATTGTATTAATGTATATGTGTACGTGTGTTCACGTATGTGTGTTTGCATATATGTGTGTAAGAGCATTTAAATGTCAAGTAAAATTGTATGTGTATACACACACACATATATATAAGATAAAAGGTTATAAGAAAAGAGCAATTCTGTTTATACATACATACATACATACATACATATATATATATATATATATATATATATATAGATAGATAGATAGATAGATAGATAGATAGATAGATAGATAGCGAATTTAAGCGTAGTACTAGATTGGCAGCTAGGTCTCATTATCTTCCAGCTGAAATGGTTAGATGTAACCGTGAGTTCTATACTAACAGTTTATTTTCTCGCATTTCTCGTTTGTGGAACCTTCTTCAGACTTTTCCAAATTTGATCATCAAATATTTAAAGCCAATGTCAGTCGTCATCTTCGGTCTCCTTAATTCCTATTCCTTTATTGTCCACTCTAATTAATGATTTTTCCACAGCTTCTTTCACACTCAGTAACTCTTTATGACTTAGTGGCTTTATCGCCTTCCTTGTGGGTGAAAATGATTTTAAAAAAAAGAAAGAAAGATCGCTTTTTAATGAACTTCAGATAAAAACACCCATCCACTTTCGGCGGCCCAAACTGAAAAAGTGGTTTGTTTAATCGGATAATTCCTCTGACACCAAAAAAACTAGTGTAACTCGACACCGCATACCATTCCAATCACACAAAGTCTGATTTATTTACTTATTCACAACTTAGACTGTATTTTACTTGATAAATAAAAATCGAGCTAAGTAAACAAAGACATATAAATAAATATATAAACAAATAAAGTAAAGAGTTACGTTCGATCCTATATATCTCCGCTAATGTTTAGGTCTGTCTCTATAGGGATATAGTTACTTATCTATTTGTCTATTTATTTCTGTAGGTATTTATTTTGTTAACTATGTATATATCAACATAGAATACCTATAGATATGTTAAGTGTCTGGTTACTAGTTTACCTCTGGCACCAACGATTTTCCAGTCTACAGGACTGACGTTATAAAATCTTCTTATTCAACGACAGTCGGAAGTTTTGTGCACAAAAAATACGATACGTTTAGTCCTCATTAGAGGTTTGATTTCTTTATTCATAACAGGGAGTGAATGTAGCCTTAAAGCTCAATTAGTCCGCAAAACCCAAATCTGCAGTCCTTTCTTTTTAAATGATTATTTTTTAGTCCTTCTGCGTGTACATTAAATTATTTTATCCTAAGAATCATCTCTATTCATTTATCAACGATTACGCCAATCTCATTCTCATACAATTACGTAAAGCCCATTTGACTTTGTAAAGTCCATCGGCTAATGAATGCATAAAAAAACACACGTATTTACATGTTCAAATGCACAGGCATTCTCATCTACCTTTAACAAGAGTAACCATTCTTTCCAATACATACATACATCTATCTATCTATCTATCTATCTATCTATCTATGTGGATATATATTTAATTTGATACTTCACTCAAACTTCATTACACTATTTTGTCTCTATTTTGAATGAGCATATTTTTATGGTCCTTATCGGCTTATATGCATTCACTCCCGAGCACACTCGTATATACATACATACACAGACGGACATATATATACATACATATCCCTCATTCCTATATCACTATCTCTTCGTATACATATATATATATATATATATATATATATATATATATATATATATATATATATATATATATATATATATATATATATATATATATTCATGTTTTATGTGTGTGCGTGCGTGCCTGAGTGTGTGTCTGTGCGTGTGTGTGTGCGCGTGTGATGTTATTTAAAAATCACATGTATATGGCGATTCTGATGAAAAACTATTAGTCTTACCCACTTCTGTTCAAATAATAATAATAATAATAATAATAATAATGATAATAATAAAAACATTAGATTTTTGGGGTAGGAAAAGAATCATGTCTTGATCGGTTGGAAACTTTTTCAGCGCCTCCCTCCTACTGATAACAGTGATGTTTGTTCACCACAAGCAGACTATGAAGCTGATTATCACCAAAGCAGAAGTTCTCTCTTAAATTCACAGCTGACCGATATTGTTCATCACTACTCGAATAAAAGGAAAAACAACGATTTAAATGTACACCCATTGTTCGCTGTAGGCGTACTTATAAAATAGTCTGTATTAGCAAAATACTGATAGAAAACCATATACACAAAGGGACAAACACGTAGACACAATTTGGCATATTTATCTATTTCTCAGTTATATTATGAAATCGTCAAATAAGACGACAATAATCATAGATAAGATGTTTTATAAAGTGCATGGCTATCGTTCAGTAACATTATTTATCTATCAGCTAATCTAATTATCTATCTGTTGATTGATCTCTCCCTTGTCAACCATTTATAGATGCATATAAAAATTATGCGTAAATTTTTACAAAAAAGTAAGCAAGAGTATCCTGTGAAATCACCATAATAGTATGATGAAATGTTTATATAATTTCATTTTTACTTACTCTATACATATCTACACTAAAGCATGTTGCGAAGGTAGGAGAGGTTTTATTTACACTCAGTGGACAACATGCCAACGATTATGGTACGGCGACGTAGAAAAAAAGTTATATAACAATTAACTTGTAATAATCAAGTAACTTGTTCCAGTACATAAGCGTACCCGTTATAATAGTTTGAAGCATACATTTATGTGGGTAACTGTCTAATAGAACCAGCCTGTTGATTTGTGTAGTATTTTACGTACATGTAACTGTGAATGTATGTATAAATGAGAACACGGCCAGAATGTTCTGTCCATGCTCGGAAACTAAAAAAAAAACTCCACTATAAAGAAAATTACTGATGCAAAACAGCTTACTGCACAAAACTCTGTAGAAAACAAAATATATTATTATTCCTCATTAACACAGGAAATGACTCCCCCCCCCCCTGAAAATGGTTAAAGTATTAGCCTAAAACGCTCGGGAAAGCCAATACCATGAACAGTTTGCTTACGACCATATCAAGTTAAGACATCGGTTCCCGTATAATCATTGAAGTTAAGTAACATCGAATCTGGCCAGTACTTAGATGGGTGACCAACTGAAAATATCAGGTTTTGCAAAATTGGATGTATGTGTGGTGTAATGGACCATATCTCAGAATTGTTAATCGGAAAGCCGAGTTTCAGTTCCCTTTGGATTCGTTATATTCACTTACGCACTTCTACTCTTGAATAAGTATGAATCCACTCCTTCTCCACCCAGCTATGGGTTAATTAGTAATAATTGTATCACTAAATCATTATTATCCCCTCATTTTCTGGCTTTAAATAACCTGCAAAGGGATGATGGTAAACCGTAGAAAACAAATCAATCAATAATATAAACTGAAAAATAAAACAAAAAAAAAAAACCACACACACACACACAAGATATTCATTGTCCGTCAATTTCAATGAAACATGCATAAAATAAGTATCGCTGTCCAGTACGAAATAAATATGAATATATATGGAGGACTTAGTTTGGATTGAACACATATCTTTTAGCTAACAAGCATGAACAATAATCCTCACAATTTTATTTTACCATTCTATCCTCGAACAATATTGAACGCGTTTATTCATTTAGGATTTAGGATTGTTGCCTGATCGAACTAGTAAAATCAACCAAAGATATGACGCCGACGAAGATTTTAACTTTTAAAAAATGTGTACAGATATATATAAAAAAACAGGATTCGAGATAAAATCTTAGTCTAAGTCTACATTAATAAGGGCCGGCAGTGTTCGGGCAGGGGTGGGGTAAACCAGCTGCCAGAAGGTGGCAATTAAAAGACCATAGAAAATATAGAACGTATGCTGAACCGCACAACTTCCTGAGTGAAGGTGGAAAAAATTGTTACGCATGTGTTTGTATGTAGAGCAGTGTAAGAATATTCATTGTGCCTATACTAGATTTTCTTTGTATATTTTGAATTTATAATGTATACTTAAATTGGAATATGTATATGTATGTATAGTTGTGAATTTTGATGTGATTATATAATTTAAAATCCATATTACATGGAACATGGACATTTATTAGGCTAAGCCAATGATACTTTCACAGTAGAAAGAAAACAGTAGCTTAAGTTTATAGCATACTAAATATTGGTTTAAAGTGAGTATTAATTCTGAATGATAGCTATATGTACATAAGGCGAATTTTGTGTACGTTCTTTCAGACAGTTGTGTGGTCATTTAATCTATCTATCTATCTATCTATCTATCTATCTATCTATCTATCTATCTATCTATCTATCTATATTACCTGTGCTAGTAAATTCGTGAATTTCTAATTTGAATGAGACATAAGATGTAAAATCCTGGCAATACAAAGAATGATGAAGTAAGAATAACTGTTAGGAAATCAGAATTAATAGCATATAATAAATTTCTGATGAACGTCCTTCTGCGAAAAGCTGGCTGCAGAAAAAAAAACCCAGTGTGAAATGTACTGTCAGATATAAGAAAGCTGCATGCATATTTTGACAATTTATATCTATTTGAATGTATATAGTGTCTGCACATGTGTATATGTGTATATATATATATATATATATATGGTTTTATTTCGCATTGGATAAGTTTCGTATATGTGCATATGTGTATATGTCACCATGATCTTAGAAGTACATATATACGTACATATATAAGTACATATATAAGTACATATATACGTATTGTTTTTCTACGCTGTATTAATGTTCGTTTATTTCCGTCATCGTTGATAAACACAAATTTGTCTTTTTTTTTTTATTTATGATTTATATATATGAGTTTATCTGATCAGGAGGATATATGAGTATATATACATTCATATGTATGGATGCGTATATGACACATCAGAAGCCAGGGTATGAATTTATCACTTGTCCATAAATATATATGTATACTATATGATAATGCATGAAGCTTCATATATATATATATATATATATATATATATATATATATATATGTCTGTGTGTGTGTTGTTCCGCCTTACGTGGAGCATAGAACTCAGGTGAGTATTTTCCTTTCCACTGAAATGAGCAATACACGTCCAAGTTGTGGTTGCTTAAAATAATCTAAAAACCAGTGCATGAGATTGATTTTCAAACAGAATCGAAACACTGAATATTGCACGATTGTCTATGTACATCTATGAGTGACGGTCTATAATACTAATATGTATAAATTAATACCGGATTTACTGGCACAGAAATGTAAATATTTTGATTAGATACATGCATATTGTGAGGACATTCTTTGATATACATGCATACATACATATATATAATAATATAAAAGGAATGATACATACATGCATATATATATATATATATATATATATATATATATATATATATATATATATATATATATATATATATATAATGGGATGACAAAAATATTTTTGTCTATTTTATATTTTTATGAAGCTGACACAATAGTGTACAATAAAGTTTTTGAAAATCACATAATGTTCGGTTACTTTTGCAAGCATCAGCAGTATTTGATATTGAATAGTGTTTTTGAGTTAGCTTAATAGCAATATATACATATTTTATATATATATATATATATATATATATATGTGTGTGTGTGTGTGTTTGTCTGTGAGTACGTCTGTTTGAGTGTGTGTGCGTGCATATATATATATGTAAGTATCTGCGTATGCGTGTGTGTTTGTTTCTGTTGCTATGTATTTAGGTTTTCCCTATGATAACTTTTCATTCAGCGTATGTAGACACACACACACACACACACATATATATATATATATGTTGTTTGTGAGTGTGCGCGTCTGTATATTTTTTCGGTACTTGCCTGTTTTCGTATGCTTTTCTATTGGCATGTGTTTCATGCCTACCTGTAAAAATTACCCCCTACTCTTATGTACATACATACATACGCAACACACACACACGTGTGTGTGTGTTGTGTTGTGTGTGTCTGTATTTTGCCTGTTTCTCTGTATATAGGTTTATACGCGTTTCTGTTGATATCTGCTTACCTGTGAGAACTGGGCTACTTCAAATTCCTCCATGCATCTTGAGCGACACTGAGCCGTGAGTAATCCATTCTCTCCCTCAAATGCCCGTGTGAAACCCATGTGTAAGTCCAGTAGAAGAGAAAATGCCAGGTAGACGCGCATCTTGGACACTTAGACTGTAAAATCTCGGAGGTTTAGTATCAGCTGGGTGGGCCCCTGCTTTTAAATTGGGCAGGAATTGTACACACAAAATTTCGGGTATAAATCATAGGCAGAAATATGGGTGTTTTTTTCTCTCTTTTTTTTCTGTGTGTGTATACATATATATCTGAATATATATGTACTTCTGTTATGTTTGAAATTATATATGTGTATATAAATATATTTATGTATATATATGTAAATATATAAACGTTTATGTTAATTAATGAACGTATCAACACCAGCGCCCGTGTGTGTGTGTACATATATATATATATACACACACAAATATATATTACTCATGTTTCATCATTTATATATATATATATGCACACACACACACTATTAATAACGAATTTAAACTGATTCTTTGTAATTAATGTATGCAATTATCATGTATAGTTATATGTACTTATCAATATATGTATTGTTGTAGTACTGTGTAAGAGTGCGGATTTGATATTTTATTATTACTGATATTCAGTATTATAACACACACTTCTTATGGTACACCCGTTTGCGTCTATCTATGTGTGTCCCTGCCTTCATCCGGGTATGTATATGCAAATTTGCTTACGCGCGTGCAGAAGCGTAAAAAATGTGTTTCTTTCTATTTTATTATATTTCTTTCCTTGTTTGTATCAGAGACACGGAAACTTGAAGCGAAAAAAACATCCAAATTTTAGGGAAAATTCTTGTAGATGACGTTGTAATGTCCACTGGTAGTCCAAGGATAGGGTGCGCGTTGCTATCTTTAAGCAAACATTGTTTATTTTTTTGATTTTGCCGGTAGATTTATTGCTTGTCATGTATTTAGTGTGTTTTGCTTGTGTGAGAGACTTTCTTTTGTGTGGTTTACAAACTCGACCCGATCAGTGGTATGTTTCCATCTCCCTCTCTTTCTCTCTCTCTTTCTCTCTCTCTCTCTCTCTCTCTCTAAATAGTATTATACAATTCGACTAGTTATTTGTTGTACCGTACTCGTCTGGGCCGAATGTAGATACAAATGTATTTTTCGTAACTTCTCTGGTGTTATATTTGACTTTGCAAAGAAAGATCCTGTTTTGTGTATATTTTTGGTAATATCAATGAAATTCACATTGGTTGTATTGAAATAGATTAGTAGGCAGATATGTACACACTTGCTAATGGAACTATCTATACAAACATATATATATTTATATATATATATATATATATATATATATATATATATATATATATATATATATGTATATATATATGCAGGTAAGCTTTGTTTATGAATACGTTTTTTGTGTGTATGTGTGTGTAAGAAAGAGAGAGAGAGAGAGGAAGAAAGAGAGATAATGCGTGTGTTTGTGTACAGATGTTTTATCTATGAATAGATTTTTAAATGTATATATTTATACTTTTATACAAATTTGTGAGTGAGTATTTGAAAAGTAAATACATTGTAATCTTTACATGTAGATACATGTGTATATACACATAATTATTACACTTTATATATATATATATATATATATATATATATATATAGATTTATATTGACACGTAAATGTATTTATATATGATTATATACAGTCATATATGGAAAAATGTATCGGTATGTGTCGGCATGTGTTAAAATAGTGATATGTAGGTATGTATTTGTGTGTATACATAAGCGCATTCATGTATAAACATATATAAATATATATAGAGAGAGATACACGTACACACACCTATACATACATATGTGAGGTCCTGTGAGTTTTATGTCTCACACACGTAACGTTTGTGCACACGCAGTACCTTATCCAGGCGTGTACATCACAACCATCGCATATAATACTTTCGGTGAAAAAGTCTGCCTTACACAGACAGCAGCGGTAGTTGTAGTAGTAGTAGTGGTAGTGGTTGCAAAGTGGTAGTAGTAATAACAATAGTGAAAGTAGTAGTCATGAAGACAGTGGATAGACTTTTAATAGTAGTATTTGTAATGCCAGTAATAATAGTAGTAGTAGCACGGTTTGACTCCGTTCTCTCATTCTTCTGCCACTCTTACTTTGATTATATCCCTCTCTCACAGTAACCACTCCGTTTTAAAATATATTCTATCTACAAAGGACGGCTTCATCCTCTCTCAAAATCTGAAGTAAATCTCTCTATCTTTCCTTTTTTTTTTAAATTAATTTTCTTTTTTTCACTCTTTAGCTCCTCCTCTTCTCCAGCTCACTTTATTTACTCCCTAGCTTAAATTCTTACCGGGCTCTGCAACTGGGTTCTGATTGGTCGGCATGGCTTCATTCATAAGGAGAACAGTTCACTTCACAACAGAGGGGTACCTTCAGTTTGTCACTTATTCTTTTGTCAGTGTTATGTTAGAATCGATGACTCTCTCTCTCTCTCTCTCTCTTTCTCTTACACTCACTCACCTTTCCTGTTATTAAGTTTACCACCACTCTTTCTAAATCACTTGATCGATATCTTTATTTGTTTATCTCCGTATCGGTCGATCGATCTTCATTCTCTCTCAGTTTTTCTCTTTCACTCTCTTTTTCTCTCACTCAATGGTTTACTCATTTGTCCTTCACACCTCTTTCTTCTGTTTATTCCTTCTTCTCTTACAGAAAATGTTATTTAAAACTGCTGCATCGCCCTTTCTTCTCTTCCGCATTTTCACCTCATGTCGACTGTTTAACAACACAA
>OZ010584.1:49426380-49586380 GCA_963932145.1 Acanthosepion lycidas
ACCCTTATATATATATATATATATATATATATATATATATAAACACCATCGAATCTTGTAGCGTAATGATACTTCCAACACAATGTCGCAGTAATTAACTTGGAGCCTCTACTCGTTTACATGTTATAGTGCCAGAAATTGTCCAATTCCCTTGGCACTTCCCTTTTTGGGATGCCTTTGGCATCAGAGATTGACCCTGACCTTGATTCCCGATAAGTGCATTGGGTAAAGTATAGCCTGTAGGGGCGTCACCTGAAACTATACTTCGGTTAATTTGTCCTTCAGTTCACGTAAAGGGGCCACGAAGCGATCGTTAACACATTAGTTTCTTAGAACACTCATCTCAGCTCGGATATTTCATTTATATATTTTGCGTGAGTATTTGAATCCGAGACTGTTATGTTTGCATGATGTGTGTATTAGGTGTGTGCACGTTTGTGCGTGTGCACGTTTATGTGCGCTTTTGAGAGCTTTGTTGAGTTCGCGCACACTTTGACAGTCTAACGACCACACACAGCACACCCACTGGCACATACGTATTCCTATATACAAATATATCTCATTGATTGTTACACTCTTATATTATTATAATAGGTTAAAACAAGATTAATTTATGTCTACATATTAGTAAGGCCTGATAGTATATGAAGCCCAAAGCTTCTAAAATAATAATGCTATGATTCTAACTCGTTTAATATGGCTGATGTAAATTCCTATTTTAAATTTATAATGTTGTTTGCTACTTATTCTGATCGTTTTATTTATGCCATATAATCTGTAGTTACTAATATTCACCGAAGCACCGTACCTAACCTCTTTGCTTTTTGTTCCTCTCTACTTCTATCTTCTTTTCTTTCTACTTCAGGCATAAGAAAAAATTTGCTAAAAAATTGTATTATCTGTTTTCATTAACATCCGATTTGTATCTACGCTAATTGACCTAAGTAAACACCGCAAGAAAATTAAATTACTTGTAATACAAGCTTCAATGATCTTTTTAACTTAACAAATCAACGGAATTCAATCAGAAGTACTTATTTAAAATGTATTTGCAAGAAATTGCATTCAAAGATGTGGTGACTGGAGTGAAGAACCTCTAATTGAGATCTAAAATTATTTTGGGATACCAAGAAAAGTTAAACTAAAATATAAACCAGGAAATGATGAAGAAAGGAAAGTGCAAATTTAAAGCAACCAACTGCACTTATATCAACAATTAGAAGTTGACTCTTAAGACAGATGAACAAAATGGGCGAGAAAGACAGATGAACAAGTAGGAGAAATAGATTGGTGGACAAATTGGTCTAGAGGGGTTAATGGATAGAAGGTGAGAATTAAATAGTGTGGAAGAGAAGAAAACGGTCTTAGAGGGGTTAATGGATGAAAGGAGAAAATGAAAGGATGTAGAAGGGAGTGCGTGGACAAACGGGCCAAGGAAGATTAATGGATATGAAGAAAGAGTGAAAGAGAGAGGGAGAGGACGAAAAAAGAGGGATAGAGAATGGATTCTCATAAAAGAAGAAAGAAAAGAAGGCGTAGAGATGGGAAGAAAGAGAAGAAAAGGGATAAACGAAATGGAGAGAGGGGAGGGATGCAGAATAAAAATACTGACTGACATGTTTAATGGTTAGATGGAAAGAATGAGAGAGAGATGAAAGATGGGAGAGGAGAGAGAGGTGAACAGCCTAAGTGTAAGGGTCAAATGTGTAGAAGGAAGGGAGATAAAGAAAAGGAATAAACGTGTCAGATCTATCAATAATCGAAAAATGATGGAGATAGGTGTCTGATTAAAAAAGCATATTTCATTTTATATTTCTTATTCCTTGTTTTTCAATTCACACGCTTTCATTCATGACCATCCACGCATCTTTAGTAGATGCAAATAAATTTAAGCAAAATACGATATTTGTCAAATATTGTGTGATATACATATAACGAAATAATTGCTTCTTTTCTTTCTGTATAATTAAGTTTTATTCCTTATTTTGTTTTATTCCTACAACTCAACAAGAGACACGTAAACCCCTCAACCTACCTTTCTAAGATATTCGCTGTATTTGTAGAGTGGAATCTTTCCTTTTCGAACACTCTCTGGACATTTTAGCTCCCTGCAAATCTAATCGTAATTCTTCAACCTCCATCTCTGAATTCTCCATTCCTGCCTATTTTCCTCTCTTTAGGAAGGACGCTAATGTTTGCATGCATAGTCTAGGTGTTTATGTTCAGTAACATCTTTTGGCAAGGAAAATTTCTCTTGAGTCCCCAGACCATTCTTACATGTGCCTCCGTCTTTACTAAACTCAGTCTGCTTTCTCTTCTTTCTTTCTCGTTCCCTTTCCTCTCAGGATTGTTGCGTGCTGGATATTTCTAATAATATAGATAAGTCTCTGACTCTACACCCGTTTGCGAAAATAAGAAACTACGCTACACGGAACAAAATGTTGTAATATATCTGAAAGGAAATCTGAATATAATATACAACGATTCTTCTTCTGTGTCTTTCAGGACGTGGCCGACTATGGCAAAACCTCAATATATTGTGGCCCTTATCAGTTTTTCTCACTTTTCTAAACCACCCGATCCGCCTTCCGCCATCCATTCACACAAACTAGTCAAAGTAGATACCACGCTGCCTTTCGCTATCTCTATTGTCCTCAAAATGCTCCTTCCTCTTTATGTTTCAAAGAAATTTCGGCTGTTTCTTCTCGATTCTGTAGCCATTTTCTTAAAAAATTTCTCATTGCTTACTTGCTCCGTCCATGAAATTCTTAGTTACTTTTGTAGAACCACATTTTTGTTGCCTACATTTTTGCTCAACCTTCGGGAGATTGTATAGCATTCATCGCCAGATAATAGGATGAATAACACATTGAAATCTAGCCTGCTTTCCCTTTTTTCTAACGATGTTTTCTTGGCACTTTGCTTAGGTTTTGGAAGACATCTTTCACTAGTCCAATTACTGTTCAGATTGCGCTGTCACATTTTTCATTTTCTGTTTAAACACTTCCCAGATATTCAAACTTTTGCAGTTGTTTGCTGGTAGCATCTCCAATTTGTAACTCACATTTTGAAATTTTCTCTTGCTGATAACAGGACTTTCTTTCTTCTAGCAGTTGATGGTTCCTCCTTTTTTTTCTCGCTTTCTTTTACTACCGTGTCTAGTAGGTCTCACTAAAAATATAACCATAAATCAAAACAAAATAAATACAGGAAAATAAACTGAAAATATTTTCTAGCGTAAACAATATTGTCCCTGAAGACAGGACTAAATACCTTGTTTTTGAAGTAGAACTAATTTTCACCGGATAAGCTTAAATTTTATCGAAGACAGTTTATACAAGGAACCTGAGCTTCAATTAATTAGCGATTAAGTTACAGGAGTTCGTTAAAGCAATAACACCCTTCACTCACCAAAATAATTTCTCCAATACTAGGACAGGGGTGGGGAATGATGCTGTTTTTATATTTTTAATTTTTAAGAGTAAATACATGAAAATAATATCTTGTTTTACCTTGTTGCATAAAATACTTGAATAATTTTTGTTTATACAAAGACAATGTATGTGGTGAATTTTTATTTACAAATGTCTGAGGATTTTTATTTAAAATTATATCTTTTATGAGATAATAAAAGAGAGAAAATCTAAGCTTTTTCCATTTTCATTAGGATTTGACGAACATTTCTGTTTTAATCGCTGTGATGAATTGAATACACAGTATTTCAGATATAAGGGTTAAATATTCTGTGTAGATGCCTAGTTTTAAACTAAAGTTTAATAAAAAAAAAAAAGACATCACATTGCCAGGCTAAGGGACAATTTATTATCCAATTAGATCAAATCTGACACATAAAAAATTATAAATGTTGTCACTGTATCAAATAGACAGTTATGTGCCATACGTGACACACACTTAGGCGATCATGTATCTTTTGATACATGACTGACGAGGCAGATTTTTTTCCCGCAGTAGGTTGTCATTCTTTTCTGCGGTAGACCAATTTGCCATCCGAGGCTATAGAACCCGGTCTGTACTGCTATTTATCCATAGCTGGGAGAGAAGAGGAGGGTTCTTGCCCTTCCCAAGGGTATTAGCAATTAAGTGAATGTAATGGATTCGACTAGAATTCGAACTCCGACTCATCAATCCGAGCCGCTATCCATTACTCCACTGTGCCTCCCAAATATCAAATAGTACTGTTATTTAATCAAGTGATTTCTTTTATTTCTCACAGCGTAAACCATAGATTTGCTTACTACCAATATCATCTTCTTTTATATCAGCCGGTACGGAATGATTGGTGTGTAATTTTATAAGCCATTGCTAATGAGTTGAATTCTCACTTAGTGTTCTATATTTGATATTATCCAAGAAATACGCAGTAATAAAAATTCATGGCCGTTAGGTTACTTTATTCACTTTGATCAGATTCCAAGCAATTTGAAGGAAAACTGACCAAATTTTTGGTGCAAATTTTAGGAAAGAAAACAGTAAATAAGTACGAATAAATAAACATGAATAAAACGAACTTAAAAAAGAAAAAAAAAAATCACTATGAGACTCTATATGTTTGTTGGCAGATTTACAGCTTTAGGTTGTGACATGGATTTGCGGTTTTACCATTCACAAGATTCTGATAATTTTTACCTGTTCTTAAGACTCGGCCGCACTTAAATGAATAAACTTGGTGGAAATAAAAGCAAAAAGAAGGTGAAAAATAAGAATGATAGAAGAAGGAATAACAAATTTGAAAACATAAGAAAAAAAGAAAGGATGTTTGTAAAAAAAAATAATTTCAGTAGAAAATCTAAATAGGAAACAGGAATTATAGAATGGTATTTTAATGTGGACAATGGTCGTGTAGATCTTAAATCTTCTCACTCTTTATTTTTCTAACGATGTTTTTAAAACTATGGTATTTCAGCCGAAGATCGTTTTTTCTATAGGTAAACATTCATTGTAAAGGTGTTCAAAGCGCATTTTCCACCATCTTTGAAAGAGAGGGCGCAAGAGAAAGAAGAAATACTAATTCTCCAAATTGTTAATGAAAATCTTTCATTTTTTCGAAACAAAAACCAACAAAAAACGAAAATTTTGATGGTGAGTGATTTGCGTTAGACGACTTATGAATGTGTATGGTTCAGTTAGTTTTTAAATTTTTTTAAATCGTTTCACCCTAATCAAGATGATAAGACCACTGAAGGCGAAAGAGAATGAGAATATTTTAAGAGGAGGAACTAAAAACCCAATTCTAAACAAGACGCAAACAAGCGATAAGGAGTGTGAACCGGACGATAGTCGAAGAAAATGAATTTTAAATATATCCAATTTTACAAAGGCACGAAACATCTTAGATGTTGATATCAATATAAAACATTCTCATTAAAACTCAAAATGAAATATTTGAAATACAAAAAATCATTCAAACTGATCAAATCTGTATTGTATGTATATATGTCTCCGGAGTTTCTGAAAAAAGAAAGTGAAAAGAAAACCATTATAACAGTTTTACAATAAAACCATATTTATTTTGAATCAACATCATCCGTGGTATTTTATACACTCTATTTGAACCTATATGCATACATAGACGAGGGTACATTTTCAAATTTAACTACCCGGCAACAATGACGAATCCAGCCTCCATTTTGGTTGTAGACTGATTTTCGGATTTTAGGTTGAAGAGCTTTAAAGAATATAAAGCAAGCGAGAACAAAAGCGGGATAAAAAGCTTTGTTAAAACAGCGAGGTAGAGATAGGTCTACTGAATAGAAAATGGAAAATACAGGAAAATGTATCCAATGCAACTGATGAAATAGACCCAAACTAGTGAAGATTTTTTTTTTTTTTGGAAGGTCTTAACTGATTATATCTGCAAAATCCAGTAGGCTTTTAATCAAGATATATAATATCACATGGTATCATTTATTTAGTTGAAAGAGAAATACGACTGAATCTCTAGTAATTAAATCTTATTTTTATACTTAGCATGTATCGTCGTGTCTTAAAATTCAAATGTAAATTGGAGCTAGAAATCGAAGTCCAACTGGCTTGTAATTAAGTTAGATACAAGAGAAACGAGTACACAAAACTTTTTGACATTAATTAAATCAAGCCACGAATGAAAACGTGTTAAAATGTTTGTAGCTGTGAAAATTAAATGATATTCAACAGATTTAGTCAGCACAGATAAAATACTTTGTAGAGTAAATAACATGAAAAGGGATTCTTCACATTTCAAATCAATGAATTAAATTTTATATCACAAGTAACGTATACAAAAATATACTTCTGAAAAAAAAATCTTTGTGGTAAAAAAAGAGTAAACATAAATATCGTTTGAGTTTAATGTTCCATTCAAGTAAAAGTCCTTTTGTAACTAAGAGTTCGCTGAAAATGTTGTTGTATATGGGTCAGTTTATGAAAGATTTCTTTTTTTATAGAAGAAGGGTAGGGTAAAAGGAAATCAACCAACTGCCACTAATCATGAGTTACAATAAGACTTTTAAAACATAACAGTTGCGGGTAACAAAAGGAATATGCTGGCCGAACAGTGTGAGTAAGAGAGTAAAATAACCTGATCACTCGATGATGTGTCCGCTTTGTCGGTAGTATTTTGTTTTTGTGTAATCTGATTGACTCGTCTAAGCTCCGAAAATTAAGTTATACGTATTCTGATTGGTTTTACATGGTATGCTTATGTCTATACTCGCGCGACTGGAGGTCAGGTAAGTGCTGTTTAGTGATTCCTCTCACAAAAAATAGTGAGAAGATGATGGCTGGATATGAATTTATTCGTGTGACTGGATGATAAAGACGAATGCAGATATGTTTTTTTTAGTTTTGATTTTAGAAGCGATAAAATTGAAGATACGAAAGTTTACTTTAGGTAAATAAATAAATTGTATTACACTGTCATTGTAAGGTTGTAAAATAATTTCGACGTAAAATTCAAAGAGAAATCATGAGTAGTGTGCGTTCTAGGGTTTAAAATCTAAAATAAATAATACGATAGAAACAGTATTTTAAAAAGTTGAGGTTTTCGAGTTAAATAAAAATTTGACAGTTACTGACAGAGTTGACGATCGTTGTCTTTGCGTAATCAAGCTTCCAAATAGAAGAATATTAAAATCGCAGTGTAGTTTGAAAAATAAAAAAAAAATAAAAAGCTTACCTCATGGACGTCCGTACGTAAAAATATATTTATTACTGCATATAACATACAATAATTTTGGCACATTGCCAAAAATGGAAGAGGGAGAGGCTGGTTTTCGCTAACTATCCTATTCCTAGTTAATTACGATCACGACCCATTCATCCAATACAATTGTTCCATTTACCACAAGAACTCATTCATCACCATTCAATCCTACATATACCACAATACCACATACTCACCATGGGAACCTACAAAAACATCCCATAATATAAAAATTTTAAATTCATAAATACAAAATATATAAAAATCTCATGAAGCATGAAATGAGTGAGGATGGAATGAACCCCCAAAACAAACTAAAATTGGAACAAAAAGAAACTAAAATAAAACAAATGTTAGTAAGAGCCGTCCACACCTCAAAATAAACTGCGTGGCTGCTGTATTCTGCCGATAGACAGAATCAAGTAGCACACTCACTATGGGAAAAATAAAGTCTGATCAAACTGGGGAGGCTTGGAATCTCGACATGGTTCAAAAGAGTGCCGGGAACTTATTCACATTAACTAGGCAAATCAAGCTTAACCAGTGGGAGGCATCACAGGAAACTGCCCCGTTGTGACCAAGTGGACTTAAAAAAGAAACTCAATGTTAGCCCCTTTCACACAAACCAAACTCGCTATTTTTACGGACCGTTCGCTGAAATCTGTCGATATCAAACGCTTTCTATCAGTTCTGATCTTCACTTTCAGCTGATGTTGAAAGAATCTGACCAGATCCTGATGAGAATAGCGATCGTATCGCAAGATTCCCTCCATCCGCGACGTTCAATTCACTATTCGCGCCACGGCTAGCAGCGTCAGAAACATCATCCGTTTTTACCCAGAAAACGGGGGCGACACATTATCGCACACCTATGTGACAACAATGAGCACGAGAACATCGGGAGCGATACGAGGCGTCAACTCGCCGACATAATGAGCCCCATCTGAGGAACCTGTCATTGAGAGATAGCACGTTCCGAATCAATCACAACGTAAGCGAAAACTCAGGGTTAATGAGGTAACTCGCCGGGAAATTTCTTGGGTCTTCAATTGACACCCCGCCGACCGAAGTCATTTTAAAGAAGGGCTTTAGAAGAACTTTTTGTTGCGAGGAAAGGCTTCGCTTCATAGTCTTCCTGTCTACTTGACATGTCTTTACGCCTCTAGGGAATGGCTTCTTTTTTTGGGGGAAGTACTAGGAGGTGTGGAGTTGGTGGGGTAGCGTCAGAAGGAGGGGTGTTGGAAGGAAGGGTGTTGGGAGGAGGCGTGTTTGGAACGGGTTTTATTAAGGGAGGGCTTTTGGCTGGTGGAGTGTTGGGAAGTGGGGAAAGTGGAGCCCTAATAGAGGAACAAGAAAGGCTCCTTTCCATTTTTTTTGACTGGGGAAGCGGGGACTGAGTTGGACTTGGTTTTGTCCAAGGCCTACTCCGCCCTGCTTCGACCAGCCCATTATTCTTTTTTGGACACTTTTTTCTCTTCCTCCTCTCTCCCTCATTTTACAGAGGCAGACCGTGGTGGGGGCATCTCCTCCATTTCCACTTCCTGATGCTGCTTCTGTTTAGGGTACCTATGCTACATCTCTTACGGCTTTTCCTTCTGCTGCCTTTGCTGACACTCCTGCTCCAATTGGGGCTTCTTCTGTTCGCACTTTTGTTGCTGATGATGCTGGTCGTGTTTCTTCTTCTGCAGAGGCTCTTTTTTCTTTGTCTCCTTTGGGACATCTTTTTGATGTGAAGGGGATGTAACTTTTGTTCCATACTTCACCACTTCCGTCCATTCTCCAGGACCATTTTTTTGTTACTTTGGCACTTGTGTCAGTGGTTTCCTTGGTCGTTGTATTTTCCGGTTGTTGTTCCGGTCTCTTCCCAGGACACGTTTTGGATAGATGGCCGGCAGCTCCACAAGACCAACAGAGAGGACGTCGACCTTCAACAGTCATGTAGATGGGACGTCCTTCACAAGTAAGTACATTTGGCATATCCAAAGATCTTTTTTTACTGTTAACAGTTAGCATGAATTTCCCGTCTTCAGTACCTGTCACGGCCTTACTTTTGACGGCTGAAACACTGGCCACCTCGCCAAATTTAGAAAAGAAAATTCCCAAGTGGTCTAATGAAGTTAACAACGGAACTCCATGCAAGATTACTTTTTTTTCCTTGTTCCAAGGTACTCCGTTTGGAGCCTCACTGACTTAGTTGTCAATATGCTCCCAGCCAGTCACTTAGCTGCGTTCTCTGATGCCAGCAGGATATCCCACATAGCTTTACTTCTTCGGGCTAAAACTTTAGCCGCAATGTTCAAGCTTTTAATAGCTTCCTCCATTATTTCCCTGTTAACTCCAATCAGTTTGCGAGTCTTGACATCTGTAGTTACCAAGGAGGTAGTTTTGATGTTCACCGCTTCTAATAGAGATGCCACAGGTACCAATTCATTTTCCTTCACAAAACTTTCAAACTTCTCAGAGAGTCCCTTATAATATTCGTTTCCTTTTTGAGCTGGTTTATCACCTGTCCACACCAAAGGGGTTGCTGGCGTGGGTGTCTCCTCTTGGAGTTGGGACTGCGCCATAGTGTTGGCACTGCCACAACACCGGTTGGAGGCACCGGTCAAACACAAAAAAGAAGTCACAGAAAACAATCTAGGAACAATGGATACAAAACAGCAATTAAAAGACGTAACCACAATTACTTTGAGACAAAGTAACGCACGAAAATTTCAAAGGAATAACCGACGTAGAGACTGACATACAATGAACGCAGTAGCCAAAAATCCAACGCGGTAACCAAAATACACGAATTTTGCTCCAACGTCCGTACGTAAAAAGGATCTAGTGGGGAAGCCATATTGTTTTTATGCTGAGAAATTAACGCAAACTCACGGCGAACATGAGATTTGAGAGAATATAAATATGCAGTGTACGAAAGACGTGGGTGGGGTAATGAAGCTTGGTCTAAAGACGACCAGACAATACGACAAATACATCTACTCTTTGTCACTCAAGGAATTTAGGCCAGTCTCTTGAATTTAAACTACAAGCTATTTCGGCTTATATATGTGTTATAAGCGCCGTGAATATATGGAGGGGTAACCGTCGATATGGTGAAAATGTTCAATGGCAAAGGTGATTTGATGGCCTGGTTGGCGAAAATGAAATTGGTGGCGAGACTGCAAAAATCCACGACCTCACAAGCTTTATGTCCCTGTTTTTAGAAGGAGACGCCCTGGCCTTATTTCTCCAGTTGACCGAAGAGGATCAACAAAGATGCAAAGTAAATAGAGGCTAAGTTAAAAACAGCCTTTACGGACGGAGTTTTTTCTGCATATGCAAAGCTAGTGAAAATGCGGTGGAGCGGCGAAGCCGTTGATGTGTATGCAACGAAAATACAAAGACTAGCGGAAGTAGCAGTGTTTGAAGGAAGTGGACAAGAACAGATCATGAAGCTCATTTTTGACAATGGGTTCCGGGAAAGTATTTCGGTGCCACTACAGCAGTTGCCAAATGTGGAGAAAATGGAACTAAGTTGAATAATTTCAACTGCCAGGGTGCTTACAGCCACATGGAGACCAGAAGTGGTAGCGGTCGCAGAACGAGAACCTAAACAGCGTGATGGAAGACTAAGAGTGATCAAACCGTTTAGTGGCAAACATTATAACTGCAAGGGTCCTCACTTGTTGAGAGACTGTAGGGAACCAATCAAGGTGACCTACTATGGATGCGGTGAGCCGGGTTATTATGTAAAACACTGTCCACAGGGAAAAAGAACAGAGGGCAACCGGTGTGCTAGCAGTTGCCCCTTCAAATCAGCAATGGTGCAAACCAGAACACTACCAACAATAGAAGCGCTAATAGAAGGCAGGAGAGCAAGGGCCCCGATTGATACTGGCTGCACCGCAACGTTAATCCGGTTGGGTCTTTTGGCTGATTGTAAGAGTACAAGTACTGTAAAAGCAGTGGATGGACGGAAGGTTGTGTGCAGAATGATCAGCACAGGGACGTTGGAGGTATGTGGACAGTTACTGAGAATCGAGGCAATTGTGATGGAAAAGATCATCGACGGCGTTGACGTCATTGTGGGAATGGATGTTATCCGCCAGCTTGTAGGGGTTACCGTCTACAAAAATGGGACGGTGGAGTTCAGAGGAGGATATTGTGCTAGGAATATACAACCAAACGGCAGGAGTAGCAAAAAAAAAAAAAAAAAAAAAATCTATGCGAAGTGTTAGATAAGGACTTTGGTGCAAAATTTGATGGAGAGAAGTGGACCGTGTCATGGAAATGGATTTCAGAACCCCCGATATTAAAAAACAATATTAATCACTACCATGCTCAACTGAGTAAGGTAAGTAGGTCGAGTTCGACAGTGAAGTTAAACGGTGGATTGAGGAAGGATGTTCAGACGGGAATGCTACCCTTACTGGCAGTGAAACAACCCACAAAAAACAAGATCAGGCCAGTTCTCAATTACCGGGAACTAAATAAATACATTATGTGTTATTCTAGTGGGGATGCAATTGACTGTGGAGAACCAATGAGGAAGTGGAGGCAAATGACAAAAACTGTTGATCTAAGGTCCGCATGTTTGCAAATACATGCCAGGAGTTATCTGTGGAAGTACCATTTAGTTTCGGTACGAGAGACAGACCTATTGTTTAACTAGGTTGGGGTTCGGACTAAATGTAGCCCCGAAGATTATGTCCAAATTACTAAAAACTGTGCGAAAAAAAAGTTGGAGTTAATCGGCTTACAATGCGAAGACATTTTTAAATTAAAATTTCATTCTGGATCTGCTACTGACTTCTACAAGAAATATGTCTTATCAAGCGGAAAATATAAAAGTCTTGAATAATGCGAAAATTATGGTATCATTATTTAGAAGTACATATGCTTGTGAACAACCATTGATGAAAAAGAAATATACTATAAAACGTTTAAGAACAAGGTTGAGTGATGGCATCTTGGATTATATTGTACCCCTGTCATCAAAAAATATTTCACCTGATGTAGAAACAAGTGTCGATTTAAATAATTTACCATTTCTAACTGTATTTTCGTTTGTAGTAAGGAATTTGCATTCTTTGTGATTGTGTTAATTGTTATCCTGTTATTCCTGCAGTAAAATAAGGAACCTTGTTTAAATTAAACATTAACTTTGTTGTTTTTTCTTTAAACCTCAAGACCAAGGTTGCCTGCTAGTCGGAGCGGTCTGAGATCGAACAATTTATAGCACATTTGATATTATGGACCTCCTCCGATACACTGCATCGCTGTCTGGCCAGCTCCCTCGAAAAGGTTGTCGACCTCTGGTCTAATGGGGAGAAATTGCCAACCCCTTTAACCTTGTTTTTTCAGGGCAGGAAAACTAGTGGAAAATATAAATCTGATTGAGCCACAATACAGGATATATTTAAATGAAGTCCCTTATTCGGATGGCCCTGTGCATAACCTTATTTCTTTCGGAATATGTAATCTGAGAAAACATATATTGAGGGTTCAAATCTTGATAAAATAACATTTTGTACCAACTCTCTAAGCATAGAGACACCAGCATTGTATTCTTACTTTCTAAGTTATGCAATATCTAAGCTGATAAATATCAATGATATAATTTATGGTTGGTATGAAACAAAAAAAAAATGTTATTTTGTCTTTATTTGATATTGTTGTTTGTTTTCTACTCTTGAGTACTGTTTCTGATGAGAAAGATAAATAATTTCAAAACTCTTTTGTTTCTAATGACCAAAATGATTTGAAAATTTATTTGTCAGAATCAATGCTAGATGAACATTTTCTCAACATCATTCCTCCTTTATCATTCTTGCATTCGGCCCGTCTTTCAGATAAGCATCTGTAAAGTATGTACATAATCGATTCATTCATACACGCATATACGCGCACGCACACAAATACATATATATATATATATGGGGAGAGAGAGAGGAAGAGATGGAGATTTGCTAAACTGTGACACTTTTTGTAGTAAATATATATGTGTGTGTGTATACCTAGTGTAACAGCAAAATTGTCAAAATAGTGTTACACCATAATTGGCGACCAAACAAAATGTTTAATATCTAAAAAAACCCACTGGAAACAATATACAAATTGATGTGAAACACTTTTTGCGATCTAATGATTCCTTCAGGAAGTAATTGTCACTGTTGCTAAAACATGCCACTATGATCCAATGACTAAACAGTAATTTATCCATCAGTAACACATGCATTCTTCACGACAGAAGAAATTCTTGATCCAAGATACGCAGGTTAGGCTATGGCTAGGTATTATTGTGGGGATAAAGTAATATTTTGATAACAGAGTATCTTTAAATAAGTCAAACTTTTAATGCCGTATCGATTAAAAGAATAACGTAAACGGAAGCAGTAGAAATGTTTTTCATTGCAGGACAATATATGTGTTTACAGGGCTGGTAGCATTATAAATATATTAAAGAACTTGAGGTTTTAGATAAAAGAATGTACAGTTCTAATTATTTTCTGCCTAGAAACCTTAAAAAGAACTTCCAAAGTCTAAAAATTACGAATGCTTCTGGGATGATACAACTAGGCTGCACAGAAGAAGAAGAAGAAGTCAGTTAAGTCAAACACATGGGTCTGTTCTCGGTAACTAGGATGTCCTCTGTATTCATTGAGTGTAAAACCTTGGATGATTTGAGGTGAGACACATTTTACAGGAATACCTTTCCACATACTAGTAATAGGTAATAATAAATTTAATCCTGCCAAATAGGTAGAAATTTGTCACTCGTTTAGGTTTTTGCGGAAAGTGAAAGCTGACGACTATTATTTTATTCTCGTAATCCGGTTTCCATCGGCAATGATTGTAAAAAAATGTTGTTTTTCTGTGTCGAGCAAGAGAAGAAAAAAAGAAAACAACTAATGTATAAACGTTGACCAGTGTTCCTTTCAGTGCATTCAAGTGGAACCCATTTTCATAGGTGCAGACTATTTTCTGAGGCTAGTAAACAGCGTAATACAATTGACTGACTGCATAGGCAATAAAGAGCTAAGTAAAGTTCGAAGATAATTCTCAGGCCTCCGCGTAAAATTTTGCAGAAAATGGAGCTGGGGAATTTTGAATTAACCTAATTGAATATACAATATTTACCGAAGTTAATAGAATAATATGTCAGAACTTTTAGCATTCAATAGCAGGGACACTTGGCACAGCCAGGGGGAACTTAAAATATAATAACACATGATAAATATGTTTGCTTTTTCGCATATTTCTTCTTATCAAATATAATAAATGAAAAATTACTATTTACAGAATTTACGCATGCGCATGATGCCGACACATAAAAACAATTTGATGCTCCAAAACAAAGCAATTTATATTGACGATCAGTTTGACAGAGCTTCTGGATATACAACACTATTGGTTCTCTTCCAGTATGAAGGAATATTTGCTTATTCAATCCTAGAACAACTAACATAGAAATGGACATAGAAAAGAGATGTAACACTAGTGAATTTGGGGGATTATCTGTATGTCTTGATGGTAATCTTGTTAAAGCAAAGTCTCACCGGAAATTATAGTCACGGATTTTCTAAATCAAATCCTCCTTTTTGCCTATTTCATTTCGGACATTTTTTCTTGATAACACGCGAGAAGTTACCTGACAGCTACGAATATTTCACTACGTAAATTTGAAGGGTTGAGATTATAGAGAAATATTAGTGTCGGGAGCATCTTAAATGTCGGGAGGAAAATCATGCTGACGCAATGGTTGAAATTATAAGATTTTAAACGAATATAAAAATTATTAAAATCTGTTTAATAATTTCTGAGCACAATTAGGATTTAAACAGACTCCAGTTTATCTTAACGATTGCATTATTCCCCAGATCCATTGTTAATTTATCTGGTTTTGGAAGATTTTCGCAAAAACAAGCTTAATCCTGAAATGTACCCTCCAGTAGTTTACATTGACGTTGAAGGTCGAACTTTATCATATTTGTCCTAACATCTGTGAGATCAGAAAGTTTTAATGTCAATATCTCAGGTCATTTTTTACTATAAATTGCTTCTTTTGGCTAGAAATAGCGAGCTATGCTCTTTGATGGTCTACGAGGTCAATCTCATATTCTTGAGGCCTTGTGATTATCCATGGAAAAAAAAAATGAGTGCCTAACGATATTTTTCATTTGTCTGTGATGCCCAAAGACGCACACACACACATATACAGGCAAACATACCTACGTACACACAGACGCGAATGTATACACCCCGCACATAATATATATATATACATATATATACGTACATATATATATATATATATATATATATATATATATATATATATATATATATATATATATGTATGTATATATATATATATATATATATATATATATATATATATATATATATATATATATATATATTGAAATAATAAGAAAGAACAGCAATCTTTATAATCCGGTGTTCTGAGCAGTTATTTTTAATAAAAGCAGTGCTCAATACAAACAGTAGAGCAAAATATTATAATTATTTTCTTTTTATAAATATATTCCATCGCGACACAGAAAATTTCTACGTTTCAAAACTGAAACTAAATGTATAAATTTAATTATAAAAATTAAACTTATAATCCATACTCTAGTTCCATTGTCAAGCGATGTTAGGAATAAACTTTCAAAGAAATTTACTTAATTTATAAGCACAGACAATATTGATATTATGAGTTGTTAAGATTAAGGAAAATCTATTTTAATTTAGGAGTGGTTGGGTTTTAATTTCCCTAGACAGCTATATATATATAAACCAATAAAACACCAACAGTAAAATGGAAATTGAAAAGAAAATCTAGATTTTGTAGATCATCAAATGACCAATGTCCTTTGTGCATTCATGAAAAATTATACATTACTAAGGTTCTGAAAAATAAAAATTTACTAAATCAAAAAAATGAAATAGCTATTTTTTGTAGGCACAGTCAAATGTTTACCTTAACTAATAATTAATTTCGAAAAAATAAAATAAAGAATAGAGATGAAACATACATTTTTATATTTGTTCTTTAATTTGTAATTAAATTCTAATATATTTATTTGTAAAAAAAAACCGTATTATCTATTAGTTATTATAAGGTCGAATTGTACTTTAAATCTTTATATGAATAAAATTTAATAGAATTTAAATTTTAAAAATATGTCTTGCACATATTTGAATGACCCTGAAAATCTTTGTGTATAAAAATATGAATTAAGCGGATCAATCAAAATACAAATTTTTATTTGTTATCATTGAAAACCTAGACGACTGACTGAATAACGGAAGTATACGGTTGTTGGCAGGCACCCCCACTCCACCTAAACTTAACCTGACATTTAAGTAACATATATTGGATACATAAGCTTTCTAGGGAAATTAAACCCAACTACCCCTTAAATTAAAATTTTCTGTATCGCGATGGAATCATATTTTTAAAAAAGAAAATAATTATGATATATATATATATATATATATATATATATATATATATATATATATATATATATATTTGCAAAATAGTTGAAATTAATATGCAAAGAAAGAAGTGATAATAAAAATTTGTATATGGAAGACCAACATATGATATATTTTAGTAATGTGATCCAAAAAATATAACATTTTAAATAAATAAAAGTTGTCGAAATCTGTTTAAATAATTCCTAAACATAATCAATAATAATCTGTCTTCGAATTCAAAGAAAGCCGAGTTTAATAAAATATTATCTAGAATTTTACCTTTTCAGCTCCAGTAACAATCATCTACAAAAAAGTTTTCCTTTTAATATCTGGTAAGAAATGAAATACAATTAATCAGATGATGTCTAATGCTTCAATCATGCAGAACTAGTTTTCTCAATACTTCGCAAATGTCTTACAATTGTTGAGTGATCGACACTAAATCAGCAATATTAACATTGAACATCTGAATCCAACAGAGGTTAGAAGTAATCACTTGCAAATTCTTGTGATTTAACGCTACATAATTTGTCTTCCAAGTCAAAATTACCATGTTTGAATTTCGCAAATCATTCATGAGATGTACGTTTCCTATTTAGCCTTTTGCATAGGCTTCATCTAATATTCCTGCCTGAAACAGTCTAGCTCAACACAAAAAATGTGTATTGGGCTCCGCTGTTATTTCTCTACTCGTAATACCAGATTTACAACGAGGGCGCTGGAGGCTTTTGTACACTCCTCATAGAAGAAGCTGATTCTACTTTGGATTTTATCAAAGATCTATAGATATATAGCAGGAGAATCATACGATATGTAGCAGAAATTCTAAGCATGGATGAATGTTAGACATAGATATGTAAGATAAGTTCTGGAGAGAAAAAATGTTGTCTAGCACGACATAGTGAACCAACTTACTTAACAGCCGAGCTAACAATTGATTTAATATAGTATTTTCACCTAATGTTAGTCGAGAACGTTAGTCCGAGAAGGCGCAATGAGTCACTTTCTTAGAGGTTAGTATTAGCCATACTGATAGCAGCCGTAAAGGGGTCTCTAATATGATTGATAGTGAGCAGTTTATTTTTGGAGACATTAGAATTAAGCAGTCCTTTATCCCTACTTAAATACAGAGCGAAGGTCGTTTTAGACATAATCTGCCAATTTGACCTCATCGGACTGATTAGAGTTACTATCGAGAAAACTAGTTGAGAACTGATGCCATCGGAAGGTCGTTAATATAAATTAAAAACAAAATAGGATAGAGTTCTTGGAGACACTTGCATTAGTACAAAAAGAGTTAGAAGAATGCCCGTTCAGGATAACATTCATTTTATGATTTGATAAATAAAAAAAAAAAAAAAAAAACTGAATCAGTTCAACTTCACCCTTGCTTTAAATATTGATGCGACATCTGGTCCGGGTCTCCTGCTATATATATATTTAGAGATTATTAATAAAAATCAAAGGAATGTGCTATATTATTGATCTTGAGCTGGAATTTCGGTTTCAGTTACTTACTCACAGCTGTAATGTAGCTTTCTATACCTTCTCTATAAATCTAAAATCACGGTAATTGTCCTGATGAACTTTTCTTTATGGTACCTAGACTTTATGAATTTAAGCGCAGATTGGCGGCGACGTCTCCTCATTATACTGTTCAAATGGATAGAGGTAACCGTAAGTTCTTTGCTAACAGTTTATTCTTTCGCACTTCTCGCTTGTGAAACTCTCTTCTGGCTTCCCAGTGAACATTGACCTTCAAAAAATTAAATTTAATGTCAATCATTATCTTCTATCTTCTTAATCCCTGTTCTTTTATTGTTTTTTTTGTCCTTAATAGTATTTTCTCATATTCTCTAACACTCAGTAACACTTGCATCTTAGTGTCTTTATTGCCTTACTTATGATGAAATGATTAAAAAATGTAATTTGCTTATGTATAGGCACACGTATCGTGTGTATCGTGTATATATATATATATATATATATATATATATATATATTTGGTAGAAAAATCGTGTTTTAGTTGTAAAAATTAAAACACCAATATTTTTTTCATATAAACTTCATTAAAGAAAATGCTACGAGTTCTTTTGTTTGGAAACAAAATGTACTGTAAAATTGATTTGTATTTATATCAACATAGTAAGTTAACTATTAAGGACACGGAAGCTGGCTAGCGCCTATTAAGAAAACATCAATTTTGAAATATTATGAACAATATTTCTCATCGCATAAGATTATTTAAAAGCATCTGTTCAAATGGTTTTGAGCGCTTATCGAGAAAAAGAGCAGTTGACTATTGTTAAGAATACATGCATATAGGAACACAAATATTAATGTTATTGATTTTAACTCCCTTGCTTTTGCCAAAAATTGTAAAACATTTAAAAAAATTTTCTCCAATGAATTGATATTTCGAATAACTAATCTAAATGAAGCCTGAGCCAGTATTGTAAAGCCGGTTATTATCCCATTTTAAAAATATTTTCTGGTATTTCATTTTCTTATTTCTGCTAAGCTACCAAAATCTATTAATTTTTTATTGTCTTCTTTCCTCTTTCCATCTCCATTCTACTTCATCCTTGATAACTGTCACCTGCAAACATCACACTCTTCTGTAAATCATGCCAAAATGAACGAATTACTAATAGCAGAAAAATAAATGATTTTATCTTATTATAAATGCATGAATTGTTGTCAAATTCACTATAAATGAGCCCCGTAAAGAATTTTATAGGATACAAACGTCACACTATCGTTTCCTCGACCAATGATATTGGCAAACTTCGAAACTAGAATGTGTAATTTTAATATTTATACCTTGACTTACTGGTTAGGATTGACTATTTTTTAGAGATCGCCTTCTTTCTGCAATTAGTCAGAATAAAGCCCGCATCTTCAATCTGGAATTCATGTTAATATTGTTTCAGATAATTGTTACTAGTAATTTTTCTTGTGGGTGCTTGGTCAAATAGACTTTTCTCCGTTGCTTTATTTTTAGCTAATAAAATGAAAAATCTGGAAAGTGTCATCTTTTTATGAGTGAAACCTGACTACCAAGAATGGTGCTTAGGAACAAACACCTATATGAGAGAGCGACGAAATGTTCTCGGTTGACTTACTTCCCAGTGTCTGGGCGTATTTTTGTTACTCTGCCTGTGTCACTAAACAAATATATCTAAAGTACAGACTAAATAAGGCACTAAATTTTCTGAAATTTGTGATTTTGGTTCACGCCTTTACTAAAAAAGGATCGGATATGTTAAATAATTGTCAGATTAAAAAAAATTACCTGATCTTCAACGTTGTCTAACAATGAAATTTTTGGATTAACTTCAGCTTGCTTAATGCTTCGCCGCTCATGTGAACCTCAACAGACAGTGAAGCCCATTCGAGGAGACACTGCGAAGAGCATTTGCAGTTAAAACACAGTCTCTTGCAACCTTTGTACCGACGGCAGATAATAGAAAGGTCACAACAGAACCAAAGATTTACCTTGCTAATCAAATAAACAAATTTTATCGAAACTCAAGTTTTAATATAGTGAGAGTAATTATGTTCTCTAGCATAAATATATTTTAGATTTCTTAAAATTGGAGTTCGTTCTTCCAAAAAGACTTCTCGTTGGAAGCAATCAGCCTCGTTACCATTACAGATGTTTGTCAATTTCCTTTTTCTCTTGGCGTGTGATACACACCTGAATGATCGTGTGAGTATTTGCATCTTCTGCAGTTATACACGTCTTTTCAGAAGAGTGCTTAATCTCTCATGGCGAAACCACCCAACTCTAGAAATGATATATGGTGACTTGCCGAGAGTACCAACTTTAGTTTGTAAGAGACGTGTCCAGTTCGCCGGGCATTGTGCACGTGCCACAGATGAACTTGTGTCATCATTTGTAATCTGGAGGCACCCATCATCTGACAATCGATCACGCAAGTTAACCTTTCCAGATAGGATAAAACGAGACACATTGATCCCTAAGGAAGATCTTTTAGGTGCTATGACAGATAGGGAATACTGAAGAGGTGTAGTGAGTTCAATCTCGGCTGAGGCCGCAAGATGATGATGAGGATAAGTATTTGCATAGTCATAATTCAATTCATTAAATCTTAAAATTACTTTTGTTTGAGGAGCGGTGTTTCATTTGTGTCTAATGAAGTGTATAAACTCTGTCTACCTTTTCTACTCCTGTGACTCGAAAGAAACAAAGAATTGGTAATATATTAAGCATTCGAAAGACTGACCAAGGAGCCATTACAAAAATACCTGGATACGTGCTACATTACAGAATATTTTATTCTGTTCTTATCTTGTTTTTTTTTTGTGGCGCAAATTTAAGTACATAGATTCAACATTTTCTTTATGGCACAGAAATTAAATTGATTTTTGTATTTAAAATTTTTCTTATCTGGAGAAAAGAATTCATTATCATTCTTTGAAAAAAAAATGGATATCGTTTAAATAAGGTACATATCACACATAGATGCCGATACAGTGAAAAGCCTGTTAAATTCGCTAATCATTCGTAATGAGTTTGGTTGTCAATTTTAGTTCGATAATTACGATATTATGCTGGTTATTATCAATAAATTAAAATGATGTAAATAACAAAAAGAAGAATAGGAAAATCTAGTTTGTTTAGAATGGACTGGAACTAAAATGTCTTTTTATTCATGTTTTGGATACAAGCAAAATTTGAACGACTTGGCGAAGAGTATAAGAAATTTACATTTAATCAGTTAATAGTTTTGTTTTATTTATTATAAAAATAATCAAATTTCATTAATGTCATAATTGAACGTAAAGTGTTCCTTAGTCGTGTTAACAAAAATGTTCATGCAAAACCATAAAAAATACAAAACATTAAAGATTTTTCATGCTTGTCTGTAGAACTAGCAATCTTGTCAATGTAACGTGCCATTTCAAAACACAAAATTAGTTAACTTTTCGTTTGGTTCTTGAGATGAGGAAATTCCACTGTACTTTGACACGAACCATTCGCATCTTTCATTGGATGTTATTATACGATCACCAATTCTCGTACCGGGTTGAACTTCCTTTTGCCTTCAGAAACGCATCAATTCTTTCTTCTTCAAAATTTCGGTCCATGCTGTTATCATGGCATCCCAGAATTCTTCCAGATTGGTCGGATGCACACCCAGGATTCAAATCTCGCTTCTAAAGTTTCTTTATGGTACGGGAATGCAGAGGCTAGTTTAACACAAAAAAACAACTCATTACTGAATTCCATGAACCAATCTATAAGTATTTTTTAATTTGGACACAATACAAAGTGCCCTTCAAAGAAATGGCTGCATCATAGATCACACACCAATTTAATTGGCTGATTCGAATTCTACGGTTTATCAAGCCTTTGCAGGTAATTTATAGCCGGAAAGTATTTTAGATTGCAAGAATCTAGACTACTCTCTATTAATCACCATAGAGATCCTTCCCTGCACCCCATTAGAATGTCTGATAGTCAACTTCTTGAGAGCAACTCCCTGCGCCTGCTCGGTCTCACGTTGACTACTGACCCGAGATGGAACAAATACATTGAGTCAATTGCTTCTTCCACCGCGCGGAAAGTTGGCTCTCCGTGCCGTGCCAGGAAATTTTTCTCCCCGGAATCGATGCTTCAAATATACAAATCAACCATTCGCCCTTGCATGGAGTATTGCTCCCATATATGGTCTGGGGCACCTTCCGTTTACCTCGGAGTTCTTGACAAGACCCAGAGACGGATATGTAATATAATTGGCCCTGATCTGGCGTCTCGTCTACAGTCACTCTCTCACAGACGCGCCGTCGCCTCTCTCTGTCTTTTTTATAAATACCTTCATGGTAATTGCTCCGATGAGCTGCTTTCACTGGTTCCCAGACTCCATGAATTCAAGCGCCCTACGAGCTGGCCTCCCGCTCTCACCCTTACACTGTAGAAACTACTAAATGAAGCCGTCTCTTCTACTCCAATAGCTTCATACCTCACACCTCTCGCCTGTGGAACACCCTTCCCAATTACTGTTTCCCTGAGAGCTATAATCTCCATCTATTCAAATGTAATGTCAATCGACATCCCCAGTTACCTTGATCTACCCACTATCCTTCTCCTCATTCTTCTTTCACTCCTATCTGCTCTTGCTCCAAATCTTCTGCAACCCCCTGTATCCTAATGGTTTCACGCCTTGCTCAGGGCGTAATGCTTAAAAAAATTTTTTTTTTTCAGATCATTATCAAGTCTTACTAATTAACCCATAACTGGGGAAGACGAAATAAATTACTACCTTTATCAAGGGTATCTGCTTATAAATGAATATTCTGAATCTAGCGGGAATTTGGACTCGGCTCTCCGATTTCCAATTCCGAGCCATTATCCATTAAACCACCCGCACATCCACAGTTAAAGCACCTGGTATTCTCATGTGGTCACCCATCTAGGTACAGACCAGGCTTTACGTATGACCGTAAATCTAGTCATAATTAAAGCCACGTGGTCAGTCATAATACATAGGTAGATTGCTCCCTTGAAACGATAAAAAGGATTCAAATTTTTGCCAAGTATATATTCCCCATAAAATTACACCACCAACAGGAGCTTGAACCATTGATACAAGGCAGGATAGACGCTTACGCTAAATTCTGGCTCAATCATCCGAATGTTGCAGATGAAATTTTACAATGTATGTGATCCTTAGTTAAATATACCTCAGTTACAGGAGAGGCGCTCGGTGTGGTGTTCCATTGCTGTAGCAAATCTGCTTTTATAGATGTTCTACTTTATATCTTCGTTTATAAAGTGGTATTTGAGCTACTGTTGTTTTCTAATCATTTTCAACCATTTCAGGCAATTCTTCCTCTTTCAACAACATGGGAATGCCATCCAAAGATGTGTCGCTAACTGTTTTTTCTAACCATTCTCTGCAAATCCCATAGATGGTTGTACGTGATAATCTTAGTAGATCAGCAGTTTTTAAATACACAGAACATCCGTATGTGACCAAAAATCATGCCACGTATAATGAAATACTTTTCTTTCTGATACTGATGCATGCAATGAAAATTTGCAGTTTAAATGCCTATCTCCATTAAATTGCGACACATCAATGTCTGATTAGAAATGTGTATTTGCTCACGTGTATTTATGTGGCGAGTGAGTAAAACTATAACTCTCAGATCCTCTTCAGTTAACCATTATTTTGAGCAGATAGGGGATATCTTGCATGAGTTGGTGATTGTTATTAAGGTCTCCTTATTATTGTTTAATGTCAATCAATGTTGATCAAGATTATATAGATTTCACGGGGTGAATAAAGGATTGAGTTTGCTTATAACACCTTACATCGCTTACATCCGTAATTCTGGCAGTGAGAAAACTACTTATATTCAGTTTGTGTACTGCAGGTAAAACGGTAAAATAAGATATGGTTAACAGAACTTGAAAATGGTGACACCGTCTCTTGTAGGAAGATCAAATATAGAGAAAATGAAACAGTGAAATCATGGAATATAAAGAATTTTCAGCATAAACAATTTTTCACTTGTACTATCTGCAATGGATGAATTGTTGTCTAAATTAGGCAAAAGTGAAAATAACACCATTTCATCTCAATAGATATATATTAGGTTGGTGCAAAAATAATGTCGTTTTCTCACATAGTAACATATGTGAGAAAGCGACATTATTTTTGCACCAACCTAATATATATACCAAAATTACACAAAATTATCTTGAAATACTAAAGAATAAATTTATTCAATAAAATCCCCATTGCCTTCAACCACGGACTCAAGACGACTTCGGAATCTCCTGCAACTTTTTGGGACGGTCTCCTTGTTTAACGTTGCCATAATCCGTGTCTTGAGTGCATCTTTGGTGCTACAAAGAATTTTCTTGATTTTTCGCTCAATTGCACCCCACACATAATAAACAAGAGGGTTTCAGTATAGGGAGTTAGGTTATGTAAGGGCTGATGTGGTCACAGAAATTGTTTGACAGCCATGATTGGACACTCCTGCTTGTGTGGTATGGTGGAGCGTCCTGTTGACAGATATAAAGTCATACAGCAGCCATCCTCTTGACCCGGTACAGCATTACCTCCTCAAGGCACTTGATGTAGACCTCCATGTTGTGTATGAGGCGCCGTGAAAAGATGAATGGAGGCATAACGCTACCATCATTTGTGATCACTCCAAACACTATGATGTTGACTGCAATGCAACTCTTTCAGAATCCTCTGCAATGTCCTTAAATTGGCACCTAAACACTCTGAAATGTTCGTATTGGAACTTCTGGCGCAAATGCCAAGCAGTACCACATGCCGTTTCCAAATTTCTGTCTGGATGAATTGCGTCAAGGTGCTCTCTTTCTCATAGACGGTGCCCAACTGACCTTAACATACTGCGTAGTCGACAAAATCAAAAAGAAATAACACGCATGCGCGAAATTAAAATAAAATGACAACAATTTACCCAACGCACCCTGTATATATGAAAATATATGTGGATATAAAGACGGTATAAAGATTTTTAAAGAAATGACGTAGATTAAGTAAATCATAATAAAGATAATATTTTTCTTCGCTTAATAGTTTGTCGTTTCTGTGATTTTTACTTTTTATATGTTGTAAAATAATTCAACCAAAATCTAAAAATGCAATTCTCAATTTGAGTGTATATACACTTGGTCAGATTTTATTATGTAAATCAATGTTTTCATAATAATATTGGAAAATTTCAAGGCGTATTTATATGCGCAAGATACTGTGAAAGTTTCAGTTTATGTTTATACACAGTAAACATCGGTATTAGGTTGGTGCAAAATTATGTCGTTTTCTCACATAGTAACATATGTTGTCAGGTTTCCTCATTTATTAGGTTGGTGCAAAATAATGTCGTTTTTTGACGTTCAACTTCAAAAGAAAAACGATATTATTTTTGCACCAACCTAATATAATAAAAAGGACAAAGTGTAATATAATTTTTATTTTATTTTCATTTATAAATTTAAAAAAATATATTTTCGATTAACAATAACCCATAAATGAATAAATTATTTTTATACATGTTAATATGGGCTCTTCAGTGTCCTAAAACCGACATTAATTTTTCATCCATTAATATTGCTAAAATTTCCTTTTTGCTTAATCATTTCACTGCTAGCAAGGTAGAGTAAAGCCATTCAGACACAAATATTACCGAGTGTAAAAGAATAAGAAAAAGAAAGAAAAAACATTATTAAGGAGAGAGAGATCAATAAAAGAAGCGGAGCGAAAAAAGACAGTAGATGACGATTGACACTGCATTTACATTTTTGAAGATCAAAGTTGAGTGGAAAGCATGGAGCCTGAAGAGAGTTCCACAAGCAAGAGGTGCAAGAGAAGAAACTGTTAGCATAGAACATGTGGTTACATCTAGCTTTTCCAAATTGAAGAGACCTTGCCCTTAATCTAGTACCATAGAGGAAAGTTCATCAGAACAATTAACATGAAAGTATTTATAGCAAAGGTATAGTGAATCTACATTATGATGATGGGAGAGTGACTGAAGCCGAGATGGCAGGTCAGGACCAATAACATTGCGGATTCTTATTTGGAATTTATCAATAATATATAGCAGGAACACCGGATCATATGTAGCAGTAATCTTTTAAACATGGAAGAATTATATTAAGACAGATTCTGGAGATAAAAAAAACTTCTAGATGACATAGGGAACCAACTAGAAAATGATTCAATATGAATATCAGGATGTTAACTTGAGAAAGTCAAACGAGTTACACTTCAGGAGGTTGGCGGCTGTCATGTTGATGGAAAGCAGAAAGGGGCCTCTCAGATGATTAAGAGAGAGAAGCTTTCATTTTGGAGGCGTTAAAATTAACAAGCCATTCCTTGCTCCATTTAACAGCAGATTGTAGACCAGCTGCCTATTTGACCTTATCTAACCGATCAAACTTAGTATTGAGACAGGAATAAATAGTTGTCATCAGCATAGATAGTGATTTGAAAACGGATAAAAATTAGGAACTATTTAGGTCCACTGATAGAGCCCTGGTTGATATCTACACTTATACAAAAAGATCTAGAAGAATGGCCGTTCACGACAACTTGCATTTCGCAATTTGATAAGAAAAATTGAATCAGTCAAAACTTCACCCAGAAATATCAGAGCCTATCAACTTGTGAATAAGACCTATTGAATACTCTCGAGATGTCCAAAGCAACAGCCCGAGGTTCACCGTTCTTACCTAAAGCTTGATACTCTTTCAGCAATAATCGTTAAGACATCAGCAGCTAACCTCGACAAGCTAAAGTCATATTGCTTTTCTGAATGAAGATGTGAGATGCTTATTCAATGTAGAGTTGATTAGGGCCTCTAGCAGTTTACCACAATAGGCTGGTAGAAGTATTAGACAATTCATCCTAGTTCTTAATGACTAGAACTACAGAAGAGGATTCCAACAAACAAAAAAGCAAGAGGCAGTCAGGAATTTATTGTAGAGTTTAGAGAGAACAGGAGCTAATTAAGGAGCGCATTTCTTAAGCAATTTTACAAGGATACCATCAGGTTCACATGTTTCATGGTCCCAGATTAGAGATGTTAGCAGAAAAGTATTAGGTTAATGCAAAAATAATGACGTAATAATGTCGTTTTTTGACGTATTTTTTAACGTCAAGAAACGACATTAGCCGTCATTATTTTTGCACCAACCTAATAGTTATATGCATATCACTCAACAACGACTCAGTTCTAATTGAAAAATGCAAGAATACTTCATTTGAGCGAAGGGTAGAGTCTGCAGAAAATGTACGAGCCAAATATTCTGCTTTATCAGCAGAAAATGTTATCACCTTCTCTTTCGACTTTATTAATATTACTTACAACAGGTTTATTGATTAACATATAAACAAGTCGGAGTTCATTCCTTTAATACGTGACCGATGAACCTTATAAGATTTGTCATTGTGTATACTCCACGAATTAGAAGAGGATAAAATATTCAAGATGAGAGGTTTTCTTTAATTTTCTAATTTCTCTTACCTATTTACCTGTCAATAGGTCAATAATAATCTATTATAATTATGGTAGAGATTACAAATCGAGGAAATACATGTTTATGACACTGTAAAACAAATGATTTACCAATAATACAGTGTCCACGTCACATACACATATCCTTTTCGAGTTTAAGCATTTATTTACTATACTAACTTTTATCTAATTCCAACGTAAAACCTACCTTTGAATGGGTGATAGGAAATATTTATTCTGATCGGAGAAAACTTTTAAACTCTATGATTTATTCAGTTTTAGGGAAAAGGCAGAAAGAGTGATCGAAATCAGTTTTTGATTCACGAGCTATCACTTTTCCTGAACAGTAAATCAAATATATGTTCAACTGCCACCAGAGTTGTCAAAATAGGAATGCTTTTAGAGATACATCTCTTTATTTTCCTGCAAAGTAAAAGAGAGCGCCGAATGAAGAAAAATGTTCCCTGAAGTGAGTCCGAAAATATATAACAGATTGAGATAGATGCACTTGTGAATTAATTCTGACTACCTTGAAAGGTTAGTCAAGAACGTGTTCGAAGATCCAAAGGAATTTCTTGCCTTATTCCAAGAAGAGGATATTTTTTCCAATTTTGCTTAGACATGAAGAAACAAACTAGGTGTTAAAAATGTCATTTTTCTGAAATATTGAAGCTGTTTTTCATTTTGAGTTATCCTTATCCGACAAAATAATGCACCAAAACAGAAACAAGTTGATGACGTTTGATGAAAATATTATAACCTTTTTGCTGTATAGTTATTAGAAATAAGATTAGATTTAAATAATAACTCAACGTCCCAGAAATTCAGAGATAAATTAAACTTTTCTTATTAAGTCATTTCTCTTTTGTTTTTCTTGCACTTATTTCTGATGTTATTCAGTCTCTTCTCCATTTTTTGGTATTGTCTACTGTCTCTAATTAAATCGACAATTTCCCCTATTATCCAATTCGCTGCTTTTGTTTTTCTTTCCTCTAGCTGACCTTACTTTTCTCACTTGTGTTTCTCATATATTGTTTCACTTAGACTCCCCCGACGTATTCAAAGTTTCGTATTTGTTCTTAATTGCAACTGCATATGTTTATTTGCAAATTGAATCATTGTGAACGTATTGCAGTTTACGCATTGTTTTAGACATCTTTATTTTTTCGCAATTCTAGCCTTAGTATCATTGGGAATTAACCATTTCTCCAATCAGCCTTTTAGTAATTGTAGAGTACAAACTTGCATTTCCAAATAGTCTATTGATGTTGACGCTAAAGTAATCTATCTAGTATTTAATGCTTCTCTCTGGGCTTTTCCAAGTTCGCAAACGTCTTGGATATTCTTTAAAATAAGTGTTAGTTATTAGTAGGCCATTCCCCGTGTACCAACGAGACCATTATTCACCACGCTCGTTACGTGATGCAAGTCCGTAATTACCAATAATTTCACTAGCTTGTTAACTTACGACATTTAAATTTAGATTTCCCATGATAAACGTCAATTTCTTGGGACTTTAATATTTAGCATTTTCTTTGTTTGTAAAACTTATCTATTTCTTCCTCTATGCTTTTTGACATTACTCTGCAAGTTGCAGTACTCCAAACGACACTTTCTCTTGTCTTTATCAAATATTAATCTTACTTCCTTTCTATTTTCCTTACATATATGGATATTTTCTAAGCGTAGCTTAAATGTGTCACACGATCTAAAGTATGGGGAATACACAAAGATTTTCTAAGCTTAGCTTATATGTGCCGAAATTATGGAGCACTCAGTGATGATCTAACGAAATAAGCTTGTTAGCCATTACACCATGTCGAAGTGCCTTTCCTCCTATGTATATAAGTTTATAAAATTATCATTTTGTTTCCATCTTGCTTCATAGACTCTGAGAATATTAATATTGAGCATTTCAATTTCCTGTTTTACAATTTGTAAAGTTGCAAATTGGTATGATTAACATGTCCCGGTTGGGGTCGTATTTTTGCTAGAGTCAATCGCTAGATGAAGGTCAGGTGACATGTGTCGCACATGTTCTTACCTTACTAGGCTGGCCAGTGCCACAGGAGTGAAAAACTTCTGGTCGTTATTTGTGAATTATGATTGTTCTGAGTGGGTGTAATAGAACGTTTCCTTTTTGATTTCTACACGGTAGTCTTTCGAAACCCCGCGTTTTGTTAACTAGTTATTGGTTGTTCCGCACTCAGTTAAGACATACCTTTCTCTCTATTGCTTTGCTGACCACCCTTCTTTATTTGGCTGTTATGAATTCGACAGAATATATGATGAATATATTTTGGTTTGATTTTGCCAACGGACACTTGAATCATTTGTGCGCTTTCCTACGATTCTTGAAATCTCTCATCCATCGGTTGCTGGAGATGCGTGAATTAGCCCGCACCCAACACTAGCGAGGTGGAATGTACTTGAGAAACTTCGCCCTGGATCAGAAATTTATGTATATTGTTCCAGCGATGTGAGACATCGGCAGCAAAGTCTCAAGGTCGTAAATTTTCAGTTGTAGAATTTTTTTCCCTTGACAAATCGTTGAGTCGATGGAAAAGATATGATGCTCCTTTCCAGATGTATTTTAACTATGTCTGATCTGGACAGATCGAGTCCCCGAGTCCAACTTTACGTGTTAAAGATTCATTTTCTTTTATGCAAGTTATACGTTGTTTGTTTTATTCTTTCGTCTTAATAAAGAATTAAATTAATCTTTAAGAGTAACCACTGATACTATAAATACTAGTCTTATCATCTTTATCTTGAAACTTTTTTGTTAAATTTCCGCCCATTACAAGGCCTGAGTGCCACTCGATACTGAGGGTTAGAGTTGGAATGGTAATGATAATGAGGTGTAATTATGAGTGGAAGTAATCTGGGACAAGGAATGGCTTGTTAATTTTAACGCCCTCAAAAACAAAACTTTTCTATCTAATCACCGGACAGAGATTTTTTCAGCATGGCTGATGCTAACCTCCAGACGAGTGTCTTATTACACTTCCTAGGATTAACTTTTTTTCTAGCATGAAGTGAAAAAGATAATATACAATAAATTACTAGGTCTACTGCCATGAAAGTTGGTTCTGTGTAGTGCTAGATATTTCTTCTCTCCAGAATCTATCTTACATATCTACTATAAGTCTACCATTCGACCTTGCTTTGAATATTGCTGTCAATATTGCAGGTATTGTGCTTCTGCTATATATTTATAGATTCTTGACTCTCTAAATATATAGCAGCAATCCAAAGAAGAATCTGCATTATTATTGATCCTGACCTGGTATCTAGGTTTTAGTCACTTTCCCATCGCCGTAACGTAGCTTCTTTTATAATCAACGTTTCGCTATGTTACTTTTGACTTTATGAATTTAAATGTAGTACTACATTAGTGGCATCATTTTACAGTGGAAACGGCTAGATGTAACCGTAAGTTCTATGCTAAGAATGTCTTCTATCACAAGTCACGCTGGTGGAAGTTTCGGCTTCTTGTTCACCTTTCAACTTTGACCTTCAAAAATTTAAATGGAATATCAATAGTTATCTGCTGTCTTCATAGTTCCTACTATTAATAATGTTTTATACTCATATTCTCTAACACTCAGTAGCCACTTGTGTTTTAGTGGTTTTATTGCCTTGCTTGAGGCGAAATGATGAAAAACATAATAGAAGGAGGGAGGAAGTGTCGATTATGAGAATAAAAAAGGTAAACAACGATTGACTTAAAGATGTCAGGATAAAAGTGTTCAAGAAAACCCTTACGCGGGAGTCTGTTTCAAAAAGTGGCAGTTTTTGGAAAAAGCTAAGTAAAACTCCATTTTTACATTTCGTACATAGATGAAATAAGGGTGATTCGTTCTAGTTCAAATAGTATGATGCTTACTGGCAATTACTGTCTGAAATGGTGGACAAGAAAATGAAACTATTCTAAACATTCACCAGGGAAATAACGATTAATTTTCTTGTTTAATTAGCTACAAAAATGGACAGAGAAATAAATAACAAAAGAAAAGAATTTCAGCCTGAAAGGAAAATATACAAATATTCAATCTAGAGAAAAAAAAAAAAGGAAAAATTTCAATGAGAGTTGACATTGAAATTTGACTTCTCATTTATGAAACAGGTTTCTCCAGTTGGTTTTAAGTACTTTTTCAAAACAGTTTGTCTAGCAACACAATGGTTTGCAGTATTGTCTATTTGGGAAGAAATATGTAGAAATACATTAGGAAGGCTATATTTGAATTACATATCCATTGTAAGAAAGATGTAATAACGTTAACATTTTAATCAGTGCAAATCTCTCATCAGCGTTCGATATACACGTCTGAATGTCTCGTGTATTTTTTTTAAGTAGTTGCTGCATAAAGCGGATATTAGCAAACATGTTCTACAGAGATTGATCGCTTATTGGTAATACATATCTGAATAACAATCAGAATGATTAATAACGCACTCGGCGAAATGAGTCTAATGAAGGAAAAAGTAAGGAAAGACAAAAAAAATATAAGCAGACAAACAAGAAAATAACAACTGAAAAAAGAGAATAAAGAATTCTATAAAAATAATTAAAACTGTGTAAATAAAATAGAAACGAAAACATTAATGAAAGAGAGAAACAAATAAATAATGAATAAAGATGAAAATAAATAGAATTTAAGAGAAATAATGAAAGAAAAGCAAAATAATTAGGAAGGAAGAAAATCTAAAGACATTAAAGAAAAAATAGAAATAATACAAGAGGGAAATAATGCAGGTCCGAAGAGACAAATAATGTAAATTCTCATCTTATAGATGAGAAGAAGAAATAACAGAAAATAACAAATTTAAGGTAGAAAGCTTCCGTAAGGTGAATACAAGAAAAAAGCAAGTTTAAGAAATCGTGGGAAAATTTCAATTTATATTTCATGGTTTTTCTTTAGAAGCAAATAAAAGAGTACTGAACTGTTACGTAATATCAGTCCTCCTATATGGCAGTGAATGCTGGACAATCTCCTTGAGATATGAAGTAAGATAATTTCGGTCTACATGAGGATGTTGAGAATCCCATAGACTGAATACGTGAGAAATGACAAAGTTTTATAAAAAAATAAAAAATCAGAGACAGACAGTTGAAATCTCAAAGGCACATAATGAAGAAAGAAGACTTGACACTCACAGGGCAGACTGAAAGCAAGAGGAAGAGAGGACAACAATATATAACGTACCTTGTGAGCTTGAGTATATAGATATCGGAATAATGTTTAGGAGTGATAAGAAAAGGACTCTATTTCTTAAGAACTTCAAAGGACAGTGAATTGTGAATCGTCAAAGACCTGAAGTGATACGGCATATAGAAGAAATTTTACTCATTTGCATACTGGAAAACAATGACCTTAATTCCAAGGCATTCAAAATTAATAAAATATAGAATTGGTAAAAAAAGATTGTAGAAATGAAAAGATTGGAGGAAGAAGTTGGTAACATAAATGTCATGCTCCCTACCTAGAACGACAGAATGAACTCTTCCAAACGCTATATATACTACGCCTCTCAAGAGAGACGGACAGTATTGAATCTGACTGTGAGCGACTTCTGTCGAACTCTCTGCTTTGGTAGAGAGGAACCCGGACGAAGCTTTGCTGAAGGGCAAAGTTTTGTCCGGGGAGGTAGACAGGCCCTGAACTCGTCTAGGCGGGTTCAAAGGGTATATTCTTGGCCAAGCCCACGGGCTCGGAGAAACCCACGTTAAACTCGACCTTGTGCCACATACATTTCTCGTGGGGGGACAGTTAAATATCGGTAATGAATCGAGCTGATAGTAGTTCACTCGAAACCAGTCTGACAGCCATTCTAACAACTTCAACTTATTTTTCGTGTAATATATTCTTTATTATTTCTACTGTTGTCTTTCGTGTTGCTCTTCCATGGTCCTAACCTTGAACCATAGCAGTGGCGACGAGGATATTGAAGAAACGAATTCTACGCGGAGGATATAAAAAAAATCCCTTTTTGCTATCGGTCGCCCATAACAGTGGCGACGAGGATATTGAAGAAACAAATTCTACGCGGAGGATATTGAAAAAAACAAACAAAAAAACAACCTTTTTTATTATCGGTCGTCCATCCATAACAGAGGCGACGGAAATATTGAGAAAAAAAACAAAAACAAAAACAAAAACAAGTTCTACTCGAAGATAAAAGATAAAATCTTTTTAGACACCAACCATAACAGTGATAACGAAGACACGAATTTTATCTGTCAGTTAGAATAGAATTCTACGCAGGAAAATTTTTTCGCACCAATGTTCCAGAACAGACAGACGACAAAAACCTGAAGTATACACTGAGAAAAAAGGAAAATCGTTACACCAGTACTCAACTCTAGCTACACAGTACATATTGCGAAAAGAAAAAGTATTAGAAATTCAACAGAAAAACGATGAAAAGCAACTCAAACTACAAGAATTACTACTGCGGGCTGTAACAAATAAAGGAAAATGAAGCGGCATTCTCGCAAAATGCTATATGGAGCTCAATCAAAGACTTCACTTATGCACCGGACGAAGACAAAGCCTTCGCGGCTTACTTCAGAAGATATGAAGATTTATATGAGTTTGATTGCGGGAATTGGTCAGACGCGAAAAAAATACGTCTACTACTGAGGAAACTAGGGTGAAGCGAATACACTAAATTCGTAGATTGCATCCTACCGAGGGAAACGAATGAGGTGACTTTCAGGGAAGCCGTGAAACTTTTAACGGAATTATTTAGTCCGAACACTTCACTATTCTACAAAAGGTGGAAATGTTTCAATTTAACAAAAAAGGATTGCGAAGACTATATAACATTCGCTTGCGTAGTAAACAAACACTGCGATGACTTTACGTTATCTGAACACAGTTCTGACAATTTTAAATGTTTGATATTCGCCCAAGGCCTGGTTTCGACTAAAGATGCAGAGATCAGATGGAGAATTCTAACAAAACTTGAGAGTGAGCCAGAATTGACGCTACAAATATTGGCTGATAGACTGACTGAGATGTATAAGCGTAAAAAAGGACTCGAAAGATATCGAAGAAACTGGCGTTGCACACGTACAACAAACACGTTTTTTCTCCCCTCAAAAACAAACCAAACCAATTATTTTACTACAAAAAGTCAAATGAAACCTCAGAAGAAACCACCACCCAGTCCATGCTATCGCTGTGGGATTTTGCATTGGAATAAAGACTCTCCTTACCCCTAGAAGAATTGTCTGTCGTGCAATAAAGTGGGACATAAGAGTTCGCACTGTAGAACGAAGAAAGAAAACAAAAGCCGAGTAAGAGTTACTAGAACTGATCAAGCGGACGGGATAAATATACGAAAATACGTACAAGTAGAAATGTTAAACAAAAATATCAGATTACAATTAGATTCCGGATCAGATTTAACCATTATTAGCTTACAGACGTGGAAGAATTAAACAAACCGAGCATGTTGAGAACAGATAAAATAGACAGGTCGGTAACAGGAAGAAAAATCAAATTTGAGGGCGAGATTATCACGAATGTGACGTTCAACGGAATGACCAAAAAAATTAAAGATGTATGTTCTAAAAAATACGGAAAATTTATTTGGAACTGACTGGATGCAGAAATTTGACCTCTGGGATTTACCGATAAATGCGTTCTCCCATAAAGTGGAAAGATTATCGACCGAGGCAGAGCCATTGAAGGAGAAATTAAAGGAGAGTTTCCCCGACGTATTTTCAGCCGGCCTCGGGAGGTGTAAAAAAATGGCGGCAAAAATCGAACTAAAAGAAAATATACAAGCCATTTTCAAGAAGAAAAGAAATGTACCTTTTGCATCATTGGAAAAGATAGACGAAGAGTTGGATAGACTCGTGAAAACCGGTATATTGACAAAGGTGGCATATAGTCAATAGGCCGCACCTACGGTTTACGTGAAAAAGAAATCGGGTGAGATACGAGTATGCGCTGATTTCCCGACGGTATTGAATGCAGCGATTAAGGATTATCACTATGCTCTCCCTAGTCCAGAGGATGTTTTCACAAAGTTGAACGGAGGAAAATCTTTCTCAAAAATAGACTTGAGCGAAGCATACCTACAGTTACCACTAGATGAGGAAAGCTCAAAGTTGTTGTGCATAAACACACATAAAGGATTATATCAGTTCCAGAGATTACCATTCAGGATCAAGTTCGCGCCGGCGATATTTCAGCAAATAATGGACACTATGTTAGGCGGAATGGATTTTACGATCGTATACCTTGATGACATCCTGATAAATAGCAAAAATATTGAACAACACTGGGAACACGTTCAAGAGGTTTTCAGGCAGATACAAAATTACGGTTTTAAGGTTAAAAAAATAAAAGTGACTTCTCTATGAAGGAGATAAAATATCTGAGCCATATTATTGGCGAAGAAGGAAGAAGATCTACCCGGAAAGATCCACGGCAATAAAAAAAATGCCGACTCCAAAAAGTTTAGCCGAGTTACAAAGCTTCTTGGGCTAGTAAATTATTATCAAGAATTTATTCCTAACATACACAAATTACGCGCACCTCTAAACGAACTGTCAAAGAAGGAAAAAGTTTGGTAATCGTCAGATGAATGTCAGAAAAATTTCGACAAAATCATTCTAACAGCAGATTTATTTCTAGCACATTATGATCCTAAATTAGAAATAATAGTCGCGAGTGACGCGAGTGCCTATGGTGTTGGTGCATGTATACTACATAAAATGCCGGATGGTACACTAAAACCCATCGCACTTTACTACCAGCCGAACAAAATTACTCGCAAATCGAAAAAGAAGCGCTGGGGATAATTTTTGCAGTCACGAGATTCCACAGATATATTTACGGTATTTTTCACCTTACAGACAGATCACAAACCGTTACTAACAATATTTGGATTAAAGAAAGGTCTACCTGTCTACACTACTAATAGATTACTAAGATGGGGTAAAAATTAAACTATAATTTCAAATTGGAGTATCTTCCATCAAACAAAATCGTGCATGCAGACGGTCTTTCGAGGCTAATACCAAAGAAAACGGAGCCATTAGAAGATTCCGTAATTGCAGCGCTGTGATATGCGGAAGATATTAGAACATCATTATGTAGTAAAATTCGAAACCTCCCCGTCACATTACAGGAAATAAGAAACGAAGCAGTGAATGACGAATTTATAAAGGAAACGAAAATAAAAATTTCAGGAAAAGATAAGCATATATCAGACAGTTTTTCGTTATGTGATATTGTTCGGCTATATAATGAAAGTAGTAACCCCGAAAACGCTACAAAGGCGAATCCTCAAGGATTTCCACATGGGCCACCCAGGAAAGAACAGGATGAAATCCTTAACGCGAAGTTATGTGTACTGGCCAAACATGGATCAAGATATTATACATATGGTGGATAAATGCAAGGACTGTTCCTTAGCAGCCAATGCACCTCCAATCACTCATAAGCCTTAGCCTAAGACAGATCGACCGTGGTCGAATATCCATGTAGATTTCGCAGGTCCATTAGAGGATTTCTACTACTTGATTGTAGTAGACAGTTACAGCAAATGGCCAGAAGTATTTCGTTGTAGAAAACCTAATTCTGAGACGACAATAAATTGCCTTCACCAGCTGTTTGCTCGTTTCGGAGTGGTTGATTGTTTAGTCACCGATAATGGGACACAATTTACATCTGCGGATTTTCAAGAATTTTGTGAAACTTTTCTGGTGAAACACATCAAATCTCCGCCATATCACCCAAGATCGAACGGGCAAGCGGAGAGGTTTGTAGATACATTAAAAAGAGCACTAAGGAAAGCTTATGACGTACCAACAGAAAAGGCTTTACAAAAATTCTTGCAAGTGTATAGAATTACACAGCACAGTACTACGCCATCGGCATTATCACCGGCAGAAGTAATGTTCGCCCGAAAAATTAGATCGGTATTCGACAAATTACTGCCAAAACAGACAAAGTAATCACCAACGTCGTTTGTACCAAAAAGAAAATTTAGCCTAGGGGAGAAAGTTTTTTTTTTAAATGTTCAAAAATAACACATCCTATTGGGAGCCAGGTACAATAGAGAAACGGATCGGGAACCTGATTTAGATAATTCAGGGTCCGAAGTTATCGCATAAAATGCACATAAATCAGATCAGAAAGAGGCTGTTAGAGGATTATAACGGTCTACTGCAGGAAGAGGAGGAAGTAATGGACACAATATTTGGCACATTCAATATGCAAAGGCCTCAAGCAATTTCAGTACCGAGAAAACAAGCAGAAAATGAAAATTTAGAACCTTTGATGATTAATCCGAAGAGGAAAAATATTAAAGACCTCTGTGAGGTAAAAACTTGGAAGTGGGGTGTCATGGTCCCTACCTAGAACGACAGAATGAACTCTTCCTAACGCTATATATACTACGCCTCTCAAGAGAGACGGTCGGTATTGAATCGAGTCACCCGCAGTCTCTGACTGTGTACAACTTCTGCCGAACTTTCTGCTTTGGAAGAGAGGAATCCGGGCGAAACTTTGCTGAAGGGCAAAGTTTTGTCCGGGGAGATAGACAGGCCCTGAATCCGTCTAGGCGGGTTCAAAAAGTATATTTTTGGCCAAGCCTACGGGCTCGGAGAAACCCACGTTAAACTCGGCCTTGTGCCACATACATTACTCGTGGGAGTGGGGCTGTTAAATATCGGTATAGAATCGAGCTGATAGTAGTTCACTCCAAACCAGTCTGACAGTCATACTAACAGCTTCTACTTCTTGTATTATTTTTCGTGTAATATATTCTTTGTTATTTCTACTCTTGTGTTCCGTGTTGTTCTTCCATGGTCCTAACATTGGACCATAACAATAAATAAAAGAAATACCAATTTTAAAAGCACAAAGATCTACTTATGGGAGGTAAAAAGTAGTGCAGATTGTGTGAGAAAGCCGAACAAAAACAAATAAGACTGGGTAGGGAAAGAGAAAGAGCGATAAATGAAGAAAGTGTAAAAAAAAAAAAAAAAACTCCGTAGAAAGCAAACTAAAAGGAATGGGAAAAGCGAAACGAAGGAAAGTTAAGAAAAAAAGAAACAAATAGAGAAAGTTTATTAAGACTTACAGGAAGAGTAAGTCGAAACAGTAAAGAAAATGAAAAGTTGGAGGTGATTTGAATTTTATAGGAGGATGAGAAAAAGGAGTAAATAATGAAATAGGCAAGAAAATAAAACAGAGGAAGGATGGAATAATTTAATACAAAATGTAATTAAAAAAAATGTACGGGTGTCGTAACGGTTATTGGCGCGGAAATAGAATCGGTATGATGCGTTCAAATTCCGACTGAGGCTGTCGAATGCAGCTCGTATTAAAACCAAAGTAAAAAACCTGAATTTATCCATTGTCCTAAAAATATCAACCAAACATATATGCGGATAACATGATAGGATAGACGTGTCTCCTTAGAAATAGCGAGACAACTAATCAAATAGTTTCTAAATTTAAAACAAATATGGCAGCTGGAATCCATTTCACTAGAGTTCTCAAGAACAGGCATAACAATGCGCAGTATACTATTATTTTTTTTACAGCGATTTTCACTCTTTACAAGGCACGGGGGCCACTCGAGGTAGTGGGTTACGTTAAATAAAAAGAGGCTGTGCTGAGCCATGATCACTTAGTTCCAGCAAATTAAAAAAAAAAAAACGGAAAAAGCAGAGTGAATAAAGAAGAAAGTAAAAGAATGATAAATCGCGGATAAAATCGATGCATTATCAAATCAAAGAGAAAAATTGTAACAACAATAATTGACAACCAGGAGTCAAAAAAAAAAAAAAAAAAAGAAAAGAAAAAAAAACACCAAAAAACAATTAAAATAAAGAATCTAAAATGAATATTTGGATGAGAACAGAGAAACCGGAGAAAAGATGAAAAGCGAGTCAGTGTGTAAGAGGAAAGAGTAGAGAAATCAGTTCGTTTGGCGCATACGCCGTTTCCGACCGCAGACAGAGTTCGATGTAATTCCACGATCAAAGAAATGTTCGGCGATTGGTAAAAGAGAAAACGATGAATGCTGACCACTGGTTAGTAGACTAGGATTGGTCACTGTCCGTTTCGTGAGAAATGTCGAAATTACACACTAAAAGATAACAATAAGAAAAACATGAGGAAATATGATTTTCTTCACTCGCAATTATTGGCCAGTGTCGGTACATTGAAATCGTCTAACATTCCAACATCATACATCACCTTTTAAAAATTTAAAGTAATAATTGACACTTTGTGAAAATTAGCTGAAATCAACAACGTAGATATTTTCGTGAGCGCCATGTCACTTTTTTCAGGCATAGTTGTAAAATTTTTAGGTATTTTGAATTCGTATGAGCCAAGTTTGTTATTGTACTTCTTCATTTTAATTGAAAGAGAAAGATATGGTTCTAGTTTACTTACGTGACAACTGTAGCTACTTAATTTATCGATATTAAATTATATATACAGATTTCCAGGTTTGGATGGATACCAAAGAGAGATCTTTAAAAATGTTTTGTAATTTTGCTACGGTTCGGACGATTTTTTAATTTTGGACGAATATTAAGGTCATAAATGTTAATGATATTTGAGCATCTTCAGCTTTCCTAAACCATTATCAAAGAATTTTTTGTGCGCTACATCTATGGGAAAATGAAATTTGATAAACCTGGATCATTACTGGATCAATAATTTCACAAATCATATCAAACATATTTTAAAAAAATCAGCAAATTCATTAAAGTATAAATGTTGCATGAACACCATGTATAATTTCATTTAGATTCTCAAAAGGAATAAACCTCATAACGACATATTAATGTCGCTGGATGTTGAGAATTTATTCACTAACGAACCAGTCATTGAAACAATAGACACTATACATAACGTATATAAACATCCATCACTTCAACCTACCCAAATCACCAAATACATTTTTACGATCATTTACGTTTTCAGCTAACTCTCCACCACTATTACAATAACACAAACAACGTTAGGAAACGATTTAAAAATACACCAAGAATTTAAACCAGCTAGAGTTAACGATATATTAAATGAAAATATGGACGAAATAAAAAATATGATAAAATATTTGAAAAGAATTCAGTTGTCAATTTCATTGATGAGCTCAACATCTCTAGCAGAATCCTTTTTGTTGGGGTAATATTCGATTCGAATAATAACCACAAAAGCTTCGTTTATAAAAAACTTAAACACATGACCACTAAACTGCAATAGCCGATGCCCAAAGAGATATAAAATAACCATCAAAATTAACTTATGAGACACAGAAAATATAATAGCTACTTTTATAACGAACTTAAATATCTAAAAATATTTTAAAACTAGCAGCATGGCCCGGCGTTGCCCGTGCTTGATTCAAAAATCGTACGACTCATACAGCAATCGCTATCACTTGACTTAAAATATTTTGGCCCTTCCTTGCCTTTAAAGGAGTGCCCTTTGCCGTGCTGATGTTGCTACATGCCTTACTTCTTGCCTATCTCACACTGCCAATTTTTTCTAAGCTCTATCATAAACATTAAATCTGTAACGAAAAAAGAACTAAACAAAATGAACACAAAACGATCAGCTTTAAAAAAGACTCGTAACTGTAAAAAACCGAATGAAAAAAGAATGTTAACAACAAATACTTTTTCACACCCAACCCAGTTCTGCGGAATCACAATCAACGTTGAGCCAATTATAGTAAAGTGCCATGCAGATTTAAATTTTTCCCACTTGTGGCGAATGCAGCTATCAATTTTTTTTGCATGCTAGAATGCTAGTTGGCATTCGTGTCAGTCAGCTGTTGGCTCTCACGCTGGCCGATAGAACCTTCCTGCCTATTCGCAGCAGCCAGCAATAGGCTCACTCTGGCCAGTAGAAAATGACCGCAAGCTACATGAAAACTGCCGTAGAGCATGAAAAAACTGAATATTTCTACTATTGATGGGAGTTGAGAAATGCAAAGTCGATCTTGGACTTCCCGCTAACTTAGAGCATGTGCATGTAAAATTTGGTGCACATCTGTCGAAAATTGCTGCCGTGCATTCGTTACACACACACACACATACACACACGCACATCCTGCCTTTTATAGATAGAGATAAATTAGACGACCAAATTAAAATAAATTTAGAAAAATGAAAATAACAATGACATAAATAGTAAAAACATTAAAATACCATTAAACTATTCTCTAGAAACTACCTAGACTATAATCAGATGAAAGCCAAAAAAACTAATAAATTAAAATTATTACTTCTACAAAAAATTAAAAGCATTAACACGATGCTCCAAGAACGACAAAGATACTTGAACAAACCAATGATGTCTACGGATTTAACCATTTTGAGAATGCATGTCTAATAATAAATTCAAATAATACATACATTGATTACACAATCACTTTATTATCGCACAGGTTAGTTTGTCATTTAACCGGTAATATCTCAGTTATGAGGCATAAGATTCAATTGACACAACAAAAGAGAATAAGAAATTTGACAAATACTTACCCAAAACCAAAATGCGTCATAAAAAGTACAAACCATACAACAATATTAAAAGCTTAAATAATAGAATAAAAACGAGACGTAAATAATGCACACAATTTAGGTAAATATATATATGTATATATATTCTGTTTATATGTTATTTTTGTAGATGCAAATATTTAAGTAAATGCTTTGCTAATAATACACAGTATTAACAACATTTACCAGCCTTAATATATATATATATATATATATATATATATATATATATATATATATATATATATATGTGACTATTTCAGTGGATGAGATAGTACATTGGTATACCACAGATTTGATGCAGCAAAAATCATTTGGTATAACCCTCCGTTCAACCAAATGGTTAGTATTAAACTAGGACAGAAATTCTTAGCTTTAATTGATAAACACTTCCCCACCAATAGTAGGTTTAGTAATATTTTTAATAAGAACTCCCTAAAATTGAGTTACAGCTGCACTGAAAATCTAGAAAGTATAATAATAAAAAAAAACACAATAATAAAATCCTGAACAAACCCCCATGCCTGAATAGTATTAATAAAAACCTTACACTTAAATCAGACAATAACTGAAAAATTGTGTGATTGTAGAAACCCAGAAGACTGCCCATTAGAAAATAAATGCTGCATCAAATCTGTGGTATACCAATGTACTATCTCATCCACTTAGAGTCCTAATACTAACATGATATACATTGGGTCCATGAAGAATGAATTTAAAGCCAGATGGAGGCAGCATAAGTGCTCTTTCAACAATATAAATAAAAGAAATCAGACTTCTCTATCTAAATATTTTTGGCATCTGAAGGAAATAAACAGGACACCTAAAGTAAAATGGAAAATTATAAATAGGACTAGAACTTTTAAAACTTGGGATGACCCATGCCCTTTTTGCCTCCATGAGAAACTGCACATTATTAAGTTTCTAAATAATAAAAATCTATTAAACAATAGACATGAGTTAACGGTTTTTATCGACATCATCAGATTTATGCACTGAATAATTAGCTAAAAACAAGCATACAATAAAATAACTTTTATAATCTATAGCCTAAATAAATAGTTTAAATACCCTACAAAAAAGATAACCCTTTATGAAGTCGTCAAAAAACAAATGTTACAGCAGTTTATATATGCACAAATCCCTTTCATAAAGAAATAAAATAAAAAAATAAATAAATGTCCATAGACACGTAAACCAGACTAGGCGAAAACATCTTCCGTTTTAAATTTAGACACCCCCACCTTACCCTGACTTGACATCTATGAAAGTAACTCTATACTGATACAAATCATTATAACTCAACACCCCTAACTATTTTAAACAATTCGCCCTGGCTGTTACCATGGAAATTTTGATTTCAATTGTGAATATTCTATAAAAACACGTAAATTTCAGAAATAAGTTATTCCCCAAAAAATTTCGCTTGAAGATTGAACAGAGCTTACTTTAACTCAATTTAATTCAAATAATTATATTGAGCTTTTCGGCTCTTGTTTTGAAACATGGAACCTCTTATGTAGCGTTCTGCAATCATATTTTTAAATAAATAATTATATTTATGCTCTACTTTTGTATCGAACACTATTTTTTAAAAATAATAACAAAAATACTCAAGAACTTTGGATTATTTACCAAACCAGTTCTTTCCTATTTTCTATATATTTTCACACACACACACACACACACATATATATATATATATTGCTTGAATGAAAATGCATAAAATACTTCCTACACCAGGATCCATATATGTATGGAATAAGTAAAATATACGTAGCATAAACTATAAAGAGATATCCCTTACGAAAGAGACAGAGGAAAGTGCTTAGGGAGGACAGAGAAAGTTATAGCGCTAGTGAGTAAGTATCAGCTTGCAGCTAAGAATGATGCTGACTAGTCAGAGATGAGATGTATGGTCTCACTCTGCTGTTATGTAGACAACTGCGGCGCTATGAACAATATATGGTTACATGTTTTGTTGATATTTTCCAGAAGACTTCTCGGTTAGCATTGTGGCAAAGATCTTCTTTGGATGGAGGTTAGCAGTAAACACGTACGATTGATTATCGGACTTGGAAATTCAGCACGTTTGATAAGTCCATATATTTAGAGCGACCGTAAATGTCAGCGGAGATCGGGGTACCATGGAAGAGACACGTCCTGAAAAAAAGGTGCCAAGTACGTTGTCGTTATATGCGAGAGTTGGATCAAAGAGAAAAAAAAACTTGTTTCTACGAGTGCAGTAGAGATAATTCCGGCTTCTTGCCCAATTGATTCTCCGTTAATTGGTTCACTGAATTTACTTTAGCTCAGTTCGAGTCTTAAGCATAATTGGTCGAATCATTCAACGATCATATGTTTATTGTCAAGCTTATGAGAATTACTATTTAAAAAATCCTTTTAAGAGAAGTACAAAAAAAGATTGTCATTATGCAGTTTGATTCATAAAGAATCATTTTCTTTATTCCAGCTTAATTTGTCATCGATAGTTAACTCTTAATCACATTTGTTGATTATCTGATTTGTAATTTTTACGGCTTATCAACCCTAAAGCCTAAACATGTTTTGGGTTGTAAGAATATTGCTTTAGCCAGTCAATATTGCAATAACAATTTTTTGAGGATAAAAATGTTTGTTCTATATACAAGTCCTACTATTTAACCCGTAGCGGGAGGAGGTGAAGAGGTAGATTCATACTTTTCTCAAAAATATTTGTATGTAAGTGAATGTTCTGAACCGCTATCCATTACAGTCGATTTGAAAGATATTTGAAGAAATGCAAATTTGTTTATGATTGTCTGGTTATATTGCTTTAATCAAAAATAATTAATGTGTGATGCTATTAGGTTGGCAAAAATAATGACGTAACAATGTCGTTTTTTGACGTTAGAAAATACGTCAAAAAACGACATTATTACGTCATTAATTTTGCATCAACCTAATAGTTGTTGTTACCGCGGTAAAATAAAACCTAAGAAAGTTTCTTATCAATAGAAAGTGTTATGTGCTGAGAGACATTGACACGATAAGGATTAATAGAAAAAAACCTGTGGGAAGAATTGAAGATTTAATTCAAACATAAATGACTTGAATTGTATGTTAAGCAGTTTGAACAATGGAAAAGTGACCCAGACTTATAATGCCTGATAAAAACAGCTGAAAATGCAAGCTGTAAAGCGAAAATTTCATTTTTCGTAAACAGAGAATTTGGAGTTGATTCCGCTGGTCGAAAGTTGAGTTGAAATACCAGGAGGGGGTGGATAGGCCACCCACAGTTAATTTAATGAGAAGTAATAATATGAGACTGAAAGAAGGGAATTCCCCAGATATTTTTTCACTTCGCCATTTTCAGCGAATGATATTAAATACGAATACGCGAAGTGAATTCCGCTGACGAGTCGCAGAAGAGCGAAAAGAGGCAGAAGAGACGGTGACGAGACCAGAGACAGGAGAGAGGCCCACGTGATTATCTGCCGACGAAACCCCCCAATTTCATCCTTGTGCCAAACTTTACCAAAGCAACGAGCTAGATTTTACCAGATAAACAATAATATCATTTCCGATTTAGATGCGGGTTGGGATAATAAATTGCATGCGAATTCTGATATAAACAAATTATTGTATTTACTTTTGTTTAATTTAGTCGAGTGTTAATTTTTCCTGCACGTTATCGCCCTGCAACGATTCGATTTTAGCTGCCTTTATGATCAACTTTAAATCACAAGGGGATAAGGTTAGCTCTGGATCGAAGCGATCTTCATCGATCAGCCACGGTGTTGGATATCTTGGACGACCGGGGAGGGTGTTGTGCGATTACAATTTGTATACATTCATATGCTGTGTGTGCACATTAAAAATTGTTTTCTTTTATTCATATTTAATTAATCTTGCAGTCACCAGGTGTCAATGAACGAAAATAGGATTTTCCTACTTTTGCAGTTATTTTACAAAACGTCTGTATATTTCATTATTACGATGGTTAAATATTTAATATCCGTATATTTTTAACTGACTGCAACCAATCCTACAAGACATATACTACCACTGTCGGACGATAATTTTAATGGTACTTAAATTTTAGCATTTTCTCATGATTAAACTTAATACAGAAATATCACAGGTATTTTTTATAATAGAATCAATATTTATTTGCGTTGTTCTAGGTCTACGGGACCCTCTTGGAATGCAGTTTTATCATTACATTGTATTAACAGTACCAGTGTAGAAGTCGGTTGCTTTTCTCTTCGTTGTGTGGTTATAAACGTTATAATTCCGTTCTTGTATCTTACGTAGGGACCCGTAATTTTCGGGCATATATCCGAAACTAACGTCTTACTGATATACCATTGCTACTACAGTACCTATCCACCGCAATAACCTACAGTAATTGCTACTTCTTTTCTCAGGTAAACGGTATCGAATCATGTCTGTATCCCTTGTTTGACAGAATATCTATGCTACAGCTACGCTTCCTATTATTGCGTCAAATATGCAACATCAGATTGAGTTCCGAGTCGGGGAGAGTGAAACCATTCTGTTTAATATTGTTTGTAATTGTTTGACATTTCACTTATTATATTCGTAAAACAATTAGGAAATTCATATTTACAAAGATGGATCGGTTCGTCAATATTAAACACCATTATTCTTCCTGATTTCGCTTCTTTTCTTCTGTAACACATGTGACCTACACTCACAGAAATGGTAAGTAACATTGCCTTATATAGAAAATCGTACATATTTTCGATGAATATTCAAATTGTTCTGCAAAAATCACAATCAACATAAGAATATAAATGTCAGTTTTTCTTTTCTTTTTCCTTATTTTAAAAATCATTTATCAAATCAGTTATACAATATTAATAATTTTGAAAATTATAACTTAGCTATATCAATCTCATGATTTCTTTTTCATCGAATTAGCATTGGATGGCATCGATTGGAGAGTTAGAAGAGAATGGCCAAAGAGCGAAGGTCTACTATCTACATTTAAAAAACTGTTGGAAAAAATATCAAGAATTATTAAAGTAGTAATTAAGTCAGGTGGTGGCTTTATTGACGAAAACAAAATATGATGCAGCTGTATGAAATTTTTACATTTAAATGTTTTTGCCAAAAATAGAAGCAAATATACTGTAGTTACTTAAATTTTATTTTTACTTAAAAAATGCAGACATATTTCATTTTTAGGTGTTTATAAAGATATGCAGGGTGTCCCTAAAGCCTTTCCCTGTAGTGTATATATATATATATATATATATATATATATATATATATATATATATATATATATATATATATGTGTGTGTGTGTGTGTGTGTGTGTGTGTGTGTGTGAACTAACTTATTTGGATGAAGTTCACTGAAAAACCTTGTACTACAGGTATTATATCAATGGTATAGTAAAATATTTACTCAAGGCAAACTGCTCCTCATTAGTGCGATTAATTATTCGGAGGATTTGAAATAATCATAATTAAGTAATTTATCGAGTCTAGAAGAATGCTCAACAGAATGCAGAAACTAGACTCATCAATAGTGCAAATCCACTACCGAGAATTGAACCCGGGCCATTATATATTAGGTTGGTGCAAAAAAAATGTCGGTTTTTGACTTTAAAAATTCGTCAAAAACGACATTACTTTTGCACCAACCTAATATATATATATATGTGTGTGTGTGTGTATGTATGAATGTATGTATGATTTCTTTATCAGCTAAGCTTTCTGATATAACTGCGTTACAAGCAGCTGCTTCAGGTTGCATGTTATTTTGTTTAAATGTGTCTGATTTCCGAAGATCTGTGAAAACATTTTTATTCTATAAAATTAAGTATTGTTTTTAAACATAATTTAAGGAATCATCGATAAATGCATTTTTGTTTATTTACATGTTTATAATATATGATGATTATCACATCTTTGCAGAAGAAGACCATCTCTTCATTTGGTGAAGAGATGGTCTTTGTGTTTTTCATTCATAATTATTTTCATCATTGTTACCCGAGCTAAATCACTGCTGTAAGTGTCTGTAAATGATTCTTAAGACTAGTTTCACTTTTACAACCTGTCTTACATACATGGCAAACATAACATTTGTCTGCATTGGCTATGTTGGAAACTTGTCTGAGCCTGTGTACAGTCATGTGATGTTTGAGTTCCGCAACAGGCAAACAAACCGTGTCACAAAACTCGCACAGTTGACCTGTAGGTCTTTCTTGTAGAGTTGAGTTCACAGGAGTTTGCAACTGACCTCTCTGGTTTGATCTCATGTGACTGGTTAAGCCGGCCACCAAAATTGTGACTTTCCCATAAATACTGAGTGTGTTGGTGTCCAAATAGATCTGGGGCGGATTCTATTTCTCCTTTCCTGTTGGCACGCATTTTGCTGGAATGCTCAATTCTCTTCTGCTAAAAATTGTTGCAGCTTTCTCAAATAAGCCTTCTCCAGCCAGGTCTATCTCCAGAAGGATTTTCCTAGTCTTCAATATTAACAGGAAGAGCCTTTAGGTTAACACACACAGAGAAATGTACACAGACATAGATCTCTCAAATATATATGCATGTATGTATATAACTCATCTAGTTTCTCCAGCGAAAAATAGGGCTACAACCTGACTACGCGAAGCATTGCAACACTCTTTCCTGTAGAGCTGTACTTCTCCTTGACTGGTTAAAAAGCAACGCTAGAGTGCACAGACGTCCCTTCTATTAACCTATAGCTAGAAGGAGAATATATAGAATTATACCTTTCCAAGAGTATTTGTGGTAAATTTAACATGAGAGCCTCATCAGAAGTTGAACCCGTTTATGGATAACATTTTCACACTGGTAAAAAATACAACGACCTATCTATCTATCTATCTATCTTGCAAGCTAGCAAGATGCGTGCGTGTTTATGTGCATGTTTATGTGCATGTTTACCCAAAGCGCCATTTTCTCAGATGAAACATGTTAAATGCTAAACTAGATTAAATTGTTCAGAGAATATATATATATATATATATATATATATATATATATATACTAATAATAATAGAAGAAGAAGGGCCTGAATAACACAACGATCAATGTAAAAGGAAAGAAATGACAATTACAGTGTAAGAATAGGAAAAGTAAGAAAAGTATAAAAGATACTGCAACACACATAAAAATCGATAATGTTGTTGAAATATGGTTGACAGAATACACTTGACGACAACCGCATAAAACGCTAGGAGAAAAGTGATTAACTTCGCTAGGACACATAGTATGGAAACGAAAGCTTTCATTTTTCTTTTACCTACTCAAAGGAAGTATCAGCCAGTCAAGTCACCAGTTTTTTCTTTCGTACAATTTTTACTCATAGTAATATATTCTTTAGAGAATTGTAAAGATGTCACCCATTGAGCACAAAATGGACTCTCGATTCCGGCAACAACTCAGAAGTGATAGTTTTAAATGGTAGGATTGAAGACACTGTTTGTTACAATATATATATATGTATATATATATGTATGTATGTATGTATGTATGTATGTATGTATGTATGAATATATAGTAAAACATAGCCCTGTATTTTCTCTAAGCTAGCAATTGGAAAATACATGCCAAACTCCACCGTTCATAATAGACACAGCTAAGGAGATATAATTATTTTCTAAATGCCACGTGATTTAACCGATATAAAACGGAACTTAATTTTAATTTATGTTCGAGAAAATTATTTTAGCAAATGAAACAGACTCATCATCTTCTATTGTCAATAAAACATCATCAAAGAAGACCTACTTCAGCACGAAGTCATACTAAAGTAAATCTTCAGAAATAATAATCTTAAAACTATCCAAATATTCTACATATTTATTACGCATGAATATTAAAGATATAAACAAATGATTATTTAAATCTATTTGATTATTTAAACCGTTCAATCTTTAAATGCTATTTTCAACGCATCGCATTAGCGAAAACTAGGCAAAGTATCAAGAAACAAGAACATTTCATTAGAAACAAAGATAAATACTGATCTACTATATAATATTAATCTTCCTATATGGCAATGAATGCTGGACAATTTTCTTATAAATGGAAAGAAAAATTGAGGAAGCACAGACGTGGTTTTATAGAAGGGCGCAGTGAATCCCATGGATGAAGCATGTTACCAACAAGGAAGTTTTAAGAGATATGGAAAGCAAAAGGGACGGTACATGATTAAATAAGAAAAAAAAAACAGTAGAAACTTTTAGAACAGAAAGAAATCTTTGAATAATTTCACACTCCCAGGACATACCGAAGGCAAGAGGGACAGAAGAAAAGGTCGAGTAACTTCCCTAACGACCATGTGAAAATGGAGGGTTGAACAACGACTGGGATTCATAGAAAAAGGGTGTTGATCAATAAACTGTAGATAAAGACCTTATCATGTTACAATACTGGCCACACCGGTCATTATTATTAGGTAGGGGGTTCGATCATCCATATCAGTGGTCGCTTACTTAATTCAATCTATATTTTTATAACACAACGATCAATGTAAAAGGAAAGAAATGACAATTACAGTGTAAGAATAGGAAAAGTAAGAAAAGTATAAAAGTATAAAATATAGTTTGAGCGTCTTAGCTGCTCGCATGAACTTAATGATTATAACAAACATTCTGGAGAGAAAAAAAAATAGAGACGAGGTTGTAATACATGAGAGTCTATTTCTATAATCCCGCAGCACGCATTCAACTCGAACAGCTACCAATCACATATTTGACTTTTATGATCTATAGTCATGGATGGCGAATTTGATGCACTATCAAATACTTCAATTTGGCCGATGGATGCTTATTGAATATCTGAACATACTAAATAAGAACATATAAAAAGGCGTGTCGTTTTAATTATTTTCTCCCATATATCATTAATCAAGGAATTAAACGTAGTTGTAAGAATTCTGCTATATAAGGTTACTCCATTTCAAGACTTGATAATGAGAACAATAATTTCAACGAATTTCTGACTTATATAACTGATTCATTTCTTAAAACTGTCTTCTGACGCATTCTTCAAGCTTTCCCCAGTTTGGGGTTTTGGGCGCCCCCTTATATCACGTTTTAAAATTTTTTCATACCATTTACCGAATAATTAAAATTATATATAGTGAGGAATATAGATATGACGTAATAATAATAATAATAATAATAATAATAATAATAATAATAATAATAATAATGTGCATTAATTGCACAGCAAAAATACAAGCAGTTTCATGATAAAGGGACATCTTATCTGTATTGGTGGCTATGTAGGTTGCATAAACTTGAAGTCGACGAGAAATGCTACCGCCACAAGCCAGAGAAGGTGATTGAAAATGACCAAGTCAAGATCTTGTGTGAGTTCCATATCCAATCAGACAGCGTTATTGAGGCAAAAAGAAAAAAAAAAGAAAAGAAAAAGCTCCTCATCGAAGTGGTTGTCCCTGCAGATAGTCTAAGAAATCGACAAGTTTAAGAAATGCACCGATCCCCAGATTGAAGTTGCCAGAATATAGGACGTTCATGTCCCATTTATCATTAGGGAGTTGGGCCGTATACTATCGAACAGAAATTGCTACATTGGGAAAATCGGAATAATATCTAATATCCGATCGCGTTAGGAGTCTGCTTTGCTTCACACTGCAAATGTTCTGCGAAAGGTATTATGTGTGTGAAGTCGTACGACTTGATGAAAATCACACACGATCACCGGTTGAAAACGAAAAACCATGCGTAAAAATGAATAATAATAATAATAATAATAATAATAATAATAATAATAATAATAATCTCTTACGCAAATATACAAAAGTTAAATATATATTTTTAAATCTATTACGCGTGTGCAAGAAACAATTTTTAATTGGTTCTTGATTTCATGCAACTAAGAAAACTCAAAAAGTAAGCTATTAGGTTGGTGCAAAAATAATGTCGAGTTCTCACATAGTAACATATGTGAGAAAACGACATTATTTTTGCACCAACCTAATATAATAATTTATCGTAGTAAGAAGAACTTGAAGATTTCACTGTATTTGTATCAGTTGTAAGCTTACAACTGAAACATATAGTGCTGATTGTTGGTTTCAGTCATGTCGGATATTGAAATATTGTTTACGACTCAAATCTGTATAACAATTTTCGATCTCTATGATGTGTTCTTGGCGTGTCAAGAGAGCTCAGTTTAAATGAGGGCATTAGAAATTCGAATCTAGATTTATATCGAGTTTAAATTCCTAAAATTAATAGTAGTAGTTTTTTTACGGTAACGCGAGGAGAATTTAACAACGTAAATTTAAGAGAAAATTATGTCAGATTTTCCACCATTTTTTAAATCAATTCCTCTAAAGCAAGGCGATACTTCCACTAAGACACAAGACGTTACTGAAAGCGAAATAGAATGAGAAGACTTTAGTGAAGAGAAAGGACAATAAATAGCATGAATCCGGATGACAGAAGAGGACGATTGGCGGTGCATTTAAAATTTTGAAAATTGTAGGAGTGTAGAGATGAGATTTCCTCAGGCGAGAAGTGCAGGAGAAGAAACTATTAGAAAAGAACTTACGGTTACATCTAGCTAGTTCAAGAGTAAAATTGTAAGAACTTGTTGCTAGTCTAGTAGTAAGTTTAAATTCATGCATTCGAGGCAACAAGGAAGAAAGCTTATTAGAACAAATCTTAAAAGTTAAATCTACTATAATATACTTCTGCACAATTCGCCTCGTATCTTCAGTACAAGTCAGGGTTTGCAAACATAAGGATACAAAAGAGCTATTATGTGCTGAGAGGGAGTTGCAGAGAGCAAAAAGCAGGCTCCTCATCAGGGTATTACTAATGGAGAGGGCATCAAATTTGCATCCAGGAAGATGTGAACAGGTTTCCAACGAAACGGCGAGATTTAATAGGGATATGTTCTCAATCAGGGTTCAGGAGACAAAAACAGCTAAATAAAATCAATATTTTTGAGAGATAGGAATTGTGAAACCAAAACAAGGAGCGAGGCGAGAAAAAATAAAGACAGGAGGAATGTAAATTTTAGCCCGTTTTCAGCGTTTTCTGCTTAAAAAATCATTGACTGCCAAAATAAAACGTTTTCAGAGTCAGTTAACGTGGGTTATGTCCTTCGGCATCAAAGTCAAATTTCTTCCCTTCCGTGGAAATGAACTAGATTAGTCCTCGTTGATCATAAAATTGACTGTACTTTTGTTGACACTTGGTAGCTAGGTCCAACTCAATACCGCAATTGCAAAAGGAAGGAAGGAGCGAGAGAAAATTTCATTAAACTTATTAAATTTTGAGGAAATATTTCTCATGAAAATGTTTTCCCGCAGGATGCAGAAAGATGGTCGTGTTTCAGACCCCTTGTGTAGGTAATGGGTTTAATATTTATGGTATCTTTCAAAGAGATGCCAAAACTTCTATCTCAATTCGTCTTACTACTCTCGGATCTATCGATAAGAGCAAGAATCATATTTAAGAAGTATTTGAATTGGAAATATTTTCAAGTTTTAGTTTGGTTTGATATTGAGCTAATTTGATGAGTTTGTGGTGCAAAGAGTTTTAAAAATCAGCATTTTAAATCGTCACTTGAATCTGAGATTGAACACTGAACACTGACACCGGTTGGAAATAGACAACTTTGCTATCAATTTCTACATTGATCATATATTTTTTAACCATTTCTCTCCAAGCAAGGCGGAAATGTCAGTAGTACGCATGGACAGAAAGTGAAATAGAAGACTGAGAATAGGGAGGATTGAGGAAAGGACAAAAGATGAGCGGGATTCAAGAAGACAGAATATGGTGATTCATGCTGCATTTAAATTTTTGAAGATTGTAGTTATCATGGAAACAAGTAAATGGAAGGGAGTTCCATAGGTATGACGTGCGAGAAAATAAACTGCTGGAGGAGAAGTGGTGTTTACATTTAGCTATTTAAACAGTAAAAGAGTGGGACTTAGATGCCAATCTAGTAGAACGCTTAAATTAATGTAATCAGAGCACCAAGGAAAAAGTTTGTAGAAAAGATAGAGGGAAGCCACGTCGATGAGAAAGTGACTGAAGTCGAGATGCTAGATCAGGATCGATTACATTACAGTCTTTCTTTAAATTTTGTCAAGTCCAGACCAGATATGGCAACTGTATTCAATGCACAGGCGAATTGTAAATGTGTAATGGATTCTGATGGGAAAAATTTTCTGGCAGGACATAGTGACCCAATTTTCATTGCAATAGATGCAGGAATTGATTCAATGTATTCCTCTGCCTCAAGTCAATGGAAAACGAGAGACTAAGAAGACATCGCGTGTTACTCTCAAGGAGATTCGTATCAGATGAAACCAGTTTTGTTTTGTAGGCGTTAAGATTTACAAGGCATTTCTTGTCCTAGTTGACCACTGCTAAGTTCACTTTGTCAGATCTGTCGGATTTGTTATTGAGACAGCATTAAAGGGTAATGTCATCTGGATAAAATACCTAGAACTGGTGACATCAGAGGGAGATCATTGATGAACATCAGAAATAGAATAAGACCCAGGAGAGAACCTTGGGGGACACCCACGTTCGTGTGAAAAGATCTGAAAGCGAGCCTGTTTATAATGACCCTCATTTCACGAATTATAGATATTTATTCAGCTTAATCTGTCACTGGACTTAGTATGGGAAAGGAGAGAGGAAGATTCTAATGCACCAATGTTTCAATAAGGTATTGCCTTGCTGGTAAACTAAAACAAATGATGGAATATCTATGCCATAACCACGAGTAATCTTCTATAGAACAAGCTAGTTTCACTTCATGGTTTTACTTTAGGATTTCGACCATCACTACGTATCCAAACCTTATTACCTTGTGTCAGACAAAGTAAAGACCTATGTGACGTAAGTAGTTATTATTAACAGGAATTATTTTTTCCCATTTTGATCATTTTTCTCTTTAATCGTTTTAATTTCGTTAAGAGATTCGCAGATGCACCTCGAGAGAGTACAATATCATACTTTAATTATCATTTCGCCTTTTAAGTTGGCGATCAGCAAAAAACAGAAACAGTCGATAATGGCGTCGTCTTTGTTGCTACAGGGTTGATTATTTATTAGACTACGTGGAATACTTTGTATTGAGTAGAGCATGTCGCTTGCAACATTTCTTGGGGGATGTCTGTTGATCTCTGATAGCGCTATGTAAAAAAGATAGATTGTCTAAGATAACGTTTTAAATTAAAATTTTGATGCAATAAAAATTAAGATATCTTCAATGTTTAAGTAAAAGCCATCTTATAATATAACCAACATTCGTTTTGTAAAAGAAAAATCCTCATCTCAATATTTCGCAGTAATAACATTCCACCAGAATTATTCATAAACTCCAGTTAAGCTAGATAAAGATTTACCCTTTTTTATGTTTGCATTTAATCACTACAAAATTTGGCCAACTAACCGCGTGAAATGTCCCCATATATATACTGTTATTTATGAAATTTGATGAGAAGTCTTCTACATTCTTTTTTATTATAGCTCAAAGATTCATGGCCGGATTGTTTCCCCATAGCCTACCTAAAGTAAATATCCCCATAGCCTACCTAATGTATATTTCCAGAAAAAATCTAGTTTTACAATCTATGTGTTGCGAGTAATGCATACTAGTAGAACTGTTTCTTCCTCATTGAGTAGCTATCAAATAAAGAGAGGCACAGATTTGTTTACAACTCCCACTGAACTGTTACGTAATATCAGTTCTCCTATGTGTCAATGAATGCTGAACAATCTTTTCACAGATGAAGACACAAGGCTCATAGAAGAAGATCCATTGAAATAATCAGATAATTACTTCACTAAGTGAACTCGAAAACTAGCAATCTATCACGTAGGCATCTTTGCTTTCGCATTCTTTCTTTTCTTTTTTATGTGCCATGTCCATTCAGGGCGTAGGCGATCATAACTCTCCACCTCCCTCTATTCATTGCAGTTCTCAACAAGTGCCTTCCCTCTGCTTCCTCCCCTACACCACGTTCTGTCATCCACCTTTTCAAGCTCGCCATGTATATTACTGATTTCCATTGTCTCTCTTTCTCTCTATTCGACCCGTGAGTATCAGGTTCTCCAGGTCTTCCTTCTTCATTATGTGTCCCAGAAACTTCAGCTGCCTCTTCCTGATGTTAATTACAAGCTTTCTTTCTGCTTGCAACCGTTCCAAGACCTCATCGTTGCTCACACGCTCAGTCCATGATATCCTTATCATCCTTCTGCAGAACCACATCTCTATCACCTCGAGTCTCTTCTTCATCTTTGAGGAAATACTCCAACTTTCCTTGCCGTAAAGAAGGACAAATGTCCCGTAATAGCTTAGTATTAATTTCTTTGTTACCAAAGAAATCCTCTTTTCTCGCATTAGTTAACTTGTAAACAGACTGATAGATTGAGACATGTTAATTATATGTAAGAAGAAGATATATTAGAAAATAACAAATTTAAAGTAGAAAGCTTGTGTAAGCTGAATACAAGAAAAACATTTCAATTTAAATTGGTATTTACTCGCTTTTCGTTAAGAACAAAGAAAAGAGTACTGAACAGTAATGTAATCTCAGTTTTTAATATGGTAGTGAATGCTGGATAATCTTTTCATAGATGAAAAAGAGACGAAGCAACAAAAATGTGGTTCTGCAGTAGGATGCCGAAGATACAATTGACCGAACAGGTAAGCAACAACGTAAGTTTTGATAAATTGGAAACAAAAAGGACGCTTATATTTAATATCATGAATCGTCAGTTGAAATTTCTAGGGCACGTAATGAGGAAAGAGTGTTTCGAAAATTTGATACTTACATGACAGATAGAGGCATAGAGAAAAACAATAGAAAAAGTTATCTAGCGAGATTCAGTAAATGATTGGCAGATAAAGATTTAGGAGAGATGACAAAAAGAGAAAATTTATTAAGAGCTACAAAGTACAGGAAAGTGTTAAGGGCTACGATCACTAACGTTCATGTGTATAAATCCTGTGGAAAATGTTAGGGTAATCAAAGATACCAACTACTAATGCAATTATATTTCATCAAGTAGAACCGGCATGCTACTTTTGCAGTAAAACAGCCAGTCATCAATAAAAGTTTTTTTTTTATTATTATTAAGAAACACGCTTTATGCAATATTGATTTCTTCTTTGGCAGCATATTTGGTTTACGGATTGTATAATTTCTTTAGTGTTCTAGGTTGATCATATTTGTATCGACTTGGTTTAAAAAATATCTAGCAGTGATGAGACGGGGGCAATATTGATGCATGATCCTTGTCTGAAAACAAATCAAAATGGTTTGATTCTACATTCGTGTTAGTATCAACAAGTGCAACAAAGATTTGCGAGACAGCAAAAATTGAATGTCATATTAGAAAATGATGAGATTACCAACATACAGCCATCGATTTTCAATGACAGAGTTATTTGCTTTTTTGATCAGCTTCATATTGCGAGTACGAACGATTTTCATATTTAATATGTTTTTAAAGACTAGAAATTAGAATTTCATAAGCCAGCACGGATATGTATAAAACTAAACCAGCAAACGGATATATGTAAAACACATACACGGATATATATAAAACTGTCAAAATTACCAACAAGGGAATTCTGAATCTCCCCAGCCTCTATCTTAAAAACAACTTAAAAGAGTCCGTTTAACCAACACAAGTACTGACCAAAATTAACGAAAAAAAAAAAATGTAAACTAAAGTTCATTTTATTCAGAAAGTCATTCATTTCAGTAGTTCATTGCTGCTACTAACAAGCAGGATTTTTTTCTCCTCATGACGGCCATGTTGTCCGAAACTAGTCGAGGAACCTAACTGAAATAATAAAAGAAAAAATATTAATATACAACCCATTGTGTGTGAAAATTTTAATTTTTTAATGTTTTTTATTGTTCAAAACATCATCTTCAGAGTTGAGACAAAAATTAATGTAATTGATAGTTGTGATTTTTTTGTAAATGCGCATGAAACGCGATATGTTATAAACATGTATGAACGCGCTTCGTTATAATTAAATTAAAAATTAACTGTTAAAGTTACTATATATTTCATGTTTTCATATAAGGGAGGTTTAATTTAACTTTAATTTATATAACTGCAATTTTTTATAATTACAATTTAAATATTTTAAAAACATTGGTATTATAAACAATTTTAAACGTTGTTGTTATACTCATAATTAATCTTATTTAGTGTTGGCTGTATTTTTCAAGTATTTGAAGTTTTTATATTTTATTTTCATGGTGGAGTATACTTGTATTGCCAATTAATATTTCTCTAAATTGTGAATGTGGACAGGAATGTTCCCTTAAATGTTATACGATTGAACTTGCATATGCAATGTAAGTCCCTTTGGATATGTTGTGAAACCAACATACATATTTACTTTTGTTATCAGAGATACAATCTTCCAAATGGCGTTAAAGGACATATTATTAACTATTAGTTTATATATATATATATATATATATATATATATATATATATATATATATATATATATATATATGTGTGTGTGTGTGATGTGTGTGTGTGTGTGTAATAAACATTTTATATAATAAAGATAATAATGATATATTGCACTACTTAGTACTTAGCACTTTTTAAAAAGTAAATGCTACGAACAGTGGAATTTTACTCCATATGTTCGTTTTCTCATATATATATATATATATATATATATATATATATATATATATATATATATATATATACTGATGTCAACACTAATCGGAGACTGTCTCTTCATACATGAACGCAATCTTCAGACTTGAAGCACGAAACTGATCTGAAGATTGCGTTCAAGCAAGTTGTGCCGCTTGGTATTGAACTCAGTGTTCAGTTTTACATTTATATACACTCTATCACGGATATTGAGCAATTTCACCCATAAATATACTATGCCTTAAAACTATACTTATATATATATATATATATATATATATATATATATATATATATATATATATATATATATATATATATATATATATATATATATATATATAGTGTATTTGAGCAGAAATGTATCTTTTATGCAGATTTGGATGAAATGATACATCTTTCATTTAAGACATTGTCATTAAATCTTTCACTGCTCGGATCCTTTTTCTTTTCTGCAGGGAGATTTTGATTTTAAATTTGTTCAGTATTGGTTATAGGTCATTTGTAGATATAGATAGTGAGGACATAAATATTTACATTGAATTAGTGGCTAACACTTTCTCGCCTCAAGAAATCGTCATGCGAGTTGAATCCTATATATACACACGCACTCACTCTTTCTCTGTCTGTGTGACTTTCTTTCTTTCTTTCTTTCTTTCTTTCTTTCTTATATATATATATATATATATATATATATATATATATATATATATACTAAATCTAGTATATCCAACTTAATTCTTTGCAATGATTCTTCTCTCCCGGTTAGCGATTTGCAAAAAAACAACGTAGTTTATAAATTCAAGTTCCCTTTGGGAGAGTGTATCTCCAACGAATTAAATAATATTTATGTTGGTCACACCACAAACTCGCTTTCACGACGCTTGATATTACATTTGCATGAAAATTCTAACATTTTTAGGTATTTAAAACAACATGCCTGCCGGCACACACAATTCCGTAAAATACTTGTCGAAAACACAATTATACTTCGACATGAAAACAATAGACAAAAACTAAAAATCCTTGAAGCGTTATACATCAAACAGTTGAAATCCAACCTAAACAAAATCAATTATGGCATCTCTACAAATATTCTTAAATGTCTATAATTGGTAACAAAAGCCATTGGTTTATACCAATGGCTTCCCATACTTTATAGTTCTACAATTCACTCTCGTGTGGTCATGTGTGACGTCATGAGATGCGGTGCGATTTTCGCTTCTAGCGTCTTATATGCACGTGTTTATCGTTGCTTAGAAATCAACTATGTAAACATTGACAGACTATCATCACTGTCTTGTCCGTATATTGCTTAATATGTTGTAATTGACATCTTTGATAATGGCTTATGTAAGCCGAAAGCTTAGATTGTATTAAAAAAATATGGATCAATATTGTGAATTTCTTTCTTCGTTCAACGATAATGTTATTAAACTTATCAGATGTTACGAAAAAAATTACATAAAATATATAGACAGCACTTGTCTATATTATTTAATGAAACGTGCATGAATATATATAACCAGTATGAATATAGATATGACCATTGCTTATGTTTACATACGATCTGTCTCCGTTGAACCCTTTTGTCATACACGCGCACACGCGCACACGCGCGCAAACACACACACACATATATATGTGTGTGTGTGTGTATGTATGTGTGTGCGTGTGCGTGTTTAGGTGAATATTAACCAGCATGTTTTACAAGCAAAATTCTTTAAAAGTAACACATACAACACTATTTTGATCACAGTCGTATCATACACTGTATATGCTTAACACTTGGGCGGGGGGGGACCCCCCCACAAAAAAAAAAACCCAACTTTGTATTGACTGAAACTTCCGGAGACTTGTCTGAAGATGTGAAAAGTAGATGAATGTCATAAAAAGATGTTCATTCACATGCATGCGGGTGCATAAGCGCACACATAGAATGCAGAGAGTTGATTGACCGTATATATGCTCTCAGTTCCCTTTTAGGATTCGTTTTAATTAATTTTGCTTAGATAATCAAAACGTGACATTAAATTTCTCCATATTTTGAAGTTTTCTTTCTAATCACATATTCTTCATCACGATTTTGTAAAAATTTATTTTCTTTGTTAATACGCAATTTTATATATGCATTGTTTTTAAAATCGCAATAAACCTCGTCACACAATTTGAGAGAGGATGCCAATATGTCTTTGAATATGAAGACAAATCTTTCAAAGATATTCCTCTTAATAATAATAATAATAATAATAATAATAATAATAATGATAATAATAATAATAATATCTCTCTATATTTACACTAATTTCACTTTTCGGACGGTTGTCCTCCATCTTTACTGTCACATTCACGATGTTTCAGCCATTGTACACCCCAGCATTCTCCAGGAATCACTGGAAAATACAAAAAATTAAGTAATCAGCGCATATTATTAGTCCTGATCTCGCGACTCGGCTTCAGCCATTTGCCCATCACCGTAAGGTTGCCTGTCTATGCCTTTTTTTTATAAATACTTTCGTGGTAATTGTTCGAATGATCTCCTCGCTATGGTACCTATACTGTATGAGTGGCGGCCATATCTCAAATATTTACAGTTGAGCTAGCTAGATGTAGCCGCAACGTCTATGCTAACAGTTTCTTATCCGGCACTTTCGCTTGTGGAACTCCCTCCCGACCCCACGATTTCTAATCTACTTTAATCTGCAAAAATTTAAATGCAATGTCAATCGCTATCTACTGTCCTCCCACTTGCTCTTTTCTTTCTCCTCATTACTTGACCCAAAGAGTTGTCAGTTTAATCCCTGGCCTCAGCGGAGAGAACAAAAGTTATCAAGACAAATTAACTAAAACTGAAATATACAAAACGCATTCTTAGGTAGAATTAGAACAATCTACCCTCCTTGATTACATAATGGGCTCTGTTCAAATAGCACATATCACCTAATGAAGGCCGGAGCGTACAACTGCTTAAATGTCGTGAAATTAACAGTAAAGATCAGGATAAAAATGTAAATAGCGTAAATTCTATTCTTTCTCTCTCCATCACTCTCTCTCTCTTTCTCTCTCTCTCTCTCTATATATATATATATATATATATATATATATATATATATATATTGTGTATATTTAGGCAGCAATTTTTCATTATTGCATGTTTCATTAAATAATATAGACAAGTTTTGTCTATTTATTTTAAGTAAGTTCCTTTCATATTGCCTGATAAGCTTAATAACATTATCATTGAAAGACGAGAGGAAATCACCATATTGATAAATGTTTAAATCCAATCTAAACTTTCGGTTTACATAAGCAATTATCAAAGATGTCAATTACTTTTCAATATATCAACCAATACAAGGACGATAAAATAATGTTAGTCTGTTTTTGTTGCATAACGAACTGTTGCAGATTAGATTAAACCGAAAAAGATAACTTCAATCCATTCCTCCGTCGTTCATGTTGTTTAGCAAATATCAGACGTTTGGGTTTCATAGTCCCTGTTAGCCAGGTCTTCAGACCAAGTTTAACTCTCAGACGACATGAAATTGTCATTGAACTCACATTCGTATCATCTTGAAGCAGAGAAGCATGAATCATCTTCCAAGAACTCTGTGGATTGTGTAATAATGCGCTTCATCAAATAGTCTGGCATTCTAACACTATATTTCCTTGGATCTCCACTTGATATCATTAAATATCACGGGTTTTTGGAAAGTAGAACTACAATTTGGGTCCTTCGCGTAGGTGAAAGTGAGGATATTCTAATCCAAATTCACTACACAGATACTAAAACAATAACTACTAATTTGACATTGATCAAATTTCTTCAAGCAATCTCATATGATACAAGGTAATGCAAAAAAAGAAAACAACCTTGTTACAGCTAAGTTGCCTTAAACACTAAATATATATATATATATATATATATATATATATATATATATATATATATATATATATATATATATATATATCAGGCTAACAGTAGGTAATCGAATGCCAAAATGGAAAACTCTTAAATGATTCGTTTCCTCCAAACTGAAAATTATTTTAGCGAGGGAGTTGAACTTTTACACACGCGTGTGTGCGCGCGCGCACACACACACACACACACATATATATATATATATATATATATATATATATATATATATATATATATATATATAAGGGGAAAATACAACACACCTCGGTTACAATATAAGATATTAATTCACCATATTTTAAAATTAAAAACGCATTTTTAATTAAAACGGATAATATAATTTATCAAGACGGATGCGTATTGAAGGAACGCAAATTTCGGAATTTCCTCGGTACTTTTACGCCTAGAATTATACAACATATTTTCTTTCTTCAGAAAACTATTGCTGCTACAATATACGATAATTAAAAACAAAAAAAAAGTAATGATAAAAATAAAAACAAAATCGTTATAAATCTGAATGAAATCAGTTAAGTTAAACGTACGGGTGTCAAAATTTAAATTTAAAGCTGAGCCTCTCTGTATCTTTAAGGTTTTCAACGCCAAATTTGTGTGCTTCTCCCAACCCCGATATATATATATATATATATATATATATATATATATATATATATATATATATATATATATATATATATATGTGTGTGTGTGTGTGTGTGTGTGTGTGTGTGTAGAGAGAGAGAGAGAGAGCAAAAGCAAGTGATAAAATAAAAGAAGAAAATCAAAAAAATAATAAAGTATACAAAAGGTAATTTCATCATATTTTCTCATTTTACGCTGACGTTCAAGGTTGTGCTGTGGCAATAAAATCTGTCATTATTCCCGACCTCAAAAGTTTTTCTGTTTAACGTAACCAATCTTTTTATATGTTAAAATCTTGTTTTCATATTTAAATGAAACGTTTGATCTTTGGTTTTAAAGATGACAATTGAAGTTGACAATAATGTGTTTTTATGTGAAATGAAATCGCCGATAGGGAAATCAAAAAGTTTTACGCCCAAAATATACAGTAGTTATTGTTTAAAGCAAAGAAAGCATTTTGGTTAGTTAAATCGAACAAACAAAGAGTGTTCTTATCACATACCCAACACAATCTTTTACTGTTCAAGCTTGATTTCATCCGGCTTTCTTGATTGGCATGTAAAACTAGTTTTTTCGTCATTATACGCAAATGACGCATGGTTAGTTTTCCCATTACATATACAACTTATCCTGTGGTTTATATAGGTATACGCCCTGACCGTTCTTATAAATATATATAATATAAATAAAAATGACAAACAAGATATGTTTCGAAAGTTTTTTTTTATCAAGTTACAAACTACTGTTTTCTTTTAGATCTTTCTATTTGTGAATATTACGCTTAGGAGATTTTTGCAGTGAGGTTCTCTCTTGACAAGGTCCGGATGCCACTCAAGGTAGAGTGTTAAGCTAGGAAGCCACATGTGCATATAGGAGTGGAAGATAACGGTTACCCCTACCCCTGTTCAAAGCTCAAGATTATAGTGTTTGGGGAAACATCCTTTTGAGAGTTGGTTCCACAGGCCAGCAGTTCGCGGGAAGAAGCTGTTCGTTTGAAACTTACTTATAACCAATAGAATACAGAGAGAATGTGGGTAGTTGTCTGCTATGTAAGTGGCATGCCGTGCCCTTGCCGTGAAGGTTTGACTTGGAAGGACCGCGGAATGTAGTTCATCTGAGCGCTTTCTGTGGAAGTAGCAATAGAGCGGTGAGAGCCTTGCCACATAGCGCCTGTGAGAGAGAGAGAGTTTGAAGGATAGAGAATGATTCGTCACCCACAAGGACTCGGAAACGCTTTTGGGAGATATCAGCTTCTGCCCAAATATGACTCTTGTAGAGTTAGAGGATAACAGGATAGCAGGAGGATTCAGGTACTTACTGGAGCGGTATAGGGAGCCAATCATTTTACCTGCATACTTAGCAATATATCGTATGTACGTGTTCCACTTGAGGTCGGGTGCTATTTTGACGCTTAAATCCATCCTGATTGGTGGTAGTTCGGGGTCAGATCGGCGATGATGGACTGTAACTAGCTTGCTCTTCGAGGCATTGAATGTAATAACCCGTATTCGAAGATGCCTGTCTACAAGGGCGACTAATCCCGATTGCAGACGCTTGCTCAGGCACATTTTTGTTTGTTTAACACCCTCAGAGCCAACCAGCGGTTTATACTGCAACTACGCTGAGAAGACCTTAATTACAGTGTCTGTGAAAAAAAGTGTTATCTAGTGTCTGAACAAGGCTTGCAAGCTCAAACTCTTGGTCACAATTACCAACGACTAACAAGAGTTCAGTGTGTTTCACCCACAAGGCTTAGGTCAACCCCTGGTATGGTTTTCAGGCACTTTCCAAAGGTGCCGCACTGGGATCGCCTCCTCCAGACCGATAACATCAAGAAGTTACCATCCTGACAAATCGACCATGATGAAATTCGAACCCGGGTTTCATAGTCAGAAAGCGAATGCTCTAACCCATTCAATGTAGCCAGCCAGTTTTTACCTCATTGGGCAGTTTGTGCAAGGTCGGAAAAGAAAACTCTGATTATCAATAATTTTATAGGTGCGCCTGTATATCGACGTATCATCGGCGTAGATGTTTACAAATGATCTGAGTATATTCTTAGGCAGATCATTTATGTAAATCAAAAAGAGGGTTGGTCTGAAGAGTGACCCCTTGGCTACGTCTGCGTTGACCGCTAGGGTTCCAGAGGCGTGGCTATTAATAACTACAATCATGACTTTATTAGAGGCCGAGCACAGCCGCTTGTTTGAGAGACATACATATGACATACTACCTATATAGTATATCATATAAATGCTAGATTTTTAATTTCTGAGTTTGTCTGTAGTGAGAGTGCAAAGTTGGTACTGTTTAGCAATCCAACTGACAGCTTAGTCTACTTAATAAATCTGTGATAACTGGATCAAATATCTATCTCTACATTATCTAGACTAGTGTTATCTATATAGGTACACACCTTCGTAGGTGTAGAAACGGTGGTCTTCAGTGAATATTTTCTGTACCATGATTAATTAGGAGATTTCTCTCTATTTAGACTACTAGCATATATAATTTTGTTTATAGTGTTCATGTTTTGTGTAGAACCAGACACCATCTCTGGAAGAAGTGATAACAGAACTTTTCCAAGAAGTTACAAGAAGTTTCCAAAAAGTTGACCTCATGTATGAATACGTAGTTTTCCTTCTAGGCTGGATGTCATCTAATGCATTATGGCTACTTCTATCTATCTATCTATCTATCTATCTATCTATCTATCTATCTATCTTAATCTCTTCATTATCTATCGATCTATCTAATGCATTATGGCTACTTTTATCTATCTATCTATCCATCTATCTATCTATCTATCTATCTATCTATCTATCTATCTATCTATCTTAATCTCTTCATTATCTATCGATCTATCTAATGCATTATGGCTACTTTTATCTATCTATCTATCTATCTATCTATCTATCTATCTTAATCTCTTTATTATATATCGATCTATCTATATAATGCATTATGGCTACTTCTCTCTCTCTCTCTATCTATCTATCTATCTATCTATCTATCTATCTCTGCTATGCTCTAATGAAATGACTGTTCAAGTAACTGAACAGCTATTAAAGTATTTGTCATGCAATTGAGCTTTCCATTCACTCTGATCCAAGCGCCAATACTAAGTAACGATATAAAATGATACCGAACGCTAGCTTCACTATCAGTACATTCGCTTCCCAATTGATACTCCATAAAATATAGCTTCATGGTAGGTAGATTTAATACCTGGAACAATATCCCTTTGATAACACTGAAAAAAGTAGTTCACCGATTATCGCAGCCGAAGAACAACAAGCAGAATAGGAGATGGCGCAACATCATATTTGTGTTCACTTGTGAATAGTCTCCAAACAACGCGTCTAGTTTGTTGTTTTATTGAAACCAGGTGACTTCATATTTGTGCGATCAACTGTGAAATATATTAGGTTGATGCAAAAATAATATCGTTTTCTCACATAGTAACATATGTGAGAAAACGACATTATTTTTGTACCAACCTAATACATTTCTTTTGCTTTCTTTGCTTTCTATATTGCAACCACATCAAAATTCATTCTAAACGTAATCACTTGTACAGATGACAACAGACTATTTCTGATTGAATTTGATTTGAATTTTCCTCGTGGATATTACCTCGAGAAGCTGGTAAACTAAATATATCAGTTGTTTAGATTTTATAAGTCTATTAAAGTATATAAGGACATTATTATTATTAATAAATAAAAATGAAATATATAATAATAATAATAATAATAATAATAATAATAATAATAATAATAATAAATAAAATAAAATAAGTAAAACAAATAACATTAAAACTTTGTTTAAAATAAATGAAATAAAACCAAAAATAACGTTCTTCCAGAATGCAACAGAAATACTTCCTTTCTGAAAACAGACTTCGCGCCAGAAGACGCAGAATTCATACTCTTCGCTAACGACCGTTGGAAAATCAAGATTTCCATCTCCTCTCCTCGAGACATTGCTTGTTATTAGGTTGGTGCAAAAATAATGACGTAATAATGTCGTTTTTTGACGTAACGTCAAAAAACGACATTATTACGTCATTATTTTTGCACCAACCTAATATAATGCGAAGTGACTTTTCCTTTTATCACATGCAACCATAAAATACTTGTAACTAAAATACGTGCACACACCAGTACACAAAAATAAATAAATTGTATGATATTAATTTAGAATTTAACGTACTTTTAGTGATATTACTGTGCATGTTTTTATTCCTGTGAACGCGAGGCTATTTCTGATGGCATGATTTGAATGACCTCACAAGTATATGAATCAAAGGGTAATATAATTTTGGAAACGTAATTCCAACATGCCAAATTATATAACTTTCAATTAACTGGAAACATATCCTATTTTATCAATATTAACATTCATACATCGCTGAGTTTAATAAATACTTCAGTATTTTCGCTCTCTCAAGTGAAAAAATGTTAAGAAAGATTATCAAGGTCGTTCTGGCTAATCCTTTACTTACTGATGAGTTTCATTCCTAGTGACAATAAGACATGTCATAAAATACTTGAGCTCTGGTAAAATTCTCGTAAACAGCGAGGATTGTAAATATCGCAATGGTCGAAATGCTTACGAGGTTGAACCAAATCCATACATATATTAGGTTGGTGCAAAAAATAATGTCGGTTTTTGACGTTAAAAAATACGTCAAAAACCGATATTATTTTTGCACCAACCTAATATCAGCACTAGAAGTTATGCAACTGGTGCCCATGACCGGAAGCCGCCATGTAGAGAGCTAAATGATTGCTAAATAGTAATTACAGAGAACATTTTTAGGAACTCGTTAGTGATATAGTGTAATTAGTTAATTAGCAAATATACCTATAACCAGGAAAAAATCATACAGATATAAAAATTATTGACGTATTTCTGTAAATGCGAATGTACAAAGAAAGAAGAAAAGTAAATTCTGTTAAGTAATGCACAGAAGTCACTTTATTCAGCACATATCAAGAACATTCTAGATGTTACTGAAGAAATAACGAGTCTCCTTGTTCATGATAATTGATTAAAATAGTAGGAAATATAATTGTATAATAGAGTCAGAATATAAGTTCAAGATTTTACGAAAACTTTTACCAATAAAGTCTGACAAAAAAATCAATGAATCAGACAAACAATAATTTTGATAAGTTTTGTAAATTGTATTCGTTAATTTTAGTAAATATTTAGGCGTTTACTTTTTGCTTTACATATGAAAGAAATACTTATTTCATTATGATACAAAAAATAGATGTTACCAGTATACGTAGTGTTAATGATAGTTAAAATCAGTTTACATTATCAGGATAATTTTGTGATTTAATCAATTCATTATATGTAAAAAGGTATAAAAATTAAAATGAAAATTATCCAACAGATTTTTTTCTGAATGGATGTAATTTTCACTGTAGCTTCATAAACATATATTCAATGTTTGAAAAATATGACAGTTTAAATATTACGTCTTAATATGAAAGGTATGAGTGAATTGTATAAACATCTTATTAATAACATTTTAAAATAATTTCAAAACTTTCAGTGCTTCTTCTTGAGTTGCATTTTGACAATGTCCCCCATGTATTGAAATATTGCATGAAGACTCAGAAAAAGTATTTTGTCGAAGGACAGTAAAATTAAAATTCAAAGTAATTTTTAATAAATACGTTACAAAGAAAAACTTATTCATAAAAATAAATATTAAAACAAATTTGATAATCAATATATTTATTGGTATAGAGAAAATATTAATTTTATCTAAGAAATTTCTTAATAATGACATTTTAGTGAGATTCATAGTTTTAAATAGGAAATATCTTTTTTTTTCTCTTACATTTTCTGATATATTTTAAAGAACAATATTAATTTAAATTTACAGAATTTAAATATGACATTAACATTCAGTGATAAAATTCTTAATAACTAACATGATTAATTTATCAGTGACAAGCAAGGTTTTTGCCTTGTATTTACAAGATACGGTAAAATGAAAGTTCAACCTGCTTTTTTTAAAAAAAAAAAATGAAGAAAATACAAGTTATTAATAAAAACTAAATTTTATATGTTTTAAAACCAATATATTATTTTTTTCATGAAGAGCAATATCAACGAGAAAATATTAATTTTGCGAGTAATAACATTTTTAATGAGTTATTTTGCAGTGTTTTGATATATATATATATATATATATATATATATATATATATATATATATATATATATATATATATATATATGTACATCTTTGTGTAAGTGTGTATATGTGTGTGTCCCCGCATGTGTGTGGTGCCAATCCAGAATAACAATTAACTCATTATTACACCAGAACATAAAGGGAACTAGGCTTTGCAAAATCATGAAACCTTAGAGTTGCACTTGGCCTGCAAGTGTGGAATGAGCTGCCTGACGCACGCACGCACGCACGCACACGCACGCATGCGCACACGCACGCACACGCACGCACACGCACGCACGCACACACATACACATCTATCTATCTATCTATCTATCTATCTATCTATATCTCTCTCTATATATATATTTATTTGCTTACATTATATATATATATATATATATATATATATATATATATATATATATATATATATATATATATTTAAGCAACCACCCTGGTGGTAAGAGGATTAATGCCTTAAACATAGCAGGCGTGAATGTAAGGTTCACATTTCGGAAAGATGATACGTGGCCGCGCTCAGAAACTTTAATTGAAGAAGTTAGGAATTGAATAAAATGTTATGTTAATTATGAGAATTACATCTCGTGTTATTAGTGCCGCATGTGTTAATCTCTAATCTGTACCTCTCTTTTATGACATAGGAAGCGCCCTTGTATTTTATTAATTTTGATTAATCGTTCATGGTTTATTTTTAAACATGTTTTCTATCTACTCCCTTTTCACAGAATTGCGTTTGATATCTTATTATATGCACTGTGTCCCGTCAGAATGTTGGCGATCATAGCTTTCCACAATTTCCTTCACTTAAAATATTTAGTCTTTTTGTTATCTCTCCTAATACTTATTCTGCTATCCATTTTACTCAAGCTCGCTAGGTAGGTTATGCGTTGTCATCCCTCTTGCTTTTAATCTATTGTTTCAGTATCACATTTTTCAAGTCCTCTTTCCTCATAATGTGCCATAGAACTTCCAATTGTCTCATTCGGATGTTAAGTATAAATGTCCCTTTTGATTCCATTTTCTCTAAAACTTCATCGTTGTTCAGCTGTTCTGTCCATGGCACTCTCAGCATCCTTCTGTAGAACTACACTTCTGTTGGAATTATGTAGCAGTACTTTATAGCCTATATGATAAAAATTGATGTTAGAAATTGGATCAGTTAAACCCCTTTTTTCAGCTTTTTATGTAGTTTTCGCAAGCCATTGAATGTGAAATGTATTATTCGGAACACTTTGGAAATGAGGCCTTGTGCCAAATTTGAGTTAATCAGCATTATTTTCAACAGACTTAAATGTTTGTTGAGAATGATGCTTTTATGAAACAACTCACAGTTTCGTTCTTGCTTCACGCAAAGATTTTTATCTATCGTGTCAGTAATATAATTTGTCTAAAAGAAAACCACAATGGAAGAATATAATGCATTTGATTGTTGTAGACATGTAACAAATCGTGTAGAAACACGAAATAAATATATAAAGAAATGTGTGCACATATAGCAGTATATGTACATATGTGCATGGTTGCGTCTGTGCAGGTGAATGCTCACCTGCGTATGCGCATGCTTATGAAATTGTTGATGATCACGTGATGTTATCGGAAAATATATTTTGGAATTGTAAATAACGTTGGATATTAACAAATGCAAACTGAATTACGGATATCTTATCATTATTCCCTTTTATGCTGATGACGCTGTTTTAAAATTCATACATTACTTATTAAAATAAATGTTGTTTTTCCCAAAGGAGAAATCTCTTGAGAGTCATCATTTCATATTTTTATGTCTTAATTTTTTTTTATTAGCGAAAATGTAGCGTTTTCTTCCTGCGCTTTAATTTAATTCAGCTTCAACGTAAAGTTGTTTGTACGACGATGTTGATTTATAAGTTCTAAAACACATTTTCTCTTGTAATTTGATGAATTTGTTTCAAGTGTTTTATTAGGTCAACTCACTGAATATCTAATAATACGTGAAAGAAACACGTTTCTCCGTTGGCGCCATTTATCCCGTCCGATACTGTTTTAAGACTGCAAATATTGAAGGGAAAATGTAATCTTCTTTGAAGAGAAAATGTATCTCCCTTTAGCAGCTTTAATACTTTCTTTTTCTCTTTAGTGTCCAAAGTAGAAACATGTATCCAGACTTTTCAACGATCAGGAAAACTATATTTAATCAATGTACTTTTTATACTGCACAGGAGCAAAACGTAGAGAAGTATCATGACATTGTCTTTATAATTAAATGAAAAGTAAAAATTCTTATTGTTTTTGCCCTGACAAAGTGGGGTCTGTGTGGAAAACAGATTCTGGTACTGTCTGTATATGAAGAGAATTATTTGAAAGTGGATTCAAGGGCTTATGGGAAAGTGGAATATCCAACTGCTCGCTTAAATATTCTCTTCTTCCTTAAGTCTCATGGTATTCCAATGGTAACGAACTTGACCCGAAAAATTATCGTTCCGTGCGGCTAAAGGTTACATCACCTGCAAACCTACGTAATAGAAATTATGTTTTCTAAATTAAAAAAAAATAGCATTTTACTATAAACGTTTGATACAAAACGGGAAATATATATTAAAATATCCAATCCAGTCATTTAAAAATAATATTCTATACATTAAACTAATTTTTATATTTTCGTAACAGTACACAACTGTTATGAAATTGGCACATGTTGAAAATTAACTAACGGTACAAAATAAGTTAATTGACTGTTTTTGCTCATACTTTTACCAGATTATAGATAAAGATAAATTTTAAACTTATATAGTTTTTATTGGTAATTCTGTTTTATTGTTTAATATTATTGTCTTCTATACGGACCCCTTTGGTAAGTGTTGATCGTAAATATGGCCACTTAAGAGGATTTACATCACCTTTTCCTCTTGACAGTAATTTTCAATATATTTCCGCATCTTCAGATGGAATGAAAGTTAACATCTATGTTTCTGTAGAAGTTGTTTTTTTTCCGGAGAGAAATAGAAATTAATCACTGTTTATGCAAATATTAGGTATTGAAAATGCTTCCAGTTTCGTTTATGAGAGATAGAAAGCATATACATATTTGAAACAAATCTTTCACTGGAAAGTTTGCATACAACGAATATATTGGAAACACCGTACTTTTAAAACCTCATTTTAGTTCTGATTCGGGCTATAACTACAATTCCGGCCAAAAGACCGATTCGTGCCAAAAGTGCGATTTGGGCCGAAATTCCAATTCAGACCGAAATTCCAATTCAGTTTGAAAATTGAGTTCTTCAAATCACAAAATACGTAGAATTTCAATTGAGTTGACATTTTAATTCTGACTGTTTGGCATTTTGAAGAAATAAAATTGATTTCCCCAATTCACAAAGTTTTGGAGATATTTTAAACTGAATTTAGAATAATTTTTTAAATTCATAACGTTTTTGTGTTACTTTAAACTCAATATAAGTTAAAAAAAAAAAAAAAAACCTTTAAAAACCACTAATTTTTCAGTTATTTTAAAATCTTAATTTTTAACTGCTCTTCCTCATCCGGACACAAATTCCAGTTTTGGAAATTCAAGAACCAGATTTGAATCCCGGGATCATCTTGATTGCAAAAAGGCACAATGTGTCTATGTGTGGTGCAAGTGTTTCCAGATTAGAGGGGTTTCAAACACATAATCGAACAGTCAGAATTTGCCGTCTATTTATTTAGAATATATTAAAAAGGACATTTTTCTTACCATTTTCTTCTTGCATCATTTCGTTTTCATTGGAATTTATTTTTATTTTGCTGAAAGTAAAGCAAAATATAGGCAGAAAGATAATCACATATAACAGAGTTTCATCTGGTATTCTCCACTATGTAACAGATGATGTTTCGAAAGATAATTATTCGTTACGATGTTATAATTGGCGGCCATCTTAGAGCATTTTTGTTTGATCAAGTAAAAATCACTAATATAAATTTAGTTTCATTGAAATTGAGTCTGCTATTAAAATTTTAAATAGACGAATGATAATAAAACTATCAATTATAAACGTCAAATTCTTGGCTGAATCCATCATTGTTATTGGAAACAGCGGTAGATTTCTAATATGTAGTTCTTAACTTTACAACTGGCTTGCGTTTTTTCTCATGTATAGTTCAATTTAGTGCCAAAGATTTCCGTCTGAAAGGTCATAAAAGAAATGCGATTAAATGAAAAAATATTTACATAAATATATCCACAAAATCTATACTTTAGTACATACACGCATACAAGCACATATATATGTGTATGTGTTTGTGCATGTGCTATATATATATATATATATATATATATATATATATATATATATATATATATATATATATGTGTGTGTGTGTGTGTGTGTGTGTGTGATAACGACGATAATATATATTTTCATGCCAAGAACAATACTGGGGAAGATGTATGACAATGTGGAAAAAAAATTACTTGTAACGCATTTCGTCCTTCAGAACTTCATCAGACTAAATTTGTTATGTTATTACGACTACACATGCGTACGAACGGGGTGGGGACTGAGGAATTTAGAATTTTTTATTTTATATCTAACCGAATTCATTTAGAGTTTTTTCCCTTTTCTTTCCATCACTTTTGTTAGTAGGTATCTCACGATGTGATAATAGATAATCTGTCACAAATGGTGAAATGTTGTAAGACCCAGGATGCAAATTTACTGAAGATGACTTTGCGATCAAGGCACTCTTATGTATTTGATGCAAAAATGACATAGCATAATATTATGCGCCTTTAAATTGTCCCTTTTCATATCTAAATTAGTTAAAAGCATGTAAATTCGAGAAGGTAAATCATAATTTTTTTTTCAAACAGTTACTCATTTACCAAAAATCTGCTCTGAATCATAAAATAAAAATGCAATCAAACTAAGACATTAATTAGGAAATTTTTATAATAGTTGCAACTGAGTAGCGAGTTTGATCCTCACTGGAAGCTTCATACTTTCGGTCTTGTTTCACATTTAAGGTACGCTTAGAGAATCACCATGTCAATTTCAACATATGGCCTCAGCGTAAATATTGAGAAACGTACAGAAATCGATAGTAAGTATCATTGTAGACGCTTGATAAACGCATATTTATTTAACACAAGGTGAAAATATGGATAGAAGAAGTAAAGGAAGATCAAATTCCAGAGCAAGAGGTAACACAGTATTATTCTTTGATACGAACCCAAGATAACTTAACTTATTGTGACAGGGTATTTACGTGCGAAAAGTTTTCCTAAGTTCACTCCGTTGCATATTTAATATATTAGAGATCGTAATCCGATAGGCCAAAGTAAGTAAAATCCGCTGAGTTTTCACTCAAAAATCTATTTGACTTTAGAAGTCTTCTATCTTTTAAATACCAATATCTACATTTTATTCCTCATTTTGAAAGCTATAAGCTAATTATTCTAAAATACCTAAATGACAAAATTCAATTTATCTAATGGATGTTTTGAAATCATATTGAAAAATGGATCTTGATCAAACATATAATCAGATGATTACTAAGAGCTAGAATTTCTTATTTGAAAAGGTGTCGAAAGAATATTATCTTTATCGTATAAGGAATGAAATGCACTTATTGCCATCTGGCGTTTCACACACATCAAAAATTCCCGATAGCACTAGTATGGGTTAGAAATTACTCACAGTCGAATGAAAGTATTTGAGTTCATTCACAGAATCGGCTGCTTAACATGTGATATGATACCGTTGGGTGGTGATCGCAATAGAAATACTCTTGTGGATCATATTTTCTTCGTGAAGGTTACTATCTCACTATAATGAGATCGGTGACCTCAGACACTGATGAGTGAACATTATCTCGATGTGAGATAACTTATTCGAACCGCAACATTGACAGCATCATATCTCTGATGAGGCAGTCAGCGTTCACCTATCTCTCGATAAGCTGCACAGACTTAAGTCCATGGGCGTCAGAGCTACAGGTTCACATTATGATATCTCCGAAAACTGCTTCTCTGTACGTGCTACTGCACAGTATGCAGTTTCAAACGGATAATAGAATAAAATAGCGTAAAACTAAAGCAGAGTTATTTTGTAGACTTTTTATCCTAATGAGTGTTAGCATGGACAGAAGTCATTAATGTGTGACATATTAGTCTAGGACATTTTGCTGCGTTTAATTTGCTTACAGTTCATATATATATATATATTTATATATATATATATATATATATATATATATATATATATATATATATATATATATTTGTGCGTGTGTGTATGCATGTGTGTGTTGACGTCAGGCTTTACGCAAGCATTTGTTTAATATATCTCGTATATGTTTATATACATATACATATTTTTGCATATTACTTTTCTTAAATAGTATACATACTTATTGATTTTGCTATGTTACCGCACTCGATACGCCCGCAATATATGTAAGAATGTGAAAATTTCGCGCAAGGTGCATAATATTATGCTATATCCTATTTAAATAATTGAAATATTTTAAATGGGCTTTTTAATACACACACACACAGACACAGACACACACACATACACACACACAAATCTCTCTCTCTCTCTCTCTCTCTCTCTATATATATATATATATATATATATATATATATATATATATATATATATATATATATGTATATATATAAATATAAGCGTGGTATTTACTGAAAGTACCTAATATCCGTGATAAAGCTAACCTATGCGGTTGCATGCATAGTAGTTTGTAACCCTGGGTTTCCCGCTCTCACGATCTTCATACAAACTGATTTATTTTTTCAGAAGTGGATCTATTTATGCGTTGTTTTTGATTATTTGCGTGTTTTCTGTATTCAATGGAATGACACATACATATAGATAGGCACACATACATACAGGTGTATGCATGTTAATTTATAGATACAGACTCATATCTTGGTTTAAGCGCAGTTACACATTCATGCGTTCGAGCACATGTATATAAGCAATTTCATTCTGTTTATTTTGGTGTCAAGATTCTAGCGCTAAATATGTAGCAATGTTCTCTCAGTAAGGGACAGGTGGGGGGCAGCTTTGACATTTTTCAAGTCGCTTGCGCCGGAAGACATGCTCCCATGCACTCACATATGTAGACGCAAACCTACACACAATGATTTGGGTCTATTTCCACCAAGTGGGTTAAGTTGGTTTTTGTCTGTAGACATGGTGATGATGTTTGTATTTTTTACAACAATAACTGTTGCCGCGTTATTAACAATCGTGATTATGTTAATGATAATATTAGCTGTGATATTATTATTGGTATATTGATAATAATTGATGTATTGTAGGTTATGATGAACAACAAAGTTATCCTTAATAATGATGGAAACAATAATGACCACGATAATAAAAATAACATTAAAACAAGGAATAAAAATAAATAGATAATGAATTAATAAAATAATAAATAAAATAATTATGACAATGGTAATGGTGATAATAACTGTAGTAATCACAATAATGATGATAATGGTAGTAATAATAATAGTAATAAGGACAGTGATAAAATGCACTACTAAAGGTGTTAGTGATGGTTATGAAGTGTTCTTAAAGTGGTAACAACAATCCTAATAACTGAAGTAATATTATATATATAATATATTAGTGTTAATGGTTATATATTTTGTGAAATCCGTGCTAATTGTTATGACGTTATTTCTATTCGTTGGGTTGATGGTAGTGTTGGTAACAGGAACTGCTAGTCATACTGATTCTTGTTGGTTGTTATGTTTTCGTGGCTTTAATGTGCTGGTCTTTTAGTGTTCTATCATTTTTTGGCAGGTTCATTCCTGTTGTGTTCAGTTTTTGTTGTTGGTGTTATCCGTTTGGATTGAACTGTGATAGATATTTATTTTTCGTGTCTGCATTTTGAGATTAATTTCCATCTTTTGTTTAGTAATGTTTTTTAATGTGTTCTGGTGATTATTGCCACTTTTTCTCGCAGGCAAAGTAGACATCTCCTTTTATATATTATTGTAGGCAGGTGCGATTTTCATAATTTCCCAGCTTATTTTTGGTTTGATGCTTTTGTCTTTTAGATAGTCTGGTGCTGTTGGAGTATTTTATGCTGGAGAATGAGATGTCGTTTGTGTATTTTCTTTGTTTGGATGTTCTTTCTGTAGCGCCAATGTTTGCATTGTATTTTTGTTCACGTCGACCTTAAGTTTGTATACTATGTTTGTAGGCACTTTCTTTGTAGTGGGCATGTGGTTTTGTCTCTGCAGTTGAATTCGGGGTCCTTGTTTGCGCTATTACATGTTATTGTTTTTTGTTGTGGTTTTTTATTTGTGTTGTTTTCTTAGTGCACCTATTACCAACTTTTATGTTGTTTTTTTTTAAAAATATTTTTGCTAAGGTGGGGGTTTCTATTAGATTTAGGAAGTTTCTGCCGATGTTTGTTCTGACGGTTTTGCTGTATGCTGGGTTAAATCAAATTATGTTTCTTTTTCTGTTTTTGGTTCGGGTGGTATGTATTCTAGCTGTTGCGTTTGTCTGCTTTTCTTTAGTGCGTTGTTATATGGCGTTTTTTTGTCGTTGAAAATGTTTATGTTGAATGATTTGTGTGATAGCCTGCGGCTGATGGATTTAGGTATGTGTTTTCCTTAAAGTTTTTTTGTAAATTATTGGTTAATAACTACTTATTAATCGCACTCTCCTTCGAGAGGTGACATGTAAAGTATCTACTTAAGAAGGTAGTAGTGCGCTCGATAAAAGTAATTGATTTTTGACATGCAACAAGTCTTGTACTGGGCATTGAAATAAGTATATTAAATTAGTCATCTCTAGTTTACATTTGGTGAGGTTATTATGGTTAGTGGCGACAAAGTCTGCCGTCTTCCATTTTCTATTATATATTATTAACTTTATATGCTTTTCAGTGGTTACAGCAAAAATATGGTGTTTAATAATTTTCCTCATAGCAAATTCGTCCTGCTTATAGTGATTGTGGGTCTGGTTGCAATATAATATGTTGATGTTTTGTGGAGCATTTTTATTGGTGTATTTCTTATAAGAATAATTTTATAAGCTTACTAAGTTTGGGAAAAGTATTGTTGAATAATGTTTGTTTTATGTGCTTCAGTTCGGTTAGAAATATTTGGGGGGAAGAGAAATTTTGGTATGTTCTATTTAAGAAGTTTGTTGTCAATGCTATTTTATATCATTTCGAACATTGGCTATCATAGTTTAGAAGTTCCTACTGGTATGTTTTATGCAGGTAAGTGGTAAATTGGTTGGATCTTAGCTCTATCTCATCGTCAAGAAATGGGATCTTGTTATGTAGAATGGATTCATATGAGAAATTTAGTGTTGCGTTTTTTACGTTTACGATTTCATCAGAACAACAAAAATGTCATCGACTTACCTTCTGTCGATTTCAGCTTTATCTGTTGTTTCAAATACTTTGTTGTCAATATAGGACATATAAAAATTAGCAAAAGCCGGACCTAAAGCGTTTTTCATGTTAACACATTCAGTTTGGATATATGTGTTGCCATTATGTTCATAGAGTGGAGCTATTGTGTTACAAGTAAGGAGTAGTTTCTGGAGAATGGCGGTCGTATTTTTGGGAGAGGTATTATCTGTAGACACAGTTGCTAATTATGTTGATTATTTCCTCAACTCTGACGTTACTGTAACATGCATTCAGCGTCCAGCGAGGCCATATTCCTATTGGATTTGCTTCTTGCAACATCTGGAGGAAATCATTAGTTGATGCTATGCTGTAATTGTTGGGTGGGTATGGAGAAATTATGTGGTTGAGGGTTTTTGAGAGATGATATATTGGTGTAGATATTTGAGATATGATAGGTCGGAGAGGAAAACCCAGATTTCCCAGTTGGTAGTCACCAACTATTTATTTTTAAACTATCATAAATATTTATTTATCAAAATCAGATTTGTTCGTTGCGATTAGTTTATTTACATGATTTTTGAAGGTTTCTGTGCGGTTTCTCCTTAATTTTGTGATTTATGTTATGTTATCTCTGATGGATTGTAACCTTCTGGTTATAGCACTGTTGGTTGAGAATCGCATAATTATTGACTTTGTCAGTGTGTCTAATAACGATATCGTGCTTGTCGCGTAACACTGCAGCGGCCGACTTGAGCTTGTCTCGAAGGATATTGTTGTGTTGGCTCTGTAATGAAGGGTTTTTAGACCTTCGGCTTTTAGGAAGTCTTTTACATTTGGGTGTAATTTAATTGATTTTTCCGCTATAAGTTGTTCGACAGATTGGTATAGTATTTCGATTAAAGTTTTCTTTTGAAGAGGCTCATATCTAGGTTGAAGGTGACAATTCGGACCGATATTCAGTAACCGTTGGGTAGAACAAACTTTCTATTTTATAGGTTGCGGAGTTTTTGTTTTTAGTAATAATGTGTATTTGGTTGAATTTCAACGTACTTTTGATGTGGTCGAGGAAGCGTTCAGTAGTTTCTTGTTCTGTTGTGCTCATTGTGTATTTTTTATAATATTTTTTATGTTTATAATATATTATAGAAATTGGAAGACCACAAACCTTGTCGTCATGAGCCGAAATAACTCCACCAAATCTAAACTAGCGGTGACCAATATAATATAACAATTTCAATGCCCACTACAAGACTGTGTTGCATGTCAAAAATCAGTTGTATCGGACACACTACTATCTCCTTAAGTAGGTTCCTTACATGTCACCTCTCGAAGTAGCGTGCAATTAATAAAGATTTATTAACCCATAATTTGCAAGAACTTTTAAAGAAATTTTTAGTCGATAATATAAAGATCATTTTCAAATCACATAGTCGTAGACATCTTATCATTAGAGAAGTATTACTGATTAAATACCGTTAAACTTTTATCTATCTTATACTATTTAACAGTGGAGACGGGATGTTAAATGTTTTATAAAAATAGAAGTGATGCCCAGGTCAACCAGTCGTGCATAGCACGTGACCACCGAAAATGCATATACTTCTCCGCAAGAACTCCACACAGCTAAACTATGTAGAAGGTAACACACGGAATTCCCCATGCCCCAAAACAACATCATGACAATATACATTAACATATATATATATATATATATATATATATATATATATATATATATATATATATAGCAAAAAGGAATAACAGGAGTGGAATCTTTTGTGCCAACGCGTTTTATTTCTTGATGGTCGTTATCTAGGCAAATGCAGAAATTTTTATTTTAGAAAACTAAGCTGTTTTTCAGGTCGCAAGAGGACGTAGACATTTGTCAAAAATATGTCGGAAACAGTTTTCATGAAATTTTATCTTAACTTTTCTACATTCCTTGCAAATGTTTTAATAGTGGTCGTAGATTACCGAAGTATATTTAAGAGAACAAAAAGAAATGAAATTAAAAACGTCTCAGAAGAAATATGCAAGAGAATTTGTTCGCAAATGACACCCTCTCAATCACACATGCAGCCCTATCTATCTATCTATCTATCTATCTATCTATCTATCTATCTATCTGTGTAGTCGTGGATTTGTGCAGCAATCCCTGTCTAACAAAGGACACATAAAATAACTGACCTGCCAAGGTTTTGGTTTATTTATGGGAATTAGTGTACACAGAAATTGTCCAAATGATTGTTTATACCGAGCACGTTCATTTTAATCTATGTGCCAATTTTTAATTTTTGTTAGGTATTCTAAATGTTGCGTATTGTAAATGCTTTGTAAACTGTATATAAATTGCTAACATGTACCCGTATTCCCGAATACTTCAAGGACCTTGTGGCCGTATATATATATATATATATATATATATATATATACATACATACACACACACACACACACATATATATATATATATATATATATATATATATATATATATATATATTGAAAATTGAAACCAAAACCCAGAGGCGACAGTCTTTTTCATGCTAAACGCAATCGTCCGACGATTAAGATTAAATTTAGCATGAAACAAATTGTCACCTATGGGTGTTGACCTCAATGTCCATTTTATATTTACATACGCCATATCCATGACATTGAGCACTAACCGATAAATATTGAATACCTTAAAACTATATTTTATTATATATATATATATATATATATATATATATATATATATATATATAGCACGCCTACAGTACGACTCGGCGTTTTACCCACTATGCAATTATCTGGTTTAAATGATGTGGCCGTTATCTAGTTAAAATTTATGGGTTTCACTTTGTTATTTTGATAAATTATTACAATTATTAAATATTTAATTGTATTATGATATAAATTAAAATTTAGGTTCAAACTTACACTTATAATTAAAAATTACATTTCCAACTTCAGCAATTTCAATTTCAGCAATGGGGTAAGCTGGTATCAATATGCGTTAAAAAGAATAGATAGTATGTTTCAAAGGATAACTCTTTTATAGCCTGGGTTAAACTACTTAAAGGGTGATATTGATAATAAAAATAACAATAGGTTAGCATTTATAAAATAATAATAATAGTAATAATATAATAATAGGTAATAGTAATAATAATAATTGATAACAGCAATAATAGTTAATAGTAATATTATTAATAGATAATAGCAATATTAATACTATAATAAAATATTATTATTAATATTACTAATATAATAATAATAGTAACATTAATAACAGTATAAGATGGGTCTGAATGATAAAAAACTATATTAATCTGAATCAACGTGCTTGAGCAGGTCTTTGTTTCTATGTATGTATGTGGTCATTAACTCTTTGTTTAACAAATTAGGGTTACCTATATGTTTTATAATGACAATTTTTTTTTCTAAAATACGTAAATTGCATTCATTGCTTTTTCTGCTGAAAGATTTGACTTTTGCTACCTAACCCCAGTTAATCATTCGGTTTTTATTGCCGCTTTATATTTTCCAGAAAAAAATAGAGAAAGAAGTGGTGTTATTATATTTAATATTGCCTAAAGTCATTTGGTGGTGGTAGAAACGTGATTTTCAATAGTTTTGAGTTGAACCACAATAGATTTTGACTTTGACATCACGTTTAGTGCTAGCTTTATAAATTATACCTTTAGTCATGCACTTGCCATTCAGCGGCCAGGTCTTGTTTTTTTTGGTAGTTGCAGTTGAATTGTGGGATTATTGTAGGTCAATTGAGCGCTTGTTTTCTATAATATTATTATGCTGTGATATATATTGGTCAATTTTTTAACACAACTATAGATCACTTTAACGTTGTTTTTATTGAAAATCTTTTTTAGTGTTGGGGAGTAGCTAAAATGCTTATGGATTAAATTTGGGAAAAAAACTTCCAATGTCAGTTTTGATATTGTTGCTAAAGGGTGGGTCGAACCATATGTTATTGCATTTATGGTGTTTCAGCTTGTTAATATCTTTTTCGTTTATTTATAAGTACTCCAGGTTTATTAGACGGTTACTTTGTTCCAAGGCGTCTACATATTTGCTTCTATAGTTGTCAAAAAATTCCTAATTACTAGATTTGGTGAAAAGCTTAAATTGGACTGATTTATGCAAATTGTTTAGAATTCTAGGTTAGATTGTATCTTGACCTATCTATAGTTGTATAGGTCTTTAGTATATGGTTTATAAAGTCCATTAGACAGATCCCTTTAGAGTTGCTGATGGTGATGCTCATTTAGTGTTCTTTAAAGTACGGTATTTATTGCAAAGTGCTCAATATCCGTGATAGAGCTAACATATGCAGTTGCAAGGAGAGTGGTTTGTGAACTTAGGTTTCACATTTTCGCTATGTTCAGACAAACTGGTTTAATTTTTCAAAAGTGGATGTATTTTTGCTTTATTTGTGTTTCTTTATTTGTGTGGTGGGATGGAGGGAGACGTTTTCTTGTTCTGTGTTTGTTTTGAGATGACGTTCATGCAATTTCATTCTCCCTATTTCAGTGTCAAGATTGTAGCGTTTCGGAAATATTAGCAATGTTCTCTTAGTAGGGGACAGGTGAGGGTGGCTTTGACATTTTTCAGGTTGCCTGTTTGCACCGGCAAACATGTCACACGTACTCACACACATACACATACATATGTAGATGTACACCAGCGCCTCCTTGATTTAGTTTTACCATCGCTACATGAGTTAAGTCGTGTCCTGTCTGCAGACATGACGATGATGTTTCCATTTTTTTAACAACTGCAGCTGTTTTATTAACGATTGTAATTATGTTAATGGTAATATTATCTGTGATATTATTGTTGATAATAATTGATATGTTATTTGTTATGATGAACAGTAATGTTACATCTAATAATGATGGCATCAATAATAATGATAACAACAATAATAATAATGGTGGATACTGGCATAAAAATAATATATAATAAATAAATAAATAAAAATATAATAATAAAAATAATAATGACAATGATAATAATGATAATAATTGTGGTGGTAATAATAATAATAATAATAATAATAATAATAATAATGATAATAATGATAATAATAATAATAATAATAATAATAATAATAATAATAGTTGTAGTAGTAATAATAATAATAATAGTTGTAATAGTAATGATAATAATAATATTACATAATTTGTATATATTTGTATGCATATGTATGTGTACTTGTATATATGTGTACTTGTATATATGTGTACTTGTATATATGTGTATGTGCATATATATTGATTAGTCAGCAAATTAAATTTCAAATTAATAATATTTTAATTTTAGTGATTTAGTTTAAGTTATATTATTTGTTGATATATCTAATATGTAATCGGTACCTATTACCTATTAGTTTAATTAATTTTTGACGCAGATCTTAATTTTTTTATCTGATTCGGGCAGAACATTGGAACCTTATTAGACTCTTATTGCTGACTAGATAAGCCGTGGCCCATTTGGTCACTGACTGTTTAAGTTATAACACATTGAAGCTGATTTCAACATAAAAAGAGAAAAAAAATGTCTGTTTGAAGAAAGTTGAAATAAAAATATTTACTGTATAAACAACATGTATTTTAAAATCTTATTCACTTACAATATTTTTTAAATAAAATTAACTTAAAAATATTTTATTAATACACCAAAAATATTTTAAAATCATATTCACTTGAAAATATTTATATATGTGTGTGTGTGCGTGTGTATTTAAAATATTCTTAGTTGAGTATTGCTGTAAAGATATTTAGCCGAATATAAGTATTAATTATAATACGAAAAAAAGAAGAAAAAAAGAAGAAAAATGAACGTGGAATATCACAGGTTTAGATCCCCGCTCGTCAAGGTTTTTAATCGGGAGTAAAAAGAGTAAAATACAATAATTTTTTTAAAATTTGCGAATGATTGACGAGAGGACAAAAATAATAAAAAAACAAAAAAAAAACACGGGTGGGCAAGTACTAAAGACTAATTATAGCCCCACCAAACAATCACGCTGTTTACAGAGAGAAGGTTTGCGAGATTTGATATACATTAACTCTAGTACTTTTAGGTGAAATAAATAGCTTGATTGGGACAAAACAGTAAGCCAGTCAACACTAACTGCATCCATACACTTTTTGTTCTTTATAAATTGTTTAAAATTTGAGGATCCATAGGTCTTTGGGATCAGTTCATTTGAAAGCAAGGTGTAGTTCCTGATCTTACTTGGCACCTGTTGTTTTATTCTAGAGTATGAACAAAATTCCCCCTTGTCAGTCAAGGATAAAACGCAAAAAATTACAAATCTCTATGATTACGAATAAATCTCCATAACGGATCGACCGTCAACAAGGTCCCGTACCTCAGAGAGGAACCATTTTGCGGCTGAAAAATCTGTCACTGGAAGAAAACACTTTCAGCAACGAAGAGACACCAACTTTGGACCAAGTGATTCAATGCCAAATCAAGTAATAAAAAGAAAGCGAACGAGATGGTCTCGCGAAAATTATCAACAAGTCATGGCATCTTTTTACACGGCACTCAAAAATCCACAAAAAACACCACAAACCAGACATACCAAATATGGAAAACTGGGGTTGGAAGTGAAATAAGACCTCATTTCAACCCAAACATGCTTGCCCATGTCCGCAGGGACATCGTGCGAAACAAAAACTCTCAAATGCAGAAATAGATAAGATAAAAATAGATCTAAGACAGAATACAATAACCTATCACTCAAACAGCGAAGAGATGAGTGTAGAAGTAAATAATATGACAGGGGATGAAGTAAAAACTAAAATAAATGACATACGAACTAATAATCTCCCAGGAAATAAAACCGAAGAATCTACCTGTGACATTACCTGTAGTTATCCAGACGATGTCACTGAAGATGAGTTCAAATACACTAGGGTAAAATTCCTTACACTACAGAGGTGAAATCATCCACGCGAAAAACGACGTCATCCAAGTACTCAGCAGAGTAACTCTTATATAAATGTCAAAAAAAGACCGACTTCAAAAAATTCCTATGACAAAGCCCAATATGCACATTTTGAAAATATACAACGCTGCATTGGAAAAACTGTTAAGGAACAAACCACTGGGAAACATTACAGAAATTAACAATATCATATACACAGCATCTTCATTTACTGGGAAACTTGAAGTCAAGACAATGAAAAAATGAAAAAATCAAACAACATAAAAAGAGAGCTAGCTTGGAAAGCTAAACTGAAGTTAGAAATAAAGGAAATGTAAGATTTCGATACTGGATAAGCTTACTAGAAACACAAATGACTCAACAAGCAAATGCAGTTATATCAAGCGGAAATACAAAATTAAATCCCTAAATGAAAATCCGTCAATTAAAGAAATACAAAAACAGAAACTGCAGTTAAAGGCACAGAAAACAAGACGATACAAAAAAACATTGTAGGCTCTATCGTCAAAATAAAATAGTCCAAATGGTCCTTAAGAAATTTAAAGGGGAATTGGAAAAGCAGTTATACATTTCAAAAAGCCACCATCTGTTGACAAAGTACAGAAATCTTTGGGAGAAAATTTGGAGCAGCCCAAAGGAATATAACTCCAATGCCGAATGGATCCAACGTGAAGAAAAACTAATGCTGAATAAACCTCTACAAGAGTGGGAAGATATAACAATGAATAATGTTACTCTAACGAAATCCCCAAAATGGAAATCTCCAGGAAGTGACAAAGTGCTCAATTTCTGTCTCTATCATCTCTCATCAATCCACAGAACTCTTGCACAAACTCTATCAATGTTTATTAATAATCTCAATGAAATTCCGGAATGGGTCACTGAAGGTATTGCATATCCCATGCCGAAAATGAGTGAAACAGCTGAACCGATAAAGTATTTTTTAATTATTTTTAAGACATTTTTTATGTTTATACGTTCTTTTTATAGATACAAATATTTGTCAATGCTCTGTTTATAATAAACAACATTCACCGGCCTGAATGTCCGAGAAATTTTCATAGAAAAAAAGAACGTATAAACAGAAAAAAAGGCCCTAAAAATAATTGTCTGACTTGTTTACATTTGGATACGCATTGAGCAGATATGAATGTATGAGATAAAATCATGGAGAATTGTGTTTAAAAACAGTAAAATCGATTTTGCTAACCGAACGCTCCTCTGTGGCCCAATCGGTTAAGGGACGCCAGGGTATATAACGGTTCCGTATAGGATACAGATTCGATTCCTGTCGAAGGACGCATATTTTCTATGAAAATTTCTCTGGCATTCAACCGGTAAATGTTGTTGATACTGCTTATTATATATAGAGCATAAGTTAAATATTTGTATCTATAAAAAGAACGTATCAACATAAAAAATGTCAACAAATACATATATATATATATATATATATATATATATATATATATATATATATGAAAAAGAGAACTGTGGCGTAATTCAATCCGCCAGATATTTTGAAATGGCATGCAGTACTGCTTCGCATTCGCACCGGAAGCTCCGATACGACCATTTCACAGTGTCTGGGTCTCAATCTGAGCAGAGTGCAGAGGATTCGGAAAGACTTGGATGACTTCAGTGGTGATTGCTAAGGTACGGCAGCTTGGTAAACTCACTATGATAATTCTGATAAGAAAAGAACTCTCGAATTTGTTGGTTGGATTCAGTTTGACAACGATCCCTCCAAGTGAATCAGGTCTATAGCCAGGGACATGAGAGTGCCTGAGTTTTTATCAGGCATGTTATGCATGAAGACATTCGGTATTTCTCACACAAGATGAAAACAATCTCCGTGTAACATCAAAGATGAACTGAAGGCAGTGATTATGGTAGTGATCTCCAATTTAAAGGACAATGTCCAGAAGAGTTGCAGGAAATTCCGAAGTTGTCTGGAGGCCGTGGTTGAAGCCAATGTCTATCTTATTGAATAAATTTACTCTTTAGTATTTTAAGATATTTTTGTGTATTTTTGGTGAATATATCTATGAAATTAAAAAGGATCTTATACTCAACAATTTATTAAATGCAGAAAGGCTGAAAAGGGATTAGGAGAGACAAAAAGACAAAATTTACTAAGACCTTCACAGATCAGGAAATTGTGGAAAGCCATCATAGTCTACGTCCTGAAGTGACCTGCATTGAGGTCTTATTTTTCATCCTACAGTTTTGCTAACAATCGACCTCACAGGAAATTGGTGTGGGGGTGATTAAATCGCCGATCATTCGACAATACCATACATAACACACAAGAAAACACACACACACATACATGCATAGAAGCAGAATCCAAATATTCACAATTTTAATCGTTTGTTGTAAGAAAGAGCAATTTTGTTTGGACAAGTTTTTTTTTGTTTGCTGTTTATTTACTCGAATGCATGCAAAATTAATAAAATAAAAATAGTAGACATTTTTGTACTCTGTTTTTCCTGTCCAGAACCAAAATAGCTAAATCGTAAGTAAAATAAAGATAAACTGAAATAAAGCTTAATGGATTTCAATGTTAATCGTTGCTTAATGAAATATTTTGTAACACGTTTTCTCGTCCTCTGCAGACCACTTTAATAAAATCTCTTTAGCCAACCATAGGGGAGAAGAAGAAAATAGGTGTTTAACAAGTTCGTTATCTATGTAAGGTTGAAAGCGGAAACCAAAAGAAAGAATTCATTATATTTGTTCAACATTAAATACAACCTTTAATCGTTTTTCTTTATTTGTGGTCATCATTTCATTTGTTTTTAAAAATGTAGTAGAAACTAGAATTAAAATGAAACAGTAATATTGTTAGTTAATGTTATCTATTTATCGCTATTATCAGGTGTGCGAAAAAGTTTCCATATTTCTTTTTGAAAATAAAAAAGGCACGGAATACACTGTTCCTCTAAAATAAATTAAAGAAATAGTCAAATGTATTAGTTTTAGTACTTACAAAATTCTAATCGACCTCAAATAATTAACATTTGCCGAGTCCTGTTTAGGGGTATTCCTCTATTATTGACATGCTTGCACGTAAGGAGTTTTCGGTTAATGTGATTTTAAAGAATAAAGTATAAAGTTTGCAATGATTATCCTGTTAGTGGAATAAGTTATTAATGATGTGGCCTTCCGAGTTTTGGCTTGAACAAATTTAGCAAATATTGTCACAAAGAAGGTAGAACAAAAGGCAAAGGTAAAAGCCAAAGCATTATACGACCTATTACTATAGCAACCGATTTGACTGGTTTAATCGCTTTGCTATTGTTTATCATTATTCTCACTTTCTTTCAGTGTTATCAGCTGTTGCATGTGTCCTATTAGAATGCTTAATCTTTCTGGCCAATCAAGCTTTCTTTATTATCATTCATTTCATTTGCCTTATCGGCATACACACTCTCCTCAGTGAATCACCTGACGTTGTTAACCTCCGCTAAATTATTTCCTTGATACAACATTCTGAAAACCCGATAATATCATCTTATCAACCACGTACTACTCATTTCAACGTAGTAGTCTCGGATATCCTTATCTTTTGAGTTCTGTTCACTTAATTTCCCTTTAGACTCCGTTGTTTTGTATTTGATTTTAAATGAACCAAAATAGTTTTCATTTACTTTTCTTCTAATCCTTAAAAATAGGACAAAAAATGTTCCATGCCAGTTCTTACCCATGATTGTCTTTAATAAAAAATAAAATATATGAAAGCAAATGCATTTTCAGCGTTATCAAATATATGTACGTTTTATATTAGGTTGGTGCAAAAATAATGAAGTAATAATGTCGTTTTTTGACGTATTTTTTAACGTCAAAAAACGACATTATTACGTCATTATTTTTGCACCAACCTAATATCTATGCGAAATAACTTGCCTACAATTCTGACATTATTTCTAACCAGTAAATGTAAAAGCTTCTTGAAAACTACTCAAATATTTTGTAAGCTAAACCTTTCAATGATGATATCCGATGGGGAAACCAGAAAATTATCTTCTTCCAAATTTAAATAAACAAATTAATGTCTGAAGTAGAAATTTAAATCGGTTCTTAAAATAATATTTCGCAAAAAATAAACGTCGGCACTGAGTATTCAGGAACTAAATAATTAAGTCCCCAAACATTTGTATAAAAGTAGTTTATTATAATTAATATACTTTGTTAGTCGAACAAGAAATCCATGTTTAACCCACCTCTGGTTGACGCGTACACGTGCTGGGTAATGATTTTCTTATTTATTAAAAAATTATCTAGAAAAATATTAAAATTTACTTGAAAGCGTAAGCCAACCTGATGGTACCAGAAGGATTTGGAAAATATATACAAGGGTTGCCTCAAAAACTTTGATATCATTTAGGATGTAAATATCTGAGCAACTACAGACAACTGAAACGAAACAAGCTCCTTGTTGAGCAAATAAGAATTATGTATCAAAATTTAAATGAGAAATACAAACATGTATGAAATCCATGAACAATTTCACAAGCTTTTAAAAGCTTCTCATCGGTTTTTAAGACTTGAACAACGATCTGCAGCCTGTAGTATGTCAGTCGCAAGCGTTTTCTTGCACCAAACCAAACTGGTTCTTCTTATAGACTTCCTAGGACTTCACAAAAATATTACCCTGACCCACTCTACCATCTCCTTTGATACTGGTGATCGTGCAGATACCTTTGCCCTGCATAGACAGCCTTCCTCTTTTAACATTTTGTATCATGTCCTAATCTGTATTGCAGTCGGTGCATTTTTAGCGAATTCTATCACAAATGCACGCTCCACAATTTTAGGCGACTGTTTTCTAGCATACTCTAACAAAACAAAACACCGTTTCCTTTCGATTGAATAGTATTTCTATACCTTAAAAGAAAACAATTAAAACATTAAACATAGAATTTTGAGTTGATTCTATACAAACTGTTAAAATTTGAGATCATTTTAACGAGAATTCAAGTTATTAGAATACGAAATTATATACATTTGTTGAAACACATAATTTATGAAAAAAACAAACTTTGTTCTTCACATTCTATATCCATATTGAACTGTTTAAATTTTAACTTTTATAACTTGTAGATGCAATCATTTTTAAGTTTAATGGAAGAAAACCTATAAATATTAAGCGCTATGTTTCTGTCTCAATTGATTATTGTTGTTCCAAGTCTACTTTGTCATAAGGTCGTTGTTGGAGAATCTCTGTGCTTACATCCTCCAGGCATATCAGATTTGATGTCCCAAGAAGAAAAGACCAAGAAGAATCGACAAAGCAGTAAACTTTATCCAAAAACAATACAATGAGACTGACAGTAAGTTCTCTGCACTACCCAGTTCCCCAAATCTGAGAAAATGACGAAACATCATAATGATATGTGTGTGTGTAACGTCGGATAATGCTAGAATAGGCTTTGTATTCAATTTCCTAACAGACTATCAAAGAGGACAAATGCGGGGTTGACTTAAGTTGAAACCCGTTGGCGATATCAGTGCTAGCCCTGAGTTGCACACTTGTGGATCTTACTGCGCTTGATATGTGAGCCCCTGAGAAAAAAAAAAGTTGGCCAGGTGGTTATATAAGGAACTATTCCAGAGAGCAGTGGTGCAAACTATCAGGCATCGATAGACGTGGATGTAGGGTCTGCGTTCGATTGAGGGCCATGATCGCTCTTACCTACACTGGCCAATGAGACCTGAGAAATGAATACCATATAATATTAAATATGAATGATTCAAGTCTCGCGTGGTTAATTAATCTGCCTGTATTATAATTAAGTCGATACCCTGACTTCCTTACCAATTACTTTGGGATCCCATCTTGTTCGAGCTAAGAACTTTTCAGCAGCCTATGGCGTGTGTGTTACACGTATGTTAGAGCGCACGTGCATGTATGCGCGCGTGTCTGTGTCCTAGAGGAAACAAACAGTAATATCAAAGAACAATGAACGAAACTACAAGATTGGCAACTAGGTCTCAAAGTTTTACTGTTGAAATAGCTAAATATAACCGTAAGATCTATTCTAATTGTTTCTTTTATGGCACTTTTGATTTCTTGCCAAACTATCATCTATAATCTGCAAAAATTAAATGTAACGTCAATCGGCATCTCCCGCTTCTTGAACCATGTTCTGTTATTTTTCTTTCTCCTTAGTAAAGTTTTTTTTCTCCATTCTCTTCCATTCCCAGTAACGCATTGCGCCTTAGTCTCTTTGATTGGGGTGAAATGATTAAAAAACAAACATAGTTTTAGATACATTGATTCGCATAAACAGGAATACGTGGAGCTTTTCTTAACAAAGAAATTCCTTTTTAATATTTTTCCAATCTTTTGCTATTCTTAATTTGACTGCCATTATGCAGACTCTTCTAATATTTGATTCCGTCGCGTCTATTTTGACTTGTACATTGTTTCAGAATTCAGCACCAATGTTGATTAAAGTAAGTGGGTTACACCATATGCAAATCCTTAAGAAGTTTCTGAATGGCAACAGCCAATCGTCCTTTTATCCCCCATGGAGCTGCTGTCCTCAGTACAATAATCTTCCAACTGAATCAAGTGAACCGTATAAGAATTTTATGAAAATTCTTATACTCTGCTCTCGGAGAAGCAATTTATGAAAACTTTTTTTTATTTATCTATTAAAGACTTTTCATATCTCTATGAAATTTTCCTTTTGTCCATATCTATATTAATCAGCTAAAGTTTCACGATCGAACTATCATGTTTATTCATAAATTTTATAAATACAATCTATGGTATTTTATAGCTTAATTTACTGTGTATTTTCTCATGAATAATATTCGGTACATGACTATATATTTGTGTTTATTTTTTTCAGATTGGTTTGGAATATCTGTAAACAGGGAACAGCGTTGGGAAACCTCGTCGCGACAGTTTTAATGATATTAAAGCTAACTGGCATGGATGAATGGAAGCCACCTGAATATTGGAAAAAGTGTAACCTGCATCATGATGATTCGTGCCAGACACCAAAATGCAGCAATCATGATAGCTGCTCAATACTCTTTGAACACTGAAAATAATAAGAAATGGAGAGCTGCAAAGGAGACCGTGGCTTGTAGGAAATAATACAGCAAACGTTATGATTACATCCGTACACCAGAATTCATCCAACAGTTGCAGGAGAAAATGTTGGGAAACCCAGTCAAGGGAATGCGGCCTTTGGTACGGGAAACTGGTGCTGCAGTTTCCACCCTGAAGCTGGCCTTGAATGAGGATATCCGCAAGAGGTGTAATGGTCAACTTCTTAGAAAAAAGCCCTAAGAAACTCATCTCAAATGTATTCAAATATATGTGTATACTTACAAAGCTTAGTTTAGATTAAAGTATCTGTTGTGGATTCCGGGTTGAAATCCGGTACGAATAAATAACAAACGCCAGGAATGAATATATGAAAATAATGTATTATCGTAATAATACAAACTGGTAAAGCAGGTTAGTAGTTCCAGGAATACGGGTTAGTAGCAATATATATATACAGTCTTTGGTATTGAAGTATCGTTGTATGACTTCTTACTGAGTCTACGTGCTCTCTGACTGTAACTCCGACAACACTGTTACCTCACCCTCACTCTTCCGGTTACCTACAACATTTTACTCTGTCACTCTGGACTCGACTCTTCGGTCTTGCTCTCTCGGGTCTTCACGTAGCCGTAGTATATGTATATACTGGGTGAATCAATTTGTGTAAAAAGGGGAGAATCCCTCAACAGTATCAAACTTATTACACAAGCAGTTGCGTGCAAACTAAATATGCTAACTTTCGTTCTGCGCTAGACGCCCAAGAGATACTATTCTATGTATGTATAGACGTATGTGTGTTTCTGTATTTTGTGGGCCATTCTGTGTGCAGACGTTTCCTTTTTTTAACTATAGTGATGAACATGCGCAAGGCACAAGAGTCACTCGAGGTAGAAGGTTATAGAGTAAGAGGCACAGTCTATGGGGACATGTAAGCAACACAATTTACATCTCACCAATGGAATACGAAGGAAATATTTGTTATAATGTGCATGGTATGGTGGGTCTTCGCCGTGAAGGTTACAAATGGTGGAATCAAGGAATGTAATTCGTCTGAATATTTTCTATGGAAATAGAGAAGTGAGAGTCTTATGGCATTTACCTAGCATCTTGCATGTTTTCCTCAGAAAACTTGTTTCTACATACCTTATTAAGTCAAATTTACATTTACTTCAGCTCAGTTATACACATTTCTACCGCCCATTTACATGCAGAAACGCAAACATAATATTGTCTACACCTGCACACCACACTAAAAGCTGTACTAAGAAGAATCTGGTATTTTACACATAAGTCTGGTGCAACGTACCGAATAGAAAAGAAAATTCAATCTAATAAGGAAAATAAAAAAGCACAAAATGCGATGAAAACAAGCAAAGTTTGCTGTATGTGCTACAGCTGCATCTGCTCAATAAATATCGAGCTGTCTATTTGCTTCTAACTAGAGTTTCATGTTTTCCCTTTTCTTTGGTCCCATATTTCTTATTTTTCACGTAATCTGCTTCAGCCTTCATTCTTCCTTTCCATTTATTTCTATTTGACTTGTTTATCTCATTCTCACTTTCTGTCAGGCTTGTCTTTAGTCCACCTCTTCGTATTTTTCTTGTTCGTATTTCTTCTCATTTTATTTTTCTTCATTTTCTTTTCACTTCCTCACTGTTTCAATTTATCGGTTTTTTATAATCACTGTTCTATTTCCTCTTTTGTCTCGTTCTTTTTCTAATTTCGCTGTTTGCTTAGATGTTCTTTCTATTTCATCTCTTTCTTTCGATTTATAAATTTAGCTTCGTATAACACAAGGGCAAATGGAGGTTAGAATAAGTTCTCTTTGTGTTCAGCCTCTATTTGGAAAGAAACAAGTTTGTCTTCTCTTTCTATTTTCACGACACCATTTCTTCCTTGTCTCCGTGTTAACTTATGAGCTTAGCTTGAGGTTTTCTCAGTTTATACAGAATCTTCTTTTCATTTCATGATAAAATGGTTTCTTTTTCATTTTGTCATTCAATTTATTCACTATATTTTTTCTCTTTTCCTTATTTACATCTTCCACTTTTTCAATATATTCTACTCTTTTCCTTATTTACTACTTAACATTTTACACTATATTCTTCTCTTTTTCTTTCTTTCTTTTTCACTATATTTTTTTATTTTCCTCCATCACTCCTTCCTTTTTTCACTATATTCTTCTCTTTTCCTTCTTTACTCCTTCCTTTTTTCACTATATTCTTCTCTTTTCCTTCTTTACCCCTTCCTCCTTTTCACTATATTCTTCACTATTCCTTCTTTACCCCTTCCTCCTTTTCACTATATTCTTCTCTTTTCCTTCTTTACCCCTTCCTCTTTTTCACTATATTCTTCTCTTTTCCTTCTTTACCCCTTCTTCCTTTTCACTATATTCTTCTCTTTTCCTTCTTTACCCCTTCCTCCTTTTCACTATATTCTTCTCTTTTCCTTCTTTACTCCTTCCTCCTTTTCACTATATTCTTCTCTTTTCCTTCTTTACCCCTTCCTCCTTTTCACTATATTCTTCTCTTTTCCTTCTTTACTCCTTCCTCCTTTTCACTATATTCTTCTCTTTTCCTTCTTTACCCCTTCCTCCTTTTCACTATATTCTTCTCTTTTCCTTCTTTACTCCTTCCTCCTTTTCACTATATTCTTCTCTTTTCCTTCTTTACTCCTTCCTCCTTTTCACTATATTCTTCTCTTTTCCTTCTTTACTCCTTCCTCCTTTTCACTATATTCTTCTCTTTTCCTTCTTTACTCCTTCCTCCTTTTCACTATATTCTTCTCTTTTCCTTCTTTACTCCTTCCTCCTTTTCACTATATTCTTCTCTTTTCCTTCTTTACCCCTTCCTCCTTTTCACTATATTCTTCTCTTTTCCTTCTTTACCCCTTCCTCCTTTTCACTATATTCTTTTCTTTTCCTTCTTTACTCCTTCCTCCTTTTCACTATATTCTTCTCTTTTCCTTCTTTACTCCTTCCTCCTTTTCACTATATTCTTCTCTTTTCCTTCTTTACTCCTTCCTCCTTTTCACTATATTCTTCTCTTTTCCTTCTTTACCCCTTCCTCCTTTTCACTATATTCTTCTCTTTTCCTTCTTTACTCCTTCCTCCTTTTCACTATATTCTTCTCTTTTCCTTCTTTACCCCTTCCTCTTTTTCACTATATTCTTCTCTTTTCCTTCTTTACTCCTTCCTCCTTTTCACTATATTCTTCTCTTTTCCTTCTTTACCCCTTCCTCCTTTTCACTATATTCTTCTCTTTTCCTTCTTTACTCCTTCCTCCTTTTCACTATATTCTTCTCTTTTCCTTCTTTACTCCTTCCTCCTTTTCACTATATTCTTCTCTTTTCCTTCTTTAGCCCTTCCTCCTTTTCACTATATTCTTCTCTTTTCCTTCTTTACCCCTTCCTCCTTTTCACTATATTCTTCTCTTTTCCTTCTTTACTCCTTCCTCCTTTTCACTATATTCTTCTCTTTTCCTTCTTTACTCCTTCCTCCTTTTCACTATATTCTTCTCTTTTCCTTCTTTACTCCTTCCTCCTTTTCACTATATTCTTCTCTTTTCCTTCTTTACTCCTTCCTCCTTTTCACTATATTCTTCTCTTTTCCTTCTTTAACCCTTCCTCCTTTTCACTATATTCTTCTCTTTTCCTTCTTTACTCCTTCCTCCTTTTCACTATATTCTTCTCTTTTCCTTCTTTACCCCTTCCTCCTTTTCACTATATTCTTCTCTTTTCCTTCTTTACTCCTTCCTCCTTTTCACTATATTCTTCTCTTTTCCTTCTTTACCCATTCCTCCTTTTCACTATATTCTTCTCTTTTCCTTCTTTACTCCTTCCTCCTTTTCACTATATTCTTCTCTTTTCCTTCTTTACCCCTTCTTCCTTTTCACTATATTCTTCTCTTTTCCTTCTTTACTCCTTCCTCCTTTTCACTATATTCTTCTCTTTTCCTTCTTTACTCCTTCCTCCTTTTCACTATATTCTTCTCTTTTCCTTCTTTACTCCTTCCTCCTTTTCACTATATTCTTCTCTTTTCCTTCTTTACTCCTTCCTCCTTTTCACTATATTCTTCTCTTTTCCTTCTTTACTCCTTCCTCCTTTTCACTATATTCTTCTCTTTTCCTTCTTTACCCCTTCCTCCTTTTCACTATATTCTTCTCTTTTCCTTCTTTACTCCTTCCTCCTTTTCACTATATTCTTCTCTTTTCCTTCTTTACCCCTTCCTCCGTTTCACTATATTCTTCTCTTTTCCTTCTTTACTCCTTCCTCCTTTTCACTATATTCTTCTCTTTTCCTTCTTTACCCCTTCTTCCTTTTCACTATATTCTTCTCTTTTCCTTCTTTACTCCTTCCTCCTTTTCACTATATTCTTCTCTTTTCCTTCTTTACTCCTTCCTCCTTTTCACTATATTCTTCTCTTTTCCTTCTTTACTCCTTCCTCCTTTTCACTATATTCTTCTCTTTTCCTTCTTTACTCCTTCCTCCTTTTCACTATATTCTTCTCTTTTCCTTCTTTACCCATTCCTCCTTTTCACTATATTCTTCTCTTTTCCTTCTTTACTCCTTCCTCCTTTTCACTATATTCTTCTCTTTTCCTTCTTTACCCCTTCCTCCTTTTCACTATATTCTTCTCTTTTCCTTCTTTACTCCTTCCTCCTTTTCACTATATTCTTCTCTTTTCCTTCTTTACCCCTTCCTCCGTTTCACTATATTCTTCTCTTTTCCTTCTTTACTCCTTCCTCCTTTTCACTATATTCTTCTCTTTTCCTTCTTTACCCCTTCTTCCTTTTCACTATATTCTTCTCTTTTCCTTCTTTACTCCTTCCTCCTTTTCACTATATTCTTCTCTTTTCCTTCTTTACCCCTTCCTCCTTTTCACTATATTCTTCTCTTTTCCTTCTTTACTCCTTCCTCCTTTTCACTATATTCTTCTCTTTTCCTTCTTTACCCCTTCCTCCTTTTCACTATATTCTTCTCTTTTCCTTCTTTACTCCTTCCTCCTTTTCACTATATTCTTCTCTTTTCCTTCTTTACTCCTTCCTCCTTTTCACTATATTCTTCTCTTTTCCTTCTTTACCCCTTCCTCCTTTTCACTATATTCTTCTCTTTTCCTTCTTTACCCCTTCCTCCTTTTCACTATATTCTTCTCTTTTCCTTCTTTACCCCTTCCTCCTTTTCACTATATTCTTTTCTCTTCATTTTTTATTTCTTCCACTTTTTCATGATATTCTTCTTTTCTTCCTTTTTTGTCTCCTCTTTTTTTCACTATGTTCTTCTCTTTTCCTTCTTTAATCTTTCCTTTTTTTCCTATATTCTTCTCTTTCTCTTCTTTACTCTCTCATGAGCATAAAGAACGGAAAGAGAATAACACTTCGTTTATTTTCTCCCCCGCTTTTAATTCTCTTTATACTTAATACTTACTAAGCATTTTTACTCTCTTTCTTTTTCACATCTTTATTCTTTCTTTTTCTTCTGTATCCTTATCCTTTTATATGAACTGAAATTTTCTGCCTATTCCTTTTCTTGATCACTAACGTCAACTCGACCCCCTTCGTCCATCTTCGCAGCTACAACTCCGTCTAACATGTTCAATGCCATCGAATCCTTTCAAAAATGTATAACACAGTAAGAATATAATATTTTCCGCGAGTCTCTTTGCAGTGGTTAATCGACATCACCCCTTAAACCGATGGAACATATTACCTTGATGATCTACAAAACCTTTCATCGCAGTTACCAACTCATGCAGCTCACAAGTTTCCTACAAGAAGGAATAGGCTTCCACAAATAGTTGCACGCTGCTTCGAGCGGCCATTCGTATTAATAGAACCACCTTTGCAACGCTCACTTTTCGTTAAATAATAACAGTAAGAGAGCTTTAGGCAGATATCATTGGTCGTTCACATTGATGGACATAGAACGAAAAGCAGAAAGAGAGCAACATATTGGAAAAGAGAGATGTTAGAGATAATTTTGTCCGAGGCAACCATTTTTGTTGGATAATGCTAGTCGGAGCGAAACGGTCGTAATGGCGGTGGGGTGGACGCTGACGTAAAATTTAATAATTTCTGAAAAATGCCAGATAATTGAATCGCTTTTGGTCATTCTATTACAGTGTGAATGAAACTGGCTTGACTTGTTTTGGCATGTCGGAAAAAAAAAGAAGTTTCGCGACTTAGAGTTGTCAGCACAAATGCTGGAGAAATTAAATGAAAGTATAAAAACAACATACAAGAAGAGCAAAAACCAATCTCTCTTTATCTATCTATCTATCTATCTAGCTAGCTATCTATCTATTTTTTCTTTTTTTCTGTAAAAGTAAAAAGAGCGAAATTAAATATATATAAGGCTCAAACATTAATATTCCATGCTACCATGAAATATTAGTGTTTGAGCCTTGTACATTGAGCTCTACCTGGATAATATCCTCTCGGAAATATACATATATGTATATATATTGACCACTAATATTATATATATATATATATATATATATATATATATATATATATATATATATATATATATATATATATATATATATATATATATATATATATATAATTTTGTATTACACATACAAGGTTGGTTATTTTGTTTCCTAAGGGTAAGTGAATATAACAAAGCCAAATGAAATTGGATCTCGGTTCTCCGATTAACAATTCTGTACCATTTTCCGTTACACAACACGGGTATCCAAGCTTACAGTACCTAGTATTACCAAGCGGTTACCCATTTAGGTAGTGACCAGTGACGTGGCTTAACACGGGTGATCATACGGGAAGCGATGTTTCAACGTGATTTAGTCATAAGCCCAACATACTAGGACAGTATTACTTATCTTAATGTTTTTATTACTTATAAATTATATCTTTTCCTAGCAACTTCGTTGTTAAACGTAAATTAAGTAAATTTGACGTATCTAATAGAAACTGCATACGTATCTGTAAGTCTATGCATAGAAAATGTCGCTAAAATATTTACATAATTTATCAGCCTGTAATTTTGTAAAATTTTTTGCAGAAAAATGACCTTACAAATTGATAAAAACAGAAAGGATTACCTACGCATCTGATAACAGGATTATACGTCCATAATTAGTTAAGAGAAAGAAAATATTAATCCACCATATTCTGGTGGATTAATATTTTCTTTCACTAGATAACATGTTTTTTGGCGACCAAGGCAAAATGTTGCTTTCAAACCTGTCCGCTGATGTTTTTTCTCATTTACCATATTCAGCCATTATTTACCATTTATTTTGACCTTTATAGAACATTAACTCTAACCCAAGAAAAGAAAATCAGTTATCTAGAAGGTTGTGAAGACCCTCAGTACAGTTCCATTTGAGAAAGATAAAACCTTTTCGGATGACAGATATATAAAAAAAGATTAAAAATGTCAGAAAACAGTGAAAAAATAAAAATGATCTCGAAGAAAGATTTTTTAAAATAATAAAACGAATGAACTTTTTTTAGCAACAATGTATGTAATTTCGAAATCTGAACCGAGGAATAATTAGTGACAGAACTGTAAAGATTTTCTGTATGGTTCTTCGTATTTACATGAAATATATCCAACATTTAGCTGTTAAAAAATACTCTTTATTTTCCAGTGTTTTATTCGATAATTTGAATAAGTGTAAATAAAGAGATAAAGATAAATGAAAGTATTTCATGTAATAAAATAAAAGGAAGGTTTATATAAACCATAAAAACTGTTGACTGAAATGCAAATAAGTATTTGCTAAACAGGATGGGTTCGTTTGAGTGATAAGCTTACTAACTCTCGCGTAAAAGAAAGCATTTAGAAATATTTACTTAGATTATCTGATACGTAAACTCACTTATAGAGCACCTAATGCGGAACGAATTCACAAGATAATACTAATAGTCTATTAGACTAGAACGTTAACAGAGAAGAGTCTCCAATAAATTTGCGAATGCTTTAGTAAGTAATCGCGTGCATTAGTACATTTAGGATATTGTAAATATGTTAGAATGTGTAAATATTACTTGGTATTGTGAGACTAAACTTCATTATAATTGTTGATCGTACACTCATCTTGAGCAACTGCAAATGTAAAATAGTATAACGTATAAGACGTCTGGAGAAAAAAGCGAAATGAGCCAGCGTTAAGTAAAGATGATGCTGTGGATCTGATGGAATTGAAAGGGTTTCATGTATTAAGATCTTCTCGCAAAATCAGGGGTGCATTTTTAAAAAAAAATCATTTCACTCTAAGCAAGGTAGGAATGCAACTGGTACAGAAGGTTACAGGGAGTGAAAGTGAGAGAAAAGACTGAGTATAGGAAGGATTGAGGAAATATAAAAAGATGAATAGAATTCAAGAAGATAGAGAATGGCGATTGCCGTTGCTTTAAAATTTTTGAAGATTTTATTTTGAAGTAATCCGGAAGGAGTTCCACAGGCAGAAAGTGCGAGAAAAGAAAATGCTGCAGTAGATGGAGCGGTTGTATTTAGCTATTTCAACAGTAAAAAGGTGGAACCTAGATGCCAATCTCAGAGGAGTACTGTTCCTAGTTGGAATGATTAAAGGCGGCATTCTTTGAAAAAATTGTTCCAATCTGGCCAATTGTTAGTATACCGTCTTTCATCAGGACAACCTCAAACCTTACGTCACTTTGCAGACAAGACGGAAACCTTGGCTGGGATGTTCTACTTCATCAGGCATACTCAACTAACATTCAGGTTTCAAATTATTTCCATCCCTACAGGAAAACAGGAAAACTTCAATTCTCTGAAAACCGGTAAAAAACCACTTAGACCAGTTCATCACTAAGAAAGATGCTCTAGGGTGATGTAGTGGAATAATGAATCCGCTTCAAAGGTGAGAATAGATAATGAAGCAGAATGGTATATATATGGTTGAAAAAATCTATTTCAAAATATATAAATAATGTAATTGGAATTCACTTTAAAACACTACTAACTTCATTTGGTTTTTTATGTTTTCTTTTTTGTAGGAATAATAATAACCAACTAAAGATGCTATATTTAAATGTTCTAACCACTGGGCTAAATCCCCGCCCGGTTAAAGATACGATTCTCTTGACGATTGTCATAGAAATCCGCAATAACAATAAAGATGTAAAAAAAATCCAGATGAGGTCGGTTGGTTTCAGAATCATTAGCTATCGTCTATTAATAAAAAAAAATATATAATGATGGAGCAGGGGTTGTAGACAGTAGTCAAAGAAATAGATTATAACTCTATAGGCACTGTCTTGCAAGTGTAGATAATAATAAAGATGGCGATTTCCAGTGGCGTTTGTAGTTCCTGTTGTTGTGGTTGCTTCAGAGATAGGATCGTTTGCTCGAGGTTATAGTAGCAGAACCATCTTCATTTTCTAGACACTGGTACTTCAGGTACAAAAAATATTACTTAACTGTCTTGTAGTTGAAAGGAAATATTTGTTTTATGAGTGACGCAGATAATTGAAAAAAAGATGATCTTAATTCATCTTCGATATGCAGCTGATTGGAGAAAGAACTCAGAGAAAGAAAAATGCAATATCCGATCAATGATAAAATTAAAAACATTCTTTCGTTTAATGAAAGCAGCGGTTATGATATTGCGTTCGGCGAACTATAGATTATTTGATAACTGAGACCATTTTCTTGGATTGTTTAACATGAAATGTTTAGGATCATCAGCCAAATGGTATTTAAGAGATGTTGCCTGATGTTCCAAGATGATAGGGAAATACTCAGTTTTATTGCTTATTAGAATGGATATTTACTAAAACTAGTTTAGTGGGAAAACTTTTTGAAACAGATATTTGTCAAAGTTAACATCAGCAAAATGACATATTTATTACCTCTGTGGTGTTGAATAAGTAGGCTAACAAATCAACTGTTGCAACAGAGCAGATGCTCATTCGTACTCATACAATATATACAGAGCAAAATATTAAACACTAGGCTAGAATATACGGGGATCCAAATAGACAATATTTGCTCAGTATGGACGATAAAGAAAAAGATTCAGAGACTAGAGCAAACAGTTATTAAATAGTGTAGAAACGTGTTATTTAGCGTTATTCAGTAGGAATGAAATGCTTTTTCTATTACCTAATACCAAGCAAACGCTTTTTGTCAACTGTTGTTTTCAGTTGATCTAATATTCAAATATATCATTTAGTTCTTCCAATGGTGCTCTCGTGGAGGATTTCGTTCTAGTACTTTCAATTATATTCTTAGGATGAAAATCAATCTTTGGTACTAAGATTATAATAGTTCATTTCTGTTGAGTTTCATTCAAAGATCAATATTTTTGTTTCTTAAAAATGTAATATTTAGCATACATCTAAAAAGTAGTACCTGAGATATAATGGATCGGATTTATTAAAAGAAATTCGTCAAAATATTCAAGCTTAACAGGCAGGTGCATATTGAAACAGTAAATGAGTAAATAATAAAATCATTTGCAGGTGACAACTATTATTAGCAGACAAACGAAATCTAATATAATTATTTATAAAGTTCATTATTTTATACTAATCTATCTTCTACTAATAACCATGCAAAATATTGAATTTAGAGAAATACTGACAACAGAACAACGCGTATAATTTGGCCAAATTTCTTCGAAACATGAATAATAAAATATTCTTAATTAAAAAATATGTAATTATTTCATCCAATCAAATCAATCCCCGAAGGTCGTCCACAGGGCTATGAATGAATTCAATTATCTACAGTAACATTGGTATTTAAATATGGATTTAAGTGATGAAGTATTGAAGTTTGAAAATTTAACTTAAAACTTGCTTTATCAAGTTTATCCTCAAAGTCTGTCTATTTTTCATTGATAACAGGTAAAAAAATTACTGCCATTATCCAGCAATTAAATGAAGGCAGAAAAAACAAGACAGTATTTCTTATATTTCATGATATGCAATTTTACTGTTGATTGTTTTTTATAATTATAGGAGAAAGTTATTTACAAATATAAACAAGAATTTATATAAGAGAACAGCGAAAATTCTAATAACCTATAAATGCATTGTATCCTTGTGTCCTAGTTTTATCGGTAGGTGTCGCTTATTGCTTTTAGTATATGCCACTGGCTTTGTAATTTATTATTGTTGCGGTAGGAATTGTTGTCTGAGCTGGAATAAAAAATATATCTCTGATGAGAGCAGCAAAGGATTTCAGGATATGCAACGAGCCGTTTATTTCTCTTTGGTCTATGTTAACCCTTACAGACGAATATTGCAGAATTTGTCACAGCCATCATACATTTATTGTCGGTGTGATATTAACATATTCTAAATCTGATTCTTCCTCTGTTAGTTATTAGGTTAATTAGAACGTACTTGCGCCCTGTCATTACCTAAATATAAAGATAAATAATGGGTCATTACGTTTTGACTGCAACGATATATCAGAAACGCTGTTTGGTTTCAGTGAGAATAAGAAAGCATACATAATTATGAGAAAGAAATAAAGAAGGAAATAAAGAAAGGTGAGTTATAAATCTCCTAAGCGTCTAACGTCTAATTCAATGAAGAAAAACATTGTCAGTTTTGAATCTTTTCATGTGGACCTTCTTACCTCTTTAAATAATGATCTCCATTCATGTTATTATTGGAATAATTTACTAAAGCTGTTAAGGTAAAACATTTAACAATAAGAGAAAAAGTCTACGGAACCCGCAAGGTGTTTATTAACTTATTAAGGTCAGAATGATAATTCATCAGTTATTAGGTTGATGCAAATATAATATCGTTCTCTCACATAGTGAGAAAACGACATTATTTTTGCACCAACCTAATAATTGAAATAGGAAATCAGTGAAACTTTGACAAATGTTCTTTGCTCGTTAGATAAAATGAATTTAATTTAAAAAAAGAAAAGATATTATTGTTGCATTTTAAAAAAACAACTTTGTATTTCTGGTTCGATATGAAAGACCAGATACAATTTAATAATAATACAGGAATGTGATATTTTTTATGACTCCTATCTAATTCACACAAAACTCATTTTTCATTTTTATATTTTTGAGGCAAAAATTTTTGAAAATACAAAAACAGTTTCAGTTAAAATGCAAATGTGATAGAAGATTGGAAGTCTATTTCCTTTCTTTCCCATGCTAAGTGCATCAGCAAGAGATGTGAGTAGTCTACAATGGTATACGATGAACTAAGCTTACTCTCCTCATTTGGTACTCGTTTGAATCCCTTATTCTTATCTATAGTGAGATTAATGCCCTTTATAATGGCATGTCACTCGTATCCGAGTATGCCCCTGTCTATTAGGGCGGCGAACCAATCCCTGTTACAGACGCCTGCACAAGCAAATTTGCATTTATTTAAGACAAATGGTGTTCCGATTACAACTATCCTGAGCGGATCATAGTTACAGTTTCTTGGAGAGAACGCATTATCTTGCGTAATTAGCAAGTCTGAACAATACCAGTAAGCTGAAAATCTCGCTCACGATGATTCGCGACTTCGTGCTAAAACAATCATCGACGGTTTTCGAATAGTTCTTTCAGCCCACCATGCTCCGATCAACCTGTGGTATTGATTTCAGGTACTTCCAAGTTTGCCTCACGCTAGGATCGTCTCCTCGCTCAGGCCGATAACATTAAGGAATCACTTTAAGACTCGAACCCAAGATTCATGGTCGGAAACCGAACGTTCTAATCACTCGGCCGTGTGACAATGATCTATCTTTTGAGACAGCCAATTTGATACCCTTTCTCAGCAGTGTCTTTAGTGACAGACCGCTAGGTCCTACTGAGTACTATCTTTAGTTATAGCAGTAGCTTTAGTAACAGCCAGTTAGAATCCTTACACAATGGTAACTTTAGTGTTACTGATGACAAAACATCGCTAGTACGCTCAAACCGTTGATGACTTGTGACTTTAGGCTAGCACAATCCCGACAGTTACCGAACATTCTTCTCTACGCATTTTTATTTACACGGCTTGGTTCAACTTCCAAACTCACCACTCGATAGGATATTACCACGTCATTGACGTCCTGATCATGATGAGATTCGAACAAGACTCTCGTGCTTGGAACGCTAACATTCGAACCACACCCCCACGCGCAGAATCTCATTTGAATATATTCTTTAAGATTCTAGACATCAATTGTTTGAATGATGGCGTTGAAAACTTGTCTGATTTCAGCAGGAATGTTAGGAACATCAAGTAGCTGATCAACATTATTAGGCGAAATGTGAATTCGCAATTAGCTGACACTCCCATCACCTGCTAAAACTGTCATTAATTTTCTACTCTGTGAAATGGTTAGAGGTCTCCAGAAGGTTAAAATTATGCTCACGTTTCTTGTGATCTCCCTTTCCGGATCTTCATGTGATAACGACATACTGATGAACGATTCAAAGAATATTCCTGGATATCTTGTCCTGTTGCTGAAATCACTGAAGTTACTATGTGAAACGCTTGCCTTTCACTGATATTTGCTCGATCAGTCGAGAGTAATACTTCTGGCATGAATAGAATCTTCCTGGATTTCTTTGATGGTGGAAGGATAAGTTAGATGTCGATGGCATCAGGACGTCCTCATCAGTTCGCGATTTTTCCGAATGCGATTCATTGAGGAAGATATCGATTCCAGCATTTATTTTCAGATTAGTTTTCTTTTCAATTCTTCACTAGCTTTCTTTCTTTCTACTTTTTTCTCCTCTTTCCTTCTTTTCGTTTTTTTTTCTCCAGTTCAACATGCACCCTCAACTTTCGTAGAAGAAGCAAAATCTCACAGTCTTTTTGAATATCGATCACCTCGAGAGCATTCCCGTGAACAGCATCAAACAAATTCTGAAAATCTGTTGTAAAGGCTTACATGATCTTTTTTCTCTCCCGAGTTTCCGTCTGTCTACTATTATTCTCTTGTGTCTTCTTCCAAGTCATTATCAGCCTTTTGAATTTCTTGATCGCTTTTCGTCTATCGCGGACAGGAATCTTTGATTTATTCCAGTAAATGAACAACCTTTCAATTTTTTCCTTTTGTCTGTTTCATGCTTGATTCTTTTCTTGACCTGATGAAAGTAAACGGCAGTAGCATCATAGGTGGTGGGTAGTTTCGAATCACTGATCTCTTACTTGTTAAATCAAGAAAATAATTAACTCAAATCTGAGTGAAAATAAGGAAGATTATGTAATTCTTGAAAATAAGCGAAAATTATTTACTAAATGTAAGGCCATTTGATGACGAATGGGATAAACCTCACCAGTATCACTAAGAAATATGTTCATGCAAGACTTTTTAATGTAAGGTTGAGCCTTAAGGTCAACAAGGAATATATTTGATTTACATGGCAAGCCAAATTTTAAAAAAAAGAAATTAGTTATCCAGAGAAAAAAAGCATTTCAATTGTAGTTGAACTAAACTTCTTTTAAAATTTTGCTATCATCCTAATGAGATCAGGGAGAGATTAATAGTGTCTCTATAAAAATGTGTCCCTTCCTATACGTCCGTATCCAGGTTTCTGTAGTAATTTCATACGCTCTGAAAAATAAAAGAAAAACAACGAAACAGCTCCAAATGCAAATAAAATTATAATAGGCTTTCAAGAATGAATTCGGAAGGCTTACGGCCACATCACGGTTGAAACACCGGTTCGCATACGATCACCGAATGTCGAGTAAATGCTCTGCTTATTTAATTAAACAGTATTTTAATTTAATTACATCTACCGGCATGAATTTTCGAGGAATCATGTCAGAAAATATGCATAATCCGGCAGGATTCGAACCTGCATTTCCTATGGGGAAACGTCATCTGAACTGACGTGATTAACTGATTCAGATATATATTAATAAAGCTGGCCCGTTTCGTCCACTGAGAAAACCTTATTAAGGAAAATGCAATGATTTTATTTTGTAACAAGTATTTATAAAAAGAGCAAAGATGATAATGGTTTCTCAAGATGCTTAAGTTTAGTAACGCTCAGAAATATTCATAGGGTTAGCTGAAAAGTTAGGCAAGCTAGGGAGATCATGAAGTGACTCAATTCAATATCTAATAAACAACAACGTGAAAGTTATGTTGACATTTCTTTCATTAGTATTTAAATTATTTATTTTGGGGTTAATTTATGTGATATATTTTGAATAAAAAGAGGTTAAGGAATTAACCGGCTTTTTTTCCAATTTTTTAACTTTTTCTTGGGAAGTAATACTTTCAGGAAATGAAATATTGGAAAAAATTACGGTCCGCAGACTTATATTTTGATAATATTTGATAGCGGCACCCTAGAGAATCTCCCTTCTAGGTAAGTTACTTTCTTTTTAAATAAATGTGACATTCTTTAGATCAAAGTTGGTGTTGAATTTATTTCTATGTATAACTAATACATTTGATAAATTGTTATGTATAAGATCTCTTTTACGTCCAGATAAGATTTTTTTTTTAATTTCTACACGTTTACCCAATGATTTGTGAGGATCAGATCTGTCAATTTGTTGTATTTATACCTGCATCAAAATTATTATTGTAATGGATATTTTTGACTTCGGATCATATTCATAATAGTTTGGGATATAGTTTAGATTGGGTAAATGTTGTTTTGAATATATATATATATATATATATATATATATATATATATATATATATATATATATATATATATATATATAATACTTTCTATATATATCTATACGGAAGTAACACTATCAATTTATCGAGGAAAACACATGCGCTTTAGATCGTACCCCGACAGAGGAGCAAGACCTATAGAACGGGCATCGCCATAGAAATCACCTTATATCTTGTGAATCTCATCAAAGATCAATATGTTAGTGGTTCCATCTTCCTAGCCATTTGTCTGTTTGTCGTCTTTGCTCTAACTGACTTTCAATCATTCGTCCAAGCCCTGAATGCGTTAATCTACCACGTCAGTCTACACGACTCCGATATGTTGCTATGTCCCATTGAAAATCTACGCTTCACTAAACTTATATATCTTCGCTCGTTGTCAGTCTGTTTCGTTTCGGCACCTGTTCCGTCTTCACCCTTGATTCTTCTGTTTCAGCCTATTTCCGTCACTTCTATGCTAAAAATCATTTTATCACTTTCGCTTTCTTTTCCAAAACCAGATCTCTTGACGCTATTCAATCGATGGCTTCGCCGATGCCCTCATTAAATCTTTTTTTTTTTTTAAATATTATACATGCTAACTTTTTGCTATCTAGCTTTATCACATTTTTTTAAAAAAATCTGCAAACTTATTTATCATGCGCCTGCGCACACTGACAGATGTATCTCCTTTATTTAATTTCTCAAAGAAAGCATATACTAATCTACAATATGCGGATGTGATATATTATTTCTCCATTGATTTAATTTTCTTTATTTCGTTATTCCTTTGTTCGAAGCGAATTTTGATTGTCTGAGAAGATTTTTTTTATTTAGTTTCCTTTTCTTCATATTTTATTTTGTAACATTCTTCGTCATTTTCCCCTTTTCCTCCTTTTATTTCGATTTTTCATGCACACAATTTCTTTTGCCTTCTTTTTTTCTCTGCTTTTATGCCAGAGTCAGCCATTTCACCGCCAACTTCAATAACTTTTTCTTTCATCCTTATTCTCTATTTCTTTATCTACTTTTTCAATTACTTTTTATGTTTTATTTAATGGACCCATCTTACAATTGCTTCGTTCATCATTCCGTTTTCTATATTTATTGGACTCTTCTTCTTCAGTATTGTATCACTTTCTTTCATCAGTTCATCTTCTTTTCTTTTGTATCTCTTTCTTCTTCTTCTTCTTCTTCTTCTTCTTCTTCTTCTTCTTCTTCTTCTTCTTCTTCTTCTCTATTCTATCTCTTAGTTTCATCAATTCATCTTCTATATTTTATCTCATTCTGCTACTTCTTCTCCATTGTATCCCTGTCTTCTTCGTCTTCTCTAATTGTATTTCTTTCTTTCTTTCTTTCTTTCTTTCTTTCTTTCTTTCTTTCTTTCTTCTCTATTATATCTCTTACTTTCATAAATTCATCTTCTATATTGTATCTCATTCTGCTACTTCTTCTTCTACATTGTATCCCTGTCTTCTTCGTCTTCTCTATTTTCTTTCTTTCTTTCTTTCTTTCTTTCTTTCTTCTTCTCTATTGTATCTTTTACTTTCATCAATTCATCTTCTCTGTTGAATCTCTTCTTCTGTTTCTTTTTCTTCTTCTTCTTCTTCTTCGTCGTCTTCTCGTTTGTATCACGTTCTTTCATCAACACTTCTTTATTGTATCTATTTCTACTTCTTTTTCTTCTTAGTTGTGTCTCTTTATTCAATTATCTTCTGCTCTAGTTTATATTTTTCTTCTTTATTCTGCCTTTTCATCTTCTCTGTTTTATCTATTTTTTATGTTCTTCTCTGTTTTATTCCTTTCTTTTTATTTCTCTTCTTCTCTATTGTATTTCTTTTTCTTCTCTATTGTATATCTTTCATCTTTTTCTGTATTGTATTTCTTCTTTATCTTCTTCTCTATTGTATCACTTTCTTTCATTGATTCATTTTTATTTTAGCACTTTCGTCTTTTTTGCTTCTTTCTTGTATTTTTTCTTCTCCTCCTCCTCTAGTACACCTCCTCCTCCTTCTTCTCTGTGGTACCTCTTTCTTTCATGAATTCGTCTTCTCTATTGTATCTCTTTCTTTTTCTTTTTCTTTTTCTTCTTCTGCTTCTTCTTCTCTATTGTATCTCTTTATCTTTTTATTCTTCATTAATGTATCTCTTCTTTTTCTTCTCTATTTTATCGCTTTCTTTTTCATTATTGCATCTTTTTCAGATTTTTCTTCTACTTCGCAGCTCTTTCTTTTTCTTCTAGTTTTTATGTATTTTATCCATTTTTTCTTCCATAATGTAGCCCTTTTCTTTTTCTTCTTCTTCTTCTTCAACAATATTTTATTTTATAACTGCATTCGCAGACATATACTTTATAACATTCTATATATGAATTCGAATTAAACTTAAAACATTGTGTAATCCATGGCAGATGAAATACAAGGTTTTTATCGTTACCTTTGTGCTATTTTCTAATATTTAAGTATTCGTGTTACTTATATTGTTTTCATCAATGGTCCCTGATATAATGTTTCCTATTAGAATAATTATATATTTCTATTCTCTATCATTATTTTGTGGTGTTTCTAAACTTGCTTCATTCTTTGCGCTCAGCGTCTACAGCTCGTCTTTACCTTTTGTTTTTAATTAAATCTTTTTTCTTTACTATACGTTTATTTTTTTTCATTTGCATTCTGTTTTTTTCTTGATTCCTTCTACCATCTTTCATTCTCATATATGTTATTTCTATGTCTTTAATCACATATTGTCCCTACCAAATGGTATATTCAGCGACTCCGGCAAACACTCGACCTTAAACATCATGATTGGCGCCTGTCATTCGATCCAATCATATCTTCGCTTGACTCCCGCCAGCAATCCACCGATCCCGACATGTGTGCAATAAAACCGATTGAAAGAGATCGGTTATTTGAAAACGGCGCAGCAAACAACAATGAAAACAAGTCAGAAAGTGGCGACGGATATAAAGGCGGTGACTGTGCGAGCAACGGCAGCAGTACTACGTCAGGCCCCAACGAACAGGGACTACAAAGCCGCATATTACCTCACACAATACATGTTGCAGAGGGGCACAATAGACTCTGATCAACAACATTCAGAGGTTCAAATTTTATGCACGCATATACACACAGACATATGTGTAATTATACAGTCCATAAACATTGATGTTAATTTATAATTATATGATCTACAGTACAACGAACTTAGGCGCACATACGCGCATATATTTTCTTTTTTCTCTAAATATCTCGTTTTTTTTTGTTTTTTTTATAGTTTTTATCAGGTTGGTGCAAAAATAATGACGTAATAATGTCGTTTTTTGACGTTAAACGACATTATTACGTCATTATTTTTGCACCAACCTAATACATCTACCGGTCTGTACCCTTTAGAAAACTTAACACAGAAGGATCTATTATCTTTATTAAATTTTCTCGTATGTGCAGGCTGTACTGTTGTTGGGTGTCTACTGAAATACGGGTATCCACTAAAATCTCTCGCTCCACACACACACACACACATATATATATATATATATATATATATATAAGCATATATAATATTCACTAAACACAGATAAATACACACGTATATGTATATATATATATATATATATATATGATTTTATATATATATATATATATGTGTGTGTGTGTGTGTGTGTGTGTGTGTGTGTGTGTGTGTTCGGTTTGTGCTTGTGTGCATTTTCCCTACTACTTATCTATAAATATATTCAAATGTGCTCAAAATCACACACACACACACAATAGAATTAATGTGAGTAAAATGTGTTATTTAGCTGATTGATGTTACTTTCAGCATCCTGACTCCAGAGTTTCATAGACGGTCCGTCCACTCTTCAGGGGATATCAGCAATTTACTGCCTATATTTTTCGTTTTTACCCTTTTATGCATATTTAACACTGGTGTAATTTTTTTTCCGTATTCTCTGTATTTGTCTGCGCGCTTCACCGCGTGTAATCATGCGTCCCTTTCTGTGTTTGTGCATTCGCTCGTGTGCGTTCGCTCTTGTACCCCCGTCTGTAGGGATGTGCATGATGAGCATTTTGCCGTTTTCTTCGTTATTTTTTCTCTACACTTGTTCATTTAGCATTTATTTATCTTTTTTCATCTTTTGCTGACTTAGTCTGGGTTTGTTCCGGCTCTAGACATGTGGCCTATTTTTTATTTATTTATTTTTATTTATGGGCATCTTAGTTTTTTTGATAGGGAAGTTGTATTTCGTTTATTTAAGGTTTTTATATAAATAATCGATATTAATACTTAGGTAATATATATATATATATATATATATATATATATTACTAATGGTACTATTGCTTACATGATAAATACATATGCATACATATGCATACACACACAAACACAGAAACATAACATAGACACACACACACACACACACATATATATATATATATATATAATAGCCGGCCACCCATCTACTAGGGCAGCTAGCCAATCCCTATTGCAGACTCTCGCTCAGGCACATTTGTGTTTGTTTAACACCCACAGAGCCAATCTATAGTCTATACTGCAACTACGCTGAGCAGACCTTAGTTACAGTTTCTGAGAGAGAGGGTGTTATCTAGAGTGATCAACAATCTGAACAACACCAGCACACACTAACCCTAGGTCACGATGAATTGCGACTGTGTGCTAGTACAGCTATGGACGGCTCCGATTGTTCTGTCTACCCCATTTCACTCACAAGACACCCATGTCATGGTTTTTCATGCAATTTCCAAAGGTGCCGCACGCTGGGATAGTTCCAATTCCAGACCATATATATATATATATATATATATATATATATATATATATATATATATATATATATATATATGGTCTGGAATTGGAACTATATATATATATATATATATATATATATATATATATATATATATATATATAAGTTTAATGTGTCGTTTAGTGTATGCTCATTAATAGATGAGTAGAATCCTTTTATGTCTAATTGCGTGAATGCAGTAATTTCCTTTGTTATTAATGTTATTGAAACAATTTATTGTTGCTTTAATATTTTTTCCATTGGTTTATGTTTAGTAATCTTCTTAATTTTGAGTATTTTTTTTTCTAAATTTTGTTTTCTTAATATTCCGATATTGCCTTTTGTTGTGTTTAGTAATCTGCATGTTGGTTTGGCCGGCAAGTTGTCCTTATTTTTTTTAACTCAAGAAATAGTTTTACTTTTGCTCATTGTTTTATTCTATTGTCTAATTTTAGTTTAATGACGATGTTGTTTAATTTCTTTTTTATATCACTTTCTCTTTCGTTATTAGTGGTTTTCTCAAATTTACTGACTTGTTTGTAGACTAGTTTATTGTACTTGTTGGTTTCCATTTTATAGATTATCCTGGATTTATCAGCTTTTTTAAATAATGTTTTTGAGTTGCTTATCTTTCTGGAAATTATTGTTGAATTTTCCAAATTATTGATTATCTTTGTTAAGTCATTTTCAAAAGCAATGATGTTGTTTTCTTACGATAGACATTTCATTGATGTAAATCCAAATTTTTTAATATTGCTGGTGTCATTGGTGTTGTGGTTGTTACCATTGCCTTTGTTGTTGAAATAGGATACTTTCCATCTGATGAGTTTTTTGAAGTGTTCTATTTTTCTGTTAGTTTGACTTTATAGTCATGTAGGTATGAAGTTCGTACATTTTTTAATGAGTAGGTAAAATGTGTGGGTTCCATATTGATGTAAGAGAGTTTATTTTGAGAAAATATAATACAGAATTGAACTGAATGCTGGGAAAAAGTGGTCGAGCAAAAATAAAAGCAATGCCAAAAATCTGTAAAAGTGCTCAACTAAAAATAATTTTTCAGGAGCTAAGGCAATAGCGATGTCAAAGGTAGTATGAAACCAAAAATGCTGATAGTGAATTGACCATCATCATTTTTGAAAAAGAAATAGGCTATTGAGAGAAAAGACATTTAAGACAAACAATCTTTGTGATAAAGTGCTCGATATCGAAGACAGAGCATTGATAGTATTTTGTGTGTGAGCCTGTGCACGTGTATGTGTAGCATAATTAGGCAGCAATTGTTCTTCTAAACAAATTTTTACTAAAATGTCTATATCCATTGGATTTATCCATCGATTGTTGTGAATCTCCTTCTACAAATCTTGTTTGCTGAAGATGCAAAACCATATGCGAAATAAAGGCTGTTTCCAGGCAACATCTTCAAGTGTGAAAGATTAAATGGAAGCAGAGGAAGACAAACGTGTTTTACATTAGCTTTCCTTATTTAAAGTTATATTTGTATTTTGACATTGAATCAGATTAATGTAAACGGTTTCAATAATATTTCGTATTTCTTTTTGCTGTTGGATGTATGGAATGCCAATAGACAGCTCCTGGTTAGCAATAGTAAATATTGTTATCTATCTAATGTTATTATAGTCTTTGGTAAAATTTTCACTGTATATTTATAATTGTATGAATTATATTTTGAGTGTCTCAGTATATATATATATATATATATATATATATATATATATATATATATATATATATATATATTATATGTATAATATGATACATATATATTATAATGCATATTATAATTTATTAATATATATTATATTTATCATTAATATATAATATATATTATAATACATGTTATAATTTATTAGTATATATTATAATATATATTAATATGTATTATAATATCTATTAATTTATATTATAATACATATTATATGTATATATTATATAAGTATATATATATATATATATATATATATATATATATATATTATTAGGTTGGTGCAAAAATAATGACGTAATAATGTCGTTTTTTGACTTTAAAAAATACGTCAAAAAACGACATTATTGCGTCATTATTTTTGCACCAGCCTAATATATGTATATATTATATATTATATGAATGTCATATATATATTAATATATATTATAATATCTATTAATTTATATATTATAATATATATTATATATATAATATTAATAAATTAATTGATAATCATACCATATATATCTATTAATATATTGATAAATTATTTTGCGAGTGTCAGAATTCTTTATGCAAACAAATTAAGGACATTAAAATTTTCTTAAATATATATCGACAGCAGATAATAGATTTGATGAGAGCAATCAGTCAGATACCGGCTACGTGTTAATATAGGGTGCTCCATATTTTATAAACATTACCCAGTCTTTCAGGCGTCATTTTAGCTTTTCCAATGTTTCAATTTTAACATTCTCAACATTTTATTACTTTGCAGACATCATTGTGTGAGTATTGTTTTCAGTTCTCATATACATCTTTTAAATGATAGGTCCTATTTTTTCTGTCAAGCCGTTTATTTGAAACAGTTTTAGACGAGATGGGGAACAGCCAGCTTTCCAGAATATGAATTGTCCAGCTTGAATATATTCTTAACCTGAAAACATTCAGTATCACTGAAAAAATATCTTGTTCAAAAACATGCAATAATTGTTTGCTTGACACTATCATCAAATTTGAAGGGAAGTATAATTTCGCTAACTATAATACATGACAACAAATTTACTACATCTTTTCACTGTTTTAAGTACGTCATCTTTTGCTCAGATATCAGATCCCTCTAATAATGAAGCTCTGTTCAGAATTAGATTTTCCTGTACTTCTCCAACAAATTCAGAAACGTTTCTGTTTGTGATATTTACTTAAAGGCGACAGAATACATTCTTTCTTCGATTTAGACATTCTTAACATTCTGCCGCTTGTCTCTTTGTTTACATTCACAAAACCTCGCTTCTTCAAATATTTTCTTATTAGTAAGCCACTCTTTTGATTATTACCCTTTTAATTTGTTTTCATATATATATATATATTTGAAGATAGTTTTTTTTATCTTGCCAATGTTTTCAATGTCTTTTCTGATTGTTCTTCGGAATTTCCAATGACGTGCACTCATGACTCAATAGCTTTACATTATCTTGTTTCCCTTTGAAATGATATCTTTATTACGACCCATTGCAATAAATATATATCTGAAATTAAATCATATCTGTAATATAGAATTTTTCCCCGTTGTGTGTATGTTTGTATGTGTGCTTTTTAGTGTATAGAGTGGAATGAACAGATCCAAATCTCAAAATAACTGTTTAACAGCTTTTATTTGTGGTTGAAAGAGAGAACGCAAAATAGTAGTATTTTGTGACGAAAGTGTTGGGTTTTCCAGTTAACGAAGTTCTTCACTTAGTAGATGTTTCGTAGACAGAGACTTCTCCGCTTGTTCCGCGTGGAACGAGAAATCCCGTGTCAAGCTGCCAGGCCAGACTAGACCACGTGTCCTCTGCAGCAAGGGTTGTGAGTAGCACTTTGAGTTGGGTCTTCGAAGGTAGCGGCAGCGGAAAAGGTAAAGTCGAAAAGGAGTCGAATAGGGAAGAGTCAACGTTTTTATGAGTTCTGGCACTTCCGGTTGTTCTCTTGCTGATTACTTGCGAGCAAAGTAAAGAAGCCCTCACATGCCACAATAGCCAACAAGTGAGACAGTATCTGTAGTAACTATACCAACAAACACACATACTGTGTGCGATGGATAAATTGTCGTCTAAATTACGCAAAAATGAAAATAACAGTGAGAGTGACATCTCATTTTAACAAATATATTTACCAAAATTGCGCAAAAATATCTTTAAATACTAAAGTGTAAATTTATTCATGAGTATCGTCATTGGCTACAACGACGGCCTAAAGACAGCTTCGAAATCTCCTGCAACTCTTCTGATCCTTCTCCCTTCTTAAGTTGATGAATGCTGTCATAATCCTTGCCTTCAGTTCATCTTTGGTGTTACATGGTGTTTTGTTGTTCTCTCGCTCAACTGCACCCCACGCATAATAATCAAGGTGGTTTCAGTCTGGGGAGCCAGATGGCCAGATGTAAGTAGTGGTGTGGTCGAAGAAATTGTTTGACAGCCATAACTAGGTTCTCCTGCTTGAGTGGCATGGTGCAGATTCTTGTTGACAGATACAGGGTCTTCCAGAAGCCACCCTCTTGACCCCAGGCAACACTACCACCTCAATGAACTTGATGTAGGCTGTATTGAGTCCGAGGCTCTCATTAATAAATTCGGGAGTTCTTTTCTCTTCAGAATGATCAGAGTGACATTTCTGAGATGCTGCACATTCTTAATCACAATTAAACTCATCGAACTCTTTCCGAATACTTTCCACTGTCCTCAGCTTGACACCCAAACATACTAAAATGTTCGTATTTAAGCTTCCGGTGCGAATGCCAAGCAGTACAGCATGCAGTTTCCAAATTTCTGGTGGAGTGAATTCCGTCATAGTGCTCGTTTCCCATAGACGTTGGCCAGCTCGCTGACCAGACTATACTGTGCAGTCGACAAATATAAAATAAAAACAATGCGCCAGCGCTAAATTTAAAAAAATGGCAATAATTTACCCATTGCACTTTCTATATGTAATTTTGTATTCGCGTAGCAATCCCTCTTTTATATAAGTCTCTTTAAAAACGACTGCCATGATATTTTGGTTAAGGTAACATTCAAAAGTAAAAATAAAATCATCCTTGATAAGACTAAAATTATAACCGAAAGCATACATAGCATTTGAATAATTTCTGCACAATTTATGTCCAGAAAAGAAAAGAAAAAAATGTAAGAACACAAATATGATAAAAAGAAACTATACCGCAGTACCCTGTCAGTCGTTTTGTAACGATATATATATATATATATATATATATATATATATATATATATATATATATATATGTGTGTGTGTGTGTGTGTGAAAATATATAGAAAATAGGAAAGAAAAACTTTTTTAAAACAACTTCTTTAAAAATATGGAAAAAGTAAATATATATAGAAAAGTAAATATATATAGAAAAGTAAATATATATAGAAATTAGTAAATATATAGAAAATAGGAAAGAACAACTTTTTTAAAACAACTTCTTTAAGTATATGGAAAAAAGTAAATTTCGGGATTTCTCTGAAAAACATTCCACAAACAAACAAACGGAATTACTTTGTTAAACTTTTACAAAAAACAGAGGAATTAATTAGAAGGATGAGATGGAAGGCATACTTCTACTTTCGTGGGAATAACTCAACCGATAAAGAACGCGAAGTTTACGGCTTTAAAAGTAAAAAGTTGCAACATTCAACAAACAGCTATACGAATTTGAAAAGGACCTACTCAACATTATCGACATCTCCTTTCAAAAAAAGAAAAACCACTTCCAAAAAAATCTAGACCAAATAGTTAAAAGCATAAATGAATGTGATAAAATACTAGTTAAGTCTGACAAAACCGGCAACTTCTACAAATTGGCTGTTGATGACTACAACAACTTAATTAAAAAAAAACTTAACAAGGACTTATAAAAAAAGCTTGCAACAACAACATTAATATGGTTGATAGCATAAACAGAGCAAGTAAAAAAATAACTGATAAATTAAAAAATTAGCGATAGAGTAGGCAACCTTGCTGAAAAGGAATGTTACATAACTCTTAAGGACCATAAACCCTACTAATAGAATAATTAACCCTAACCTACCCGACCCGACATAGGAAAGATTAGCAAAAGAATCCTAGAAAAAATTACTTGCCAAATAAAAAAACAGCTTGGATTAAAATTATAGATCAATACTAAAGATGTTATCAATTGGTTTAACAATATTGATAATAAACCGAATTGCACCCTAATACTAATAATAATTCGATATCGTGGATTACTACCCATCAATTTCGAAGGATCTATTTACGACTGCCCTGGACTTTGCTGCTGTGTATTCTAACCTGACAAAGGAAGAAACAGATATAATCCTCAGCGCAAAAAATCTGTCCTCATTCATAAAGGGGACAAATGGATAAAAAACAATAACGACCTGTTTGACATCACTATGGGATCATTAGACTCTGCAGAGTCTTCTGACCTTGTTGGTCTTTTAATACTGTATAATTTAACCGCACAGCGCGAAATTGATATTAAGGACATCGGACTGTATAGAGATGATGGGCTCATGGTGGTGAGGAGTTCTACTAGTTTTAAGATAGAGAAAATCATAAAAAATATATTTAGTGAATTTAAAAATCTAAACTTAAAGATAATAATCTCTTCTAAACTGAAAAGGGTAAACTTCCACGACGTAACTCTAGACTTAGCAAGCAACACATACCAACCTTATAGAAAACCAAATGCTAACCCCTTACATATACACCCGAAGTCAAACCACCCTCCATCCATAATTAAACATATACCCTCCTCAATAGAAAATAGAATTATCATTAACTCCGCTAACGAAGAAATATTCCAACAACACACTGGCTTCTATAACGCTGCCCTAAAAAATAGTGGTTATAAAAATGTAAACATTAACTATAGAGACATTTGCACTATCCAGAGGAAAAAAAAACAGGAAAAGAAAAATCATTTGGTATACCCCTCCGTTCAACCAAATGGTTAGTATTAAACTAGGACAGAAATTCTTAGCTTTAATTGATAAACACTTCCCCACCAATAGTAGGCTTAGTAATATATTTAATAGGAACACCCTAAAATTGAGTTACAGCTGCACTGAAAATCTAGAAAGTATAATAAGAAAACACAATAATAAAATCCTGAACAAACCCCCATGCCTGAATAGTATTAATAAAAACCCTACACTTAAATCAGACAATAACAGTGAAAAATTGTGTGATTGTAGAAACCCAGAAGACTGCCCATTAGAAAATAAATGCTGCATCAAATCTGTGGTATACCAATGTACTATCTCATCCATTGAGAGTCCTAATACTAATATGATATACATTGGGTCCACGAAGAATGAATTTAAAGCCAGATGGAGGCAGCATAAGTGCTCTTTCAACAATATAAATAAAAGAAATCAGACTTCTCTATCTAAATATTTTTGGCATCTGAAGGAAATAAACAGGACACCTAAAGTAAAATGGAAAATTATAAATAGGACTAGAACTTGTAAAACTTGGGATGGCCTATGCCCTTTGTGCCTCCATCAGAAACTGCACATTATTAAGTTTCTAAATAATAAAAATCTATTAAACAATAGACATGAGTTAACGGTTTTTTGCAGACATCAGATTTATGCACTGAATAATTAGCTAAAAACAAGCATACAATAAAATAACTTTTATAATCTATAGCCCAAATAATAGTTTAAATACCCTACAAAAAAAGATAACCCTTTATGAAGTCGTCAAAAAACAAATGTTACGGCAGTTTTTATATGCACAAATCCCTTTTATAAAGAAATAATAAAAAAAAATCTCCATAGACACGTAAACCAGACTAGGCGAAAACATCTTCCGTTTTAAATTTAGACACCCCCACCTTAACCTGACTTGACATCTATGAAAGTAACTCTATACTGATACAAATTATTAACACTCAACACCCCTAACTATTTTAAACAATTCGCCGTGGCTGTTACCATGGACATTTTGATTTCAATTGTGAATATACTATTAAAACACGTAAATTTCAGAAATAAGTTATTCCAAAAAAATTTCGCTTGAAGATGGAACAGAGCTTACTTTAACTCAATTTAATTCAAATAATTATATTGAAGTTTTCGGCTCTTGTTTTGAAACATGAGACCTCTTATGTAGCGTGTTGGAATCATATTTTTAAATAAATAATATATATATATATATATATATATATATATATATATATATATATATCCACACACTTCTTTTTCCTTTTCTCCCTCTCTCATAATATCTTTTGATATATATTCTCCCTATTTTTAACTTTAAATACATACAAATACTATTATTAAAACCTAAAAATCATATGCTATTTATATTTATCTATGTATATCTGTAAATGTAGATCTATGTGTGATAATGTCGGGGTTATTTAATTTTGCTATCTATCTATCTATCTATCTATCTATCTATCTATATATCTATCTATATATATATATATATATATATATATATATATATATATATATATATTGCAAGATGGCTGGTGAAAGCTAATAATTGCGTAAGCTGATGAAAAATAAGGAATAAAAATAAATTTGCAAGAAAAATTAGGCAAGGATATATGAAATCCTAACCCCAAATGTCCTCATTGGCGCCTAAGTAGATACCCCTTCCAGACCTCCAATTTCTCATTTTATACAATTCTCTATTATTTCAGCTCTTAGCAATTTGGGTTATGCATTTGTTGTAAAACTGATAACTATGACCTTGAAATGAAAGCAGCCAATTCCATATCAACGCATTTGAAGAATATTCGAGCTCAACATCTAGAGGACATCATTCATATTCACTGAAGCATTAAACTTATCGGACAATCCTTGTTTACAATGACTCTACGTCGAACATGGAATGAATAGTATCGTAACATTGCACCAACGCCCAGACTACTAAATTGCGTCGAAATCCTATTTTATTGTTTATTGCATTAGATTGTAATAGTATCAATTTCAATAAACGTGATATCAATCTCTCTAATCCAACCAAAGTAAACAGAGACCATTTGTTGACACATCATCTGTACCCGCTTCTATACGAAAACAAGGAAAACAAGGAAAATATTTTAAATATACGTATAATAGTTACAGACATTCAATTGATATATGCACAGAATAGTGCAAAACAAAAATAAGACAAAACCAAATAGGAATATAATTAGTAATAATTTGAGATAATGAATAATCCTGAAAAAAGCTTGGTGAGGGAAGAGGTTTAGTTGCGCTGATTACCTGACCACTCAGCAGGTAGTATTGCTGTTATAGACAGATGCTAACCAAAACATATGGAGCACAAAACTAAAACAAAGTCTACCAAGTGACCAAAGAAAAACTTAGTAAAATTAACATCCAAGCAATTTTTTTATTTCAAAGAAAAATTTCAGATTATCCAATCCGAAATTAAGACATATTTCAAAGCGTATGCAAGGAGTAATTAGTTAATCTCTTAGATTACAGCAGTGAGTTCCATCTTGACTGTATTTAATATATTTTGATTTGATTAAAGTATCTTGCCGTTCATCACTATAATGATGATTGAGTTTACATTGATTTTAATTTTGACTTGTGCATGATGTACGAGACATATTTGATCTGCTAATCCATTCGATATATTTTATTTCGTTTTTGCATTTCCGACATTTATTGAACCTTCGATCATTATTCTCAGTCGCCATCTTATGCGAAAAAAATGTTGAGTCGATTGAAAAATGCTGTCGATCAAAGTATTTATATATTGTTCAGGAGTAGACCAAACATCATTAAAGGAAAGCTCTTCAAGAACAGACAGGAAAGGATTGCTGGGAAACAGAAAAGGGGGTGAAATGAAAGAAAAATTATAAAACCTACTGGAAGATAATATGAGCGACAGAAAAATTAATAAAAATATGTGAAAGCGATAAAAAGAAAATCAAAAAAAAAAAAAGAAGGAAAATAAAGGAAGATGAAATTAAAAATCGAGATAAAGAGTGAATAATATTATTCGTAAAAGAAAGTGACAATGGGAGAAACAAGAAAAATGAGTGACGTAAAAATGGAAAAAAAAAAAAAAAAGGATAAGAAATGACAGTATGAATAAGCAAAAAGAAAACAATAATAATAAAGGCAAAACGGAAAAACTAAAAAGGAAGATATAAAGAGAAAGAAAAAGAAAGTACTGGTTAACAGAAAAAAATGTGATTGTAGAAATAATAAAAAAAATATACTGAATAGAATCTGAGAGAAAGAAACTCATACAAGAAAGATTAAGGAGATAGACGCAAGAAAATGAAAACTCAACAACTAACCAGCAACAGATAAAAGAAAATGGTGTATATAGAAGAGAATGAATAATGCTCGTAACATGTGTGCCTGTCCGGTCGGCTGCGGACAGGCAAATAATGGCTGCTGTTTGATATTCATTCTTGTCTCTTCGTGACTGGCATCTCCATCAAGTGCGGTGTTCGGCTTGGACGACAAAAAAACATCAACGCTTCAGCAATGCAGGCGTTTTGTTCTTCATTTTCTTGCATCATTTCTTCAAGAGGCCATTAACATTTTCCAATGGACAGTTGCATCATTAAAATCGCTGTCAACATCTGTGTGTCCACACTCACTCCGTTGTTCAGTCCTCCGTCATTAATATGAGCTCAGTCCCTATACCGTTATGATTATAGTTTCAGCGACTGGATACGCGGTTAGGGTAACAGATATTGGCAGTGGAAGTGGAATTAGCGAGCCGTTCATTTTTGCACTTTGGAAGTAGATGAATCCATCTCTTTCTCCTATTCTTAGATAGGAATTAAATAACAGTAGAATGAACTCTGTAGCCTTGGTTGACAGACAAGTTTAAACTTGTCTGTCAAACTAGGCTACAGAGTTCATTCTACTCTGTTATCTAACCCCGATATGAGAGTAGGAAAAAGAGATGGATTCATCTAATTGCAAAGAAAAACTTTGAATTCCAAACCGCAGAGAAGACAATAGAAAACCAATTCATTATATTTCCGAAGCATGTATGACAATTCCATGATCATAAACAAACCGAATACGTGAAGAGTCATAATCGCCTAAGTTATAAAGGCGATCATTTTCATGAAGGTGATTTTTTCATGGCGTTTGCAGGGGAAAATATTTCACTACGTCAAAATGACTGAACATCAAAAAACGTTTACGACATTAACTGGCTATTTATTTAATCCATGATTTCATTGGAGGAGTTTATTCAACATGTATTTAAAAAAATAAGTAAAATCTTTATCATATTTACGCAACAAATTATGATGAAAAGACAAAAAAATTAACTTTATTTAGAGATGTGCTGTATTTTAACCAGCGTTTGCATTTGTCAGCAAGATTCCGGCTTTTTATAAAACACCAAAATCTTGGCGACAAATGCTTCCCGCTAAAAATTACCGGGTCACTCATACCATCCCCCTTACATTTAGTCATTTCCTTCACTATAATTCTAATGACGAAAACAACTGTTTCTATACAGGAATTATTCTGAATTCATTAACCGAAGAATTTTTGATTAAAGTTATCAAATCATTATTGTAAAAGAGTTTTTTACCGGAAAATGGGCTTGTCAATTCGACTATCATCAGTCTTTCTATTATCGATGAGATTTTAGTTCCTAACCTTTAGTTTAATGTACTGTGGAAGGCTAACATCTTGATTGTATCATTATTTTTCTGTCTAATTATATGTACTATCCAATTTAGTTGTTGCTGCTGTTGGAAGTTTCAGTTGATGTGTAATTTGTTATTTGGTGATTTTTTTTTTATGTTTTTGATTCTGAAGCGCCAGTGTATCAGATCTGATGAAGAATTGTCTTCTTTTTTTACACATTGGTCTGTTGTATTTAGCCGATATTTCATACATTTGTGAACGAGTTTATCGCCATACACGGCACAACCATATGAAAGTCGAGATCTGACAAAGTAATCTAAGAATATGACTAAAGTTTTCAGGTTAATATTTTGGTTTTGCAGCATCATAACGATGTTACAGACAGCTCTCCTTGGCAAAGTAAACATGTTGAAGATAAATTCCTAAATTTGGAAATATTTACCTAGCATTTGTTTTAAAACATTTTCGTCATTCAGTCTCTTTGATATGTATTATAAACAGGAAAGAATGGACTGTTATTGGTCAAGAATTATTGCAAACATGACAGCTATAATAGGATTGTGATGTGACTAATGAAATGCTTCTATAATTGCTAGCAGTCATTACACAGAATGCATTTGTCTTAGACGGCTTCTGACGTTAAGCAGAACAATATTTAACTTCGAACGGTAGAGACATAGCGTTATCATGATTGCAGATAGGACAGATCGACTCAGAAATCATATTATGTTCACCTTTGTTTTGTTTGAATCTCTTCTTAATTAAATATAATAGTAAAAACGAACATTGATAGAAATAACAGTAATTAGTTAAGGAATTGATCGACCAAAATAAGAGAACGGATCTTATTCTATTTATGAAGTAATTCAACCGAAACATTATGAGGAGAAAGAAATCAATATATATATATATATATATATATATATATATATATATATATATATATATATATATATATATATATATATATTATGACATTATGAGGAGAAAGGAATCAATAAATATATATATAAATATATATAAATCATTAATTGAAAATAGGACGATATATGTTTTAAGGAAATCGCGCCTCATTTTCGAGTCACAAAAATCGCATTAAAAATTGATTCTTATTGCCATATTTATAGAATAAAACTGAAGTGTTGTGTATGCATATATTCACGTATTTTCTTTTGGATGATGGAAATAAATTTAGAGAGGCTGTTTTTCTAAGAGCCAGGGAAACGAAACGTTGCATCACGCTCAATATATTAATAATCAATTGCTGGCCAATGCATCAGCAATGAATTCACCGAATAAAAATCTAACTCTATTGAATTATTCTAAGCAATAAATATTGAAAGAGGTTTAATGTTTCGTAATATAAATTATGCATAACATTTTTTAAAATAAGATTGTCAAAAAAGTCGATGACTACCATTGTGATAGCCTAAACCCCACTGGTTAAAGTGGAAATCTTTTATTACACCACTTATTAAAAAAAAAGACTTCGATGAATTTACCACGGCCTAAATTACAGAATTCAAAGGAAGATATAAAATGGAATAAGGAACAACTTTTAGCAACTAATTCCATTATAGGAGAAAGGTTTAAATAAAGTTTGAGTATATACTTTTTCGGCGTTCAAAAATCTTCGAAAATGTAGTACCATTTAACTTTTTTGCCAGGATAATCTCATATGAAATAAAAAAAAAATATATTTTAATATTATTTATGCTTATTATTGTATGTATTAAAACGAAAGAATTTTGGTGACAATGATTTTTATCTGTATATCCTGTTAGTAATAATATTGTAATAATATACACAGTTACTCTTCTTTGTCGTACTAATACTACTACTACTAATTATTATTATTGTTTATTGTAATTCAATTAACTTTAGCTTGTGTCTACTGAGTAGACTTCATTCAAAAAGACAAATCAATTATTGTTTAAATTTGATTGCTAACGTTTATAATTGGAGATTCTAATTTTTTCAAATTGCTTAATTATATTTTTAAAACATTGATTTCCCAAATTTATAAATAATCTTTTCTTCTAATGATTTTTTAAACATTTGTTAAATATTTCCGTTTCTGCTTGTGGTCATCACTAAATATTCCAACATTGTACTATTAGGTTGGTGCAAGAATAACATCGTTTTCTCACATAGTAACATATGTGAGAAAACGACATTATTTTTGCACCAACCTAATATATGAAGTGTTTCCATGATCACCAGTCATTAACACTAGCATTGTAACAATAGTTCTAAATACTTTCTCATCTAATGTTCAATCTGATGTATCGACTTAAAAGACGAGACAAATCGGAATCTCGAACATTAAAGGGTATACATCCTGGTGTGAATAGTTAACATTAAACCATTAATAATTATTAATTAATTTCTGTTTTTGCTTAACTAAAGTTATATTTATCAATGTTGCATTTAATACTCTTGTTCATTATTTATCAATGGATAGTTTAGGTGTCAGTACTGCAAAAAAGGCAATGTAAATGATTTTAATGTATGATTAATAATGACTTCATAATCTCCTAGTATTTTAGGCTTGATCTCCGAATATTTTAGACTTAAATGCCGATTTATATTTTCTTTTTTTTTGCTTTCGCTATCTTTTACTAAAATGAAGAATTTTTTCGATATTTCTGTTTGTTTATTACAAAATATTACATAAACACTATTTCGTAATTTGTCTTCCTTTCTAATTTTTTGTTTACCTAGAGTTTTAATTTTAATCATTTAAAAACCAAAACGTCAATTATTACAGCTTCTAAAACACGTAATATATATAAATGTTTTTATACGTACATTATGTTTCAAAGGTGTCATAGACGTGGGTGATAGACGAGACAAACTACTACTGTCTATAAAATGCTACAGTGTCAAATAGCTTCTGGCAACTAAGTCCAGCTTCAAGCTGGAGAATGCTTTGGGTAGATTGGGTAGCTGCATAAACCCGGGAAGGCAGTCCATTTGGAGGGAAGGGACCTTGATTTGATGAAAATGTCTATGAAAGTAAATCCAGACAGAAAACCCGAAGTGGAGCCCCGAAAGCGGTTGACGGTCAAAACTGACAACTTTCCGTCCCTAAATGTAATGTCCTGTCAGTACGGCCGAGACGGGTTACATGTAGTTTGGGCAGCGCACCGCCTCCACATACCATCATCAGTCGGAAGGAAAATACTGAATTCAAACCAACTGCTACCGTGTAGGTCTTGCCTCTTTGACTTCTGAGAAGAGAGACAGGGATAATTTCTGGTGCAAAAGGAACTGGCAAGCCATTGCATTATTCTCTCTTGAATGTAACCATGAATTACAATTGTGAGCTGGAGGGGAGTGGTGACCACAGTGTTGCAAAATGCACTAAATAAATAAATGATCGAATGAATAATATTCAGTGTTGCAATTTGGGGCATTAATAGATTTTAGGTAGAAATATAATTAAAAAAAGAACATTGTAATTTATATCGGATTTTTATAAACCTATGTTTAATACTGAGTTAAAAATATATATAGTTAATAACGAATTTTCTTTCAATTATCATTAATAATACCGAAACATTTGTAGCCATTATTGATTAATTTGTTTTATTAACATTTGCAAATTATAATAATAATTGACTCAATGCTTCACTTATCTTTCAAAATACATTCTCATTTGATTATTCCAATATTTTTATTTTCATTTGTAGAGATTATAGCTGAGTAAAATTCATACTGAGGAAGAATCTGTATCACGAGAAAGATTTAAAAGTATAAATCTGCTGGACATGGAAACTAGGCATCACTATTTGAAGGAATTTTGTGGCATATCGTAATTGTTCAACTTCACGATTGGGTCTTGTATTGCCCTCAATGAAGTTCTACACACCATCGCGTCGTAAAAAGTAAATATTCACTTTTAACTGCAGCAGCAGAAATTTGTTAAAATTATGATTAATTTTTATATTCTTTGGGAAAACGGAAGTAAACATTTATTAAAACTATAAACTGAAAACTGAATGAATTTAAAGCGATTTGTTGAAATGCAAATATTTTTGTCATCGAATACAAGAGCCAAATTTTGACTAAAGTTGCTTGGAAAACTCATTGGCGTTGCATACCTTTCGTGAAGCTTAAAACTGATTTGCACAACTTGGTATTACGCACTAATATAATAATATATACAGGATGATGGAAACGAAACTCTCCATTTTAAAATACTTATAATTTATTTATTAACTATAAATTTTTTACAATAAATGGGTATAAGAGGAAAGCGTTAAGCATGAGGTTTTATTGAAAATTCGATATGGACACCAGACTTCGCTGCCAGCTCCTCGAGCCACCCAGGAATCGCGTCAACTATTGTGGTATGGAAGACATAACTTCAGGTAGTTGCCCTTAAAATTCTTCCATAGTCTTGGTTTGGTATAGTAGACTTGCTCCTTTAACCAACCCTGAATAAAAAATTCACAGGGTATTAAGTCAGGACTCCTGGCTGGCCACTCGTACATAAAATATGGAGTTACATTTCAATCACCCTGTAGACTTATTAAAGATTATATTATCGTCCCTATAATTTAACAATAGTAAAAAAAACCTTCCTGATTTTGCGACTGACGGCAATGAACCTTTCCTATAGGCAGTGAGATTGTAGTAATGAAATCCACAGTTCTAGATTTGTTTGATATTATTAATATTAAATTGCGAAAGAAAAACAATTAGCTATCATTCTTAATCGAAAATTCATTTACTTCTACGGAAAGAAAATTTCAAATCGCATTAGGCCATTTGCAAAAGCACATCACTGCCAGCATAATTGTGCCTAGCTTAATCTTTCTGTCGAAAATAATGTTCAATCATCTTTTTTATCTTAAAAAGGTAGTTTCACACTTTTTGGGGACAATGACTTTCTAATAAGTAATGTCGATGGCAATATTATTAAGGCCACATTTTCAATTCTAATCTGATAATGTTTTACAAGTCTATCATGGTCAACTTTTTGAGTATTTTTGTGCTTCACTCCAAAATTATTGGATAATAAATTAAAAATTATACAAAGCTTATCTCAGAAGAATAATCTTAATGTTGCTCCTGTGATAAATTTAAGAATATGCATTGTAGCGCTGGCCATATTTTCAACTTCCAATTGCTATTCCACGTTGCTGATATAATTTCAATGTTGTATTTTAAAATCTGTTTATTTGAGTAGGAAATAAAGATCAAGTTAGCAAATCTCGTCTAGTCTGACACAAGGCAGCATTATTGGAGTAATCAATGAGTTTCAAAACCATTAACAACACAGAAGGTATTCCCTTCTTTGACCTGCTAGAGATGGATGAAGGAATGAATGGATGAAGCACATGTTCCTCGAACTGTAGGAATCATCGGCGAGGGCGTTCGCGACAGAATATCGATGATGCGGCAACGGAGCTGTTAGCACATACTCCTTTCTCAACTATGTGCCTGAGATGGACAATCATGGCTCGCCAAAACATCTTATACATTGTGACACTTAGCATTTTTTCTACGGCTCCTGTACCTGCCGTTTCGCTATCCATTCGCATAAAATCGTCATGTAGATAGCTTTCTCTCTTATCCTCGTTATGTTCAGTGAGGCTTACGTTTTCTAAGGCTCCTTCCTCATTATGAAAATTTTTGCTATCGGTTTCCGATTCGTAAATAGTTTTTTGTCATTTTCTTTAGGACTTCCCCGTTGTTTATCGCTCCGGCCATGGAATTGTCGTCATCCCGCTGTAGAACCACATTTCTATTGTCTCCAGTTTTCTCCTCATACTTCAGGAGACTGCCAAGCATTCACTCGTCTATCGAAGGATAGATATGACATAGCTACCCAGTCCTCCTTTCTTTGTTTCTAAGGAAATTTCTGTTTCACAACACTGTGCTTAGCCTTTGGAACGCCACTTCTGCTAGTCCAATGCGTGTTCGGATATTAATGTCGCATTTTCTATATTCTATTAAAACACTTTGAGGGTAAGAAGAGGAGTGGGATTCGCAGGGATTTACACGTATTAAGCGTACATGATTTGAATAAAAGTTAATATTTAGGTAACAGTGTATCAGTTTTGTCAACTCCTAACGAAGTAAAAAAGGAAAAAAAAACTACTGCATCTCTAGCAATTTTCTTCTTTTTCCTTTCAAGAAGAATTTTATTGGCTAAAAACGAAGAAAAAGACGAACAAAGACATACAGAAGAGTAAAACAAAATTCTAGAATGAAAAAGCGTTAAACAGGAAATTCAACACATCTTGCTCGTCAGAAAGTTAACATCTACTCATGAGATGAGATACGGGAGAAGGTATTATCTTCTTCCACCTGTAGTCTTGCTGCTCATGCTGAAGACGATAATTTTTCTTCATTCATTTTATTTCTCGCTTCTCTCTCTTTCTCTCTCACACACACATACACACGTAAACACAGACAGACAGACAGACACACACACACACATATATATATATGCATGTAATATGAGGACGAATAGAGTACATAATAATTATAGGTTACGTTCGTAACATATAAATTAAAAGAAGCCTCAAAACTGAGTAGAGCAATATTCTTTAATTTAGGATATTACAATCGAAAAACATTTCAAAATGGCCCCAGAAAGGTTAGGCATTCAGAGTCTGTAGCCGTAGTTAGAGAAACTGGTGATGGTTCCACTGTTGCTGGCACCGGTATCTATTATGAATGTAAACGTTTTTGTCCCCAACCTTGCTGGTATCTGTAATAATGACAGGCTTAGTGGGGAGGATGTCGTCGTCCTCCCAGTTAGATTCCCGCTTCGTTTGTCGCTGGTGGAAATGGGTACGAACTTGGCTGTTGTATAAAGTTTCTTTTTTTTGTTTGTCATTTACAACAACGTACACGTGAACTCTCCGCTTTAGCGTAATAAATGTATGATCTACATATTTTTTGTAATTATCCCTTTTGGAAAGTTTTGAGACCTTATAGTATTGTTGAGGTTTTACTAAGCATTTCTTTCATCTGAATTTGGTTACACGTGCTTATTTTAGCAATGCCTTCTAATAAAGGAATTAATTCATAAGCCAATTTTCCAAGCCTGGTCTTTTTTGTGTTGCGAAAACAAGTGCGATGGAAAACGGTAATGCTTGTAAAGTCTATGTAACAATATGTCGTTCCTTATCCGCAGGCTTTTTGTAATTGACAACATTTCCTGAAGATAAATTGGTGATCAGCCAGTACTAATGGAGGTGGACATTAATTTATCTAGCGCTTCGTTTGTTAATGTGTCTCAATTAAAGTCTTTTTAACTCATCGTTGTTGTGAGTATCCAGAATGTTGCTAGGTGATTTCGCCACTATTTTCGGAGGTAGAGACGCTATAAGATTATAAAATTTGGTGATTTGGGAAGTTACGTTTCTCAGATAGAATTGGGATTCAATAATTATGAACCAATTGGTAATGTTAGTTTGCATGGGTTTAGATATCTTAATTGTTATATGTTGGAGAGTCGACTAGTGATGCACTTATTCCATTTTTTTTTTTTGTAATATTTATGTAATATATATATATATATATATATATATATATATATATATATATATATATTGGAATTCACCAAATATGTAGTTATCAAAATGTGTTTTCTTTGTTGTTCATTGTGGTTACCAAATACGGAGGCAATTAAAATGTGTTTATTTTTCGCCGTGGTCACCAAATATGGTGGTTATTAAAATATTTTTGTTCTTCTTGGTCATCAAATATTTTGCATGTGGAATGAAACATACGAAAACATAATTGACATATGAAAATTTCAAATAAAACACAAGTTTTCAGATACAAACACTTGCATATATATATATATATATATATATATATATATATATATATATATAATTGATGTTTGAAATTTTTGATACAAAGTTAGCATGTATTTACTTTCAAAAGACTACGTACCAAAAACATGAATTTCTGTACTAATCTGTTTGGTTTTTCATGAGCCTGAATACATGCGCCCCGTTTGTATAATTTCACGGAGTTAAAAGAGATAGATTGATTTTCTTGCCTAACGATGTCTCGAGCGGATTTAGTCAGTAAGGTGTCTGGTTTTTGTTTTTTTTCGAAAATATTTCTAATTAATTTTTATTGCTATTTTGGGGGGTCAAGTTTAAGTTGGTGAATGCTGCCATAATCCTTGTCTTTAGTTCATCTTTAGTTTTACAAAGAGTTTTATTGGTCGTTCGCTCAGCTGCACCCTGTGCATAATAATCAAGAGGGCTATAGTTTGGGCAGTTAGGTCACCAAATGTAAGGAGTGAAGATTCCCAGAAATTGTCTGACAGTCAGGACTGGGTTCACCTGCTTGTCTGGCACGATGCAGACTCCTGTTCTCATTCATAGTGTCATCCAACAGCCACTCTTTTGACCCATGGCTGCACTTCCTCCTCAAAGCTCTTGATGTACGCCGCAGTGTTGAGACGAATGGAGGCATGACGTCACCATCACTAGCGATTACGCCAAACACGATGATGTTGACTGGATATTTGGTTTTTATCACTCCCGTTACATCTTTTGGAGACAAAACATTCTTTACACTGATCTTAGGTTGACACTCAAACATTCTGAAATGTTCTTCCGGTGCGAATGCCAAGCAGTACAACATACCGTTTCCAAATTTCTGGCGGAGTAAATTGCGATATGGTGCTCTTTTTCTCACAGGCAGTGACCTTACTATACTTTGCAGTCGATAAACTCAAGAACAAACTATGCGCATGCACGAAATTAAAAATATAAAATGGCGACAAATTACCCACCGTACCCTGTGTATATATATGTATTTTCAGGCAGCATATCTTCATTCAAAATGTTTCATTGAATAATATAGACCTATTATGTATATTTATTTTTATAATAATTCTTTCTAGTTCTCTAACCAGTTTCTTGAAATTAAGATGAAATTCAACAAGGAAGGCGCCGTAGTTTTTTACTACCCAAGTACTTTCGATCTCCTCCGAGATCATCTTCAGCGGGTGAATTACAAACATAAGACTTATTGTAACTGTGATGGTGATTTTTAAAAATACACGTGAATCCGGTCTGTTATAATTAGTTTAAATTTTTTAATTTATCTATTGTAGGTTGATTATTTTTACAAAGCAAGAATCCCAATATAAAGGAGGTAAGGGGAAATTGGTAGAAATGCAAAATAGCATTAAATGCACAGCAACAATTTGTTGCTACACACGTAATAAATTTTCGGGAGTAGTGGTTCTATGCTTTTGAGATATATATATATATATATATAGAGAGAGAGAGAGAGAGAGAGAGAGAGAGAGTGTGTGTGTGTATGTGTGTGTGTGTGTGTGTGTGTGTGAGAGAGAGAGAGAGAGAGAGAGAGAGACCACCAACTCTCCAGTATAAAAAGATAACATAAATTTTGAGTGAAAACAGCGTGGTTCCAAGAATAGGATTAATTTCGAGTACATTCATTTGGATAATACATAATACATTATTAACTATTAAGCTTTTAACTTTATAAGTTTTGATATCCCCTATCAAAGTAAAATCGACCTTAGTGAATCTGGGTCGTGTGTGAAGCTTGTAAGACACAACTGCAGTTGCAGCTGCAGTAGCAGTGGCAGCAGTGAAATTTCATATCTCTTTCTAATCTAGACGACATCGAACGCAACAACGAAGTTTGGCGAACGGGAAAGTGCGATGGCGTCCTCGCAACGTCACCATGAAAAAGGGGCAATCTGCTGGTCATGCGTCCTTGGCCGAAACGATGCGACGGTGGCGCGACAACGTATTTGCAACCACCAAGCCAGGGAAAAGCGCGCTAGTTCGAATTCGAGAAAATCACACTCTCTTTGGCACTCCAGACCCCAACACACTTTCTCACCGTCTACTTCTGTTAGTCGCACATATTCAAAATATTCTTCTTTTTGTATCGCACATTGTGGCACACAAGGTTTACTTAATTGTTCAGCCATTTTAGCATAATTTTAGTATTTAAAATTTAAATGCCCTCGGAAAGAAGCTAAGTACTCCTGCGCATTTGATTATTAGTACAGACAGGAAAAAGAAAGTGCTTTTTGACGGAAACATTTTTTTTTTTACTATTTCATACATTTCTATGTCTAACTTAATGCTCCAGCCTTTGTCAGCGTCGGCATTCCAAAAGAACTGTCGGCTGCAATAACCTCATTGTTTTCTATCGAAATCTTGAGTTTATTTCCTGAGTCAGGTAGTGCAAAAATATGCACCAGTTCATTATAGAGGCATATCGCCATCAGAATTGCGAATTCTGAAATCTCCCAAGGAGATCGGATATGACAAAAAAAAACAAAAAAACAAAAATCAAAACAACAAAAACAAACTGAAAATAAGGAACTGCCGTGAATGTACTGAATGGTTTTGTTTCACCTTGTAAGAAGGCTAGCTAATGCGACAGATACTTTACGGATGCCTAAAGGGACAGCAATCGAAATGATGTAATAACGACAACTAAAACGAGAAAACAGATCCGAAAGAACCATTGTATCATAAGAAAGTACTTATAGCAAATTGAATCTTAATACCGACGAACAAAATGTGTCAAAAATTATTTTCAGTATTTTTTTTCTTGTGTCACTTATTTTCTTTCTGCAAACAAGAACAAGTAAAGACTGCATATATATATATATATATATATATATATATATATATATTAGAGAAATGTACTGAATGAACTCAGGGGAGAAGATTAGGGAATTAATTTTGCTCAATAGTTTCAGTGAGGGTCTTGACAATTTTACTAATGAAATTCGTTGCAACTTTATTCTAACTAATCATATTTTAATAAAAGCGGTTTCCATTCACATCAGAGACCTGTGATAGTCATTATTAGAAGTGACGGGCATGCTCCTCAAATATCCATTTCGCACAGGATTTTACACATGTCACAATCTACGTTGTCATATTTCTTCTCTCCACCTCTCTGTTTCTCTGTAATGTTTTTTTTATCTCATAATTCCTGTTGCCGCAATTAGCAATAGACATTTTCTCCTAAGGTTTTTCAATAAAAACCAAATAAAATTACCAAAGTTTCGATGAAAAACATCGGTGAATTGTTTATAAATACCTTATATATTGTCAGTGCACATGGAAACAATATATTGTGCGGCTAATGTAACGTTTAGCGGTTCTGGAAGGGAAATCGATGAACTGTAATTTTGTTCGAATTCCGGTAGAGTCCGTTGCATTCACTACATTCCCTTTCGCACAAATACCCTTGTGGAATGTATAGATCCATCTGTTCTACCTCCAGCGATTGGTTAATAGGGGGAAACTAAGCTCTCTATCCGTGTGTAGAACAGGTCTTGCAGAAGAAAAATGTTGAAATCAAAACAAGTATCCGTAATGAGATGCATATTATGCAGCTTTTTAAAAGGTTATGGAGTTCGGGATTAATTGCGTTGCGGGGATGGGGATGCCGAGATCTCGAATGAGAGTGAATAAAAATACAATATCAGCCATTAAATGTAGTAGCATCAATTTATGCAATTTTATGAAAACCTTCTAAATATTAGTCAGACTTTCTCTCAAGTAACCAGGCGACATGAGAAACTCAATCATATAAAGGGAAATTTGTAACACATTCGGTTATCTGTGCCGCCAATTGACACAAGAAAATGGAAACTAAGAACGTAGAAGCCTATAACTCGCATCCTAAACAAGGCGTTTTTCTTGCACCATTAAACTTTATAAAAATGTCATATATCAACGTTGCAAAATAGTACTTGATAGTGAATTCGTTTAAGTTTCCCGCCGCATCCTGAAGTAACAGAAGCGCAAAGCAAATTAACTGAAACTAAATTCTACCCATAGTAATGCATAATTTTGCTTTTTCATGAAATAACGTTTTTTCATACATTCTTGTTTGTTCACAGATTTTTTTCATTTGATTCGAAAAAGCGTTCCTGAAAAAATAAAAAAGAGAAACAATTAAATTTTAACTGTCATTGGTTTAACAGAAACAAAACTCGCTTTCCATTCAGAAAGAAAAAAATACTATTTTGTTAAAATAAATGGAAATCAAATAAAATATGAACGTAATTATTGTGCTCTTCACAGCTGTAATAATTCATGCATTTGGAAATTGATGGCATATAATTTTACATTATAATATGCGTAGCTCGGCACGTGAGCAGCTATTATATGTTTGTTACGCTGTTTTCCTTAAAGTTATTTGATATTTTATATTTTACAATTGTAAAAACAGATTTATCAGCGCCTGATTTACTTTGAGACTCTTCAATAAAATTCAACCATCATCTAAAATACACGAAGTTTGAAGTTGTGATGGCATACTAATCCGCTTCGGATTTGTAGATTATCAGAGACACATGTCCGAAGTGTAATTTATCAAGAGTTTGTTATTCTATTATTTTATTCGAATTAGATTTTCGTCATGTATTAAAACTTTTAAAGATGTTCATTTATTTATTTTGAATGCAGATATCCCCAGTAAATGTAGAATGCAGTCTATTCTTTGGGACTCTATTATTTTATGTTTGAAGAAGTTTGTAAAATATTTGGCATCTGGTATAAGTGAGTGAATTTCTTTTTTGAATAATGGAGTTTTCTCGAAGACTATAATATTTCTTCGAAATGTTTAATTTACAAATTGTACTTTTTGTTTTGTTTACTAAAGTCAAACTTTTGTTAAGGCCATGTTTTTTGCTTGTAGACAATGTTTTGTCAGCGCAAAAGTTCCCCTAACATAACGTCCCAAAACATTCATAGTATTGATATAGGAAAGTAGTTTATACTTTGTTGAATCTAAAGTACGATTTCTCTTACTTTCTTAGGATATTTAACGTTTCCGTCTCGGAGGTTTTTCATATACTTATTCCCTATTTCTAATCTGTGTTTTTTTGATAAAAGGGTAAATACAGATTCGATTGTTCCGACATACATTTGACATCCTTGTTAAAGTGTACTTATCCAAAGCTGAACTTGCTCGTTATCGAATATCTCATGAACGTAGGAAATTCCATGCAAATTATGTTGACAGCCATTCCAAAACAACTGGCAGAGAGTTTATGTCCTTTTCGTGACAAAGAATGTGGACCAGTAGCAGGGTTAAAGTGTTATATGAGACGGCACAAGGACCAGATATACTTTAAGACCAGATACAAATCTTTCATCATGCCATATCCACAGAAATGCTTGCAGTAGAGAAGCCGACCTTTAGCAACACTACATGCTCTTGACCGCTCAATCCAAAATTGAATAGTAGAATTTGAATAAAATGGCGGACGGTCAAGAGAGCAATAAATGGTTGATTTGACGGTTTACTCTCCAGTTTCTTATTCGCTTACTCCCTAACTACTGGGAGAAAAAACTGATATATAGTAACTGCTGCACTTCGGCATCAATATTTCAGCGCAGGTACTATCTAGGTTGTCAAATTTCAATGCAGACAGGTTTTCTCAACATGCAGTACTGGCGCAATACAAACTTATCTTCATCGCTTCCTCCATTTGAATTTGGACAATACTAACCTAAGTAAATATCAAAGATGGGAAGAGAGAGAGAGAGAGAGAGAGAGAGAGAGATAGAGAGAGAGATAAAGAGAGAGGGAGAGAGAAAGTGTCAGAAAGAGGAGCGAGGATAAATAATACACAGACATCTAAAATGATATACAGACTTTTCAAAAATGGAAAATCATTACTACCGTAGTGTGCTCAATCTGGGCTAAGTGCCCAAACTTTGTTGCTTTCAGTTAAGGATATTTGTCATCGCGTCCACGCCGCTACCGAATGTAACACAATGTCGAGGTTTAAAATGAGTTTAACACCAATACCGTGAACAAAATTTCTAAGCCACCTCGGCATCTCCCATTTGGGGGACACCTCAGGGGCCGTGTAAAAAAACAAAAAAAGAAAACAAAAAACGCAGCCCCCTCCTGAGAGAAAGGTAGACCCCGGGATTTGGGTTTAATATTTTTTTAAACTTCTTCGCATAGGTTTTCGCCTACAGCTGGGACGAATTTGTTGGTTTCTGGTAATATTTTCAAGTACACCTAATAAATAATAAGGTGTCTTATATAGTGTGATGTTTGACAAACTCGTCTATCAAAGTCAATTTTCTTGCTTAGTGAGTTTAAACCTCCTTTGCCGCTTCATATCCTTGTTCTTGCATCAGATTAAGCAATAAGTAGCGAATTTGCCTTTCATATTATTCTTAAGATGAAATGAGGTTGTGAAAGCCTATTCTACTCTTATTAAATGTCTATTAGGTCGATGCTAAAATATCAATCGCCATTTTTTTTAACAAAGCTACAGGAAATAAGACGCAAAACAGTTTACAGTTTGTTTTTTTTCAAACGTTAGAGAAAATCAAAAGCAAGAAAATAGTTTCATGTGAACTTCGGAAAAATAACACGGAAAAGACATTTGAGACGAGATATTAACTTGCAATAAAAAATAAAATTATAGAAGGATCCAAAACGAATAAAAAATAATGGCTGGAACCACGACAGTCTTTAATATTTGAATATAAACGTAATCGAGTTGGAGAAAATATTTCTGTCTTTAAGTGGATTCCAAGGATATACTGTGACAGGAGAGAGCGTGGTGTCTTGTATGGCACAACTGAAATATCTAGAGGTTAAGAATCTTCTTTGAAGATGACACAGGATGCGTTACTTTGTATAACATCCCGTGGGTTAAGAGAGAAAAGAAGAGTGTGGTTGTTCCTTTTATATTGTTTTATACAACGCCACCTAGAGTACTTTAGGAAAATTCCTCTGGCAGACAAGATGGCATAAACCTGCATAGAAATAATGAGACATTCCGGGAAGTGAGGGTCTCTTTTATATGATTATATAACTTATGTATACATTTCTGGAATGAGGAGTTATGATTATTTATTTACAATTAGAATAATGTCGTTATTATGATAGCAGAGAAAAGAAAAGCTATCAAAAAGTATAACATTTATTGTTATGAGAGACTTCTTTAAACAGTTTAGATTATTATTTATTTTATCATTCACTAAAAAATTGAAAAAAAAAACTGTTTTTCTATGGTTTTTTTAAAATTCCATGGGAATGACTAGGTATATCCTATTTAAATTTCCATTTTGCTCATATTCTATATTAACGCATTGACAGTTTGATCTTGGTTTTTCAAAGCGGTAACTTTAGCGATTTATTGTATCTTGGCAATCTTAACTTTAGGCTTGTTCATTCTGATAATGTTCTCGTCTGCTGCTAGTACACATTCTATTTTCATCTTTAGGTGTTTACTTCTTTCCTTCTGGAATTTTTTTTTCTCTTGAATTCTCCAATATACGGTTTCTTTTCTTTCTTTCCATTCGTCGCACTCTCTATACTGCGCTGTATGTAGTCTACACATTCTTTGATAGTCAAATAGCCAGTCTTCAATGTTTTATCTATTCGCGTGGAAGTTTTCCTTTCAAATGTGTCTATTATTCGTCATTTATATTCTACTTCTATGGATGTTTCTCTTGTATAGTTTATAAAAGGTTTCTTCCGAATATTTTAAAATGGATAATGATCATAAGTTTATGACTCTGACAAGATCTCTTCTTTCCTGCAAACTCTTCTTTGTTTTCTTGAACCATTCTTTACCATTTCTTTTAATTCGTCATATTTTACTGAATTGAATTCCATCCTTCCCCAATAATTCTATATCTTCCTTACCCTAATGATTTCTTTAATCGAATTCCTTTCTTGATTTCTGTTTTCTGTTCTGCATCACTGACTATTCATATTTTTCAATTCCAAATTTTCATTCCAATGTTGTGAAATGTTTCTTGTTTTTTTTTTATTAGAGCTGATACATTCAGCTAGTTTATGTTCATCATATGTTTGGATTTATCGGATAAATGAATAAATTTGTATATGCTAAACAATAAACTGACTTTTATCATCCTGTTCCTAGATTGACAGCAAAGTTAAAATTTTACAGTTAAAATGGGTAAATGTAACAGTAAGTTCTAGGTTAACAGTTTTTTTCCTTCGCACTTCTCGCTTGTGGAAAGTATCTTCTTGCTTTTTGCTTTCCAGTCAACACTGGTCTTCAAAAATTTAAATGCATTGTTAATTGTTATCTCATGTCTTATTCTTATTCTTTTATTGTTTTCTCTATTTAATAATATTTTTCCTTTTCTCATATTCTTCGTACCTTTATTGCCTTGGTTTGGGTGGAATTATTAAAATATTGCGAAATGTAGTAACTATAGTGGGTGTCTTTTATATTAATTCCACCTAGAGATTTGTCTGTTACAGTCAGCTCAAGCATGAGATTCTTCATTGCATAGAATTCCAATTTCCGAGCATTTTGTAGTTCTGAAGCTAATTTACCTTCTAAAATCCAGTAATTAAATATCATTTTCTAAAGTTTTTCTCTATCATTAGATTCTGTTCCTTGATTTTCCTGCTTGTTTTCCTTCATTTAGAACATTTTTATCAGTAAATAATAGATTATTTATTGTTCAGTTGCTTCTCTGCATTTTCTCTGCTCATCATATAGAATTCATTGGTTTTCTAATGAATAAAACATTTTTCACTATGTTCTGTTAATGGTTTGTACATCAAAGGCTACAATGTTATGTAATTACTTTCTCTTATTCCTTTTAGAGCACCGATTATATCAGGACAGTTTGTCTTGTCAGGCAGTCTAAAATCACTGTGTGAATCTGCAGAGACATAATACAGAAGACTATTGAAATCTTGCATTTGGGTCATCGTTTTAGACAGCTGCTGTTTATAAATTCGGGTTTAGTGAAAAATAGTTCACAGTACAGCTTATCTAAGAAAATAATTTATTCACCGTAATTCTCGAAGTCGTTTTCAAATTCCACAAGACTATAAATTACTGCCAAAAATCAAAACATCAATCATCTTTTTCTATCTGTAGCAGTTAAGGAGCTCAAACCGGGGCAATTTTGGCAAAAAGTTGTTCCTTTTAGACTTTCAGGTGTTCGTAAAATCTAGATACATATTTTCAACAACATTTCATTGAATTAAGACATTAACAAATTCAATATGAATTCCATCATTTGTGATGCAAAGTTTGATGAGCTTTGCAAGATGCACGTGAACTCAATGCATTAACTCCACATTAACTTCAATTTTAGCATATTCACTTTATGCATTCAATCAACTGTGTTGAATCTGTAATTTTCATTGGTTAGAACTTCTCCTTTAGCATACCCCAGAAAAAAGCGAATTATTTCTTCTTTCACCAAAATCATGTTTAATATGTGGAGGTAAAAAAAAAACAGTTAATGAGATTTAATATGTTTGCAAACTTTACAGACACCCTGTATAGACAAAATAGTTTTCTTATCCGAAACTTTATTATAGACTCTGTAAAAATCAGGATTCTTTCTGCGAGAATGAACAGTTCTAATTTAACAAACTTTGTGTCTAGAAACAATTACAGTGAATGTATATATCTGTTATCTTTTCTCATTGTTATAAAACGCATTTGTTATGTATATAGTCTGACTTTTTTCTTCCTTCTAAATCACGTTTTTCGTTGAGCATGTTAATACCTACGACAAACAATAAGTCTGTTATCTTGTGGATTTTTGAAACATATTCATCAGATTACATCGTCTTCTGGTGCATTTAATTTCACGCATAATACTTTGGAAAATGTAAATTCATTTGTATACAATGTCTGGAGAATTATCTTTATTCCGCAATATCTTATTTCATATTGTTTAGGTATATTGTATGTTCCCATCTGTGCTAACCAGTTGCTTTAGTAACATCGAGTAAATGTTAGATTGGAAAGAAAGACCTGTCACATTAAAAGAATATGTAAAAGAGACAAATTATTAATTGAAATTAATCAAGATAAAATTTCCACTCATTTTCGATAATATCCTATTTGTTTGGCAAATTGTTGATTTGCCAAACAAGGCGGAAAATTCTTTAAGTTTCAATGCAAAGCAAAAGTCAACATAACTTTTTAATTAATAAAATGTTTTCATTCTAAAAAAATGTATCAGTGGTATGAAAAGATGATAGTCAGATGAGGAAAGATCAGGAGTGTAAGGAGGATGAGGCGATCAAATGCTCAGCGACACATTGAATAAGTTCATACACTTTTTCCATGTTTACGAAGTTGTCTTCTGATCGTGTGACATGTATAGAACTGTTTTGTTTATTTTCGTGTAGCAACCACAGCAGGCAGAGAGTTCATTGTTGGAAGAAACTGGTTTTTCACACTGAAGGGAATCTTCATGAGAAGAGATTCCCACAAACCAGCGTTAGGATGACATAAGCCTTAATTTCATTAGACTGATATTTCTTGCTGCTTCTGTTGAGTCTATTTTTAAAAATAATATTGCGTACAGGGTCTGATCTAAACTCAGTTTAAGAAGGTAATACGATACGTTTTGAATTAAAGGTAATCTATAAAAGAAAAAAGAACCCTTAATGGTTATTATACCGGAAGTTCTGAAAAAATTACCATCAAAATGATCATGTCAAATGCGCCAGGACAACAATTTCCCCCGTAATATTATAGAAAATTCCTCTTTAAGACGTTTGGTGTTTGGATGCTCTCAATTTCTTCTCAGATTTTCACTTATTCCGATCTTTTGCTCTGGTTCTTAGTGACTATTTCAATCAATTCAATTATGATTAGTGTCACTTTTAGCTTTTACTAATGTTTCGCTTCTTATGACATAATTATACAATTATCTAGCTTTTTATTATTTCTGTTTTACATCAAAATTAAAAAAAATCTCTTACTTTTTAACTGACCTCCATTCAATGATACGATCGAAATTCAGTCTTATCCGTATGTACAATACACATGTGAACAGATGGACACTGATCATTTAAGTATTCTGTACCATATTCCACTCTTACCAATAGAAAGCTATTCCTGTCTTTTTTCCGGAAGTTAGTGTACAGATGATTGGGGTGGGGGTCGACATCTATATTAGAATTCATAATTGGAATAAAAATTATCTTGAACAAAGGGTCAACATCTACCAATATTTCCAAGAATAAACCATTCCAAAAACAGAAAATATCTGGAATTGGAATGAAAGAAATAATAGCATGCACCCTAAATCTATCATAAAAATTTACGATGTGGAATAAGTTAGTAATAACCACCATAAATATCTGGGTGTATGGATCAGTTATAACAAATTTAGTACAGGAGGTAAGGAAATTGAACCTAGAATAGGCTGTGCTAAGAGAGGTTTTGTTCAACACCGCAAGCTAAAAAAGAACAAAACATTAACCTAAGAATGTGAGAATATCATGGGACGAACATGGGAGAAACGACAAAGTTCGAGAGACAATGACAAAAAAATGACACTTCTTCTTAACACCAGGATGGAGCAGTTGAAATGCTTGGGCACATAACGAGGAAAGGAGGCTAGGAAAGTGTGATACTCACGGGAAAGTTTGAAGGTAAGAGAGCCAGAGGAAAGCAGCGCACAACCTACCTGGCGAGCTTGACCGAATGGTTGGTGGATCAGTATCTCGGAGAGATAGCAAAAAGACATCAATTTTAAGGGTAAAAAATTGTAGAGAGCCATGATCATCAACATCCGGAAAGGACACGGCACAGAAGAAGAAGAAGAAGAAGAAGAAGAAGAAGACGAAGTGATTTTTCCAATTTTTTTTCCAACATTCATCCTATTCTACTGTGCTAGTTGAAGATTTTGACTATTTGCTGAAAGGTATCAAATTTCTTTTCTCATTTTTGACAAAAGCCATCTGTATACAAATACATAATTGATATTCTTCCATCCCTTATTTTCTTTATAAGCTTCTTTACATCCAGAAATATATAATTAGTTGTTACCATTACTTCACCGTAATTCTGAGAGTGAATTACCATGGAAACGGTCCCGCTGTTACGTATTGTTTCCTCCAGTTTTCAATTGCTTTAGTCAAGAATTTATTGTTTGTAGATTAGAATTCATTTAGACGTTCTTATACCAAAGGTTATCGGATCAGGTCATAACCTATTATTGAGAGCACTGGGCATGTGTGTAGGGAAAATACCTCAGGGAGTTAAGCGTTTCTGCTTTGCCCATTTCAGTAAAACTCCACAATACGAGCGATGTTACGATAATCGTGCTGGTTTGTGTATAGCCCGAGGTAGACACATGTTTCAAAAACAAAACCCAAAATCTAAATCCGGTTTGGATCCCTGTGGGCCGTGTGAGTCTATCTTTTTATGTCATCTATCCAGCAGCTCCTCCAATATGGGAATCACTAGTTTAAGGACTTTTTCACTTTAAACTTTTCCAGTATATGGTTCATTATGCTAATTATTTATTACCAATCTGTCAACTCACAAATTCAATGTCTTGCGGCGATGGATCCGTAGTAGTGCAACAGATGGGAATGACTGCCGGGTTTTGCAGGCAGAATCCAAACTATAAGAAGCCTTGAGAACAGTAGCTGTTCTATTACTGAAACCAGATCAAGAAGAATGTCCGGCAGCATCCAGCCTATGTAGAATAACACTACTGAAAAGCATAATAGAGTGGGGATAGAAAAAAAATCAAGAAACAAATGATTACCCTCAACATATCAATTAGGTTGGTGAAAAAATAATGACGTAATAATGTCGTTTTTTAACGTTAAAAATAGATAAAAAAAGGACATTATTACGTCATTATATTTGCACCAACCTAATAACTAGCACGTAGTGGTTAGCGAACGTTACATTGTTCTTTCTTGCTTTAGATTCGTTGACGAGTCGTTGTAATATATCAATATTCGATAAAGTTTACCACAGTTTTTCGGGCATTCTTTTCGTGTAGGGGGTAGATACTTAACTATTAATTTCCTCCGTAACTGTTTTTTTCTTTCATCATCAGAAGGTGATATATAGAACTGTAATAATTCTAACGCCATAAGATAGCGTATAGGACTGTAATAAATTTTCAACATGATAGGGTGACATATAGATCTGTAATAATTTTTACCAACATAAAATGAAGTATAAAATTGTAGTAATTTGCAATTATTCTCTTGGGGATCAAAGTAGTATTTTTTTTCTATCAGATAGTAGACATTTCTCATCCAGTTAGATATTTTTGTAATTGTTGGACCAGGTTTTATTGTATAACTCTGAAACATTTCAACCAGAAGTTATATTTTCGACTGACACCTTTTAAATAGCAAGTTTTCTTAAAGTTTAATTTAATATTCTTTTTCTTCACAGCCCTCATTTAATTTGCTTAAGTTGTTAAAACATTTGGATTGTTATGACCGATTTGCCTAAGAGATTTTAAAATTTATTTCTTCCACTTAGACTAATGGATATTTTATACTGTTTTAGAAGAAGAAGAAGTAGAAGAAGAAGTAGAAGAAGAAGATTATTATTATTAGGTTAATGCAAAAATAATTACGTAATAATGTCGTTTTTTGACGTATTTTTAACGTCAAAAAACGACATTATTACGTCATTATTTTTGCACCAACCTAATATTATCATTGTTGTTATTATTGTTGTTATTTTCTTTGATATGGTCTATACCCATTTCTTTCCGGGTCTCAACCAGATTCCTATGATTAGAAATGTCATCATGTGATTTTCCACTGAGCGTTTTTTGAGTAAAAATAAACAGACACCAAAGATCACACATTCTTACATAGATAAAAACCTTTTTATATTTCTTTAGTGTATGGACTACCAGGAATCCCTTCAATAAGTCAATAATTTTAATATTTTTCAATCAATCCGAGGGCTACAGCTACAGCTGAAGTTGTTAATGTCCTCATGTGCCACATTTTTGAGATTTCAGTTTCCTTGTATTTTAATAATTTTTTCTGAAAATTTTCTAACATACATTACAGTCTGCAGGGATTGCCATATCAATAAGAAGGCACATTTAATTTTTGAGGTCTCTGATCATAATGGCTGGCCGATTAGCTTTGATTGTTCTGTGAGCATTGTAAAATCCCATAAAACTGTTACAGGACCTAAGTTGCAGATTATTGGCCCATTCTGTCATACCTGGTTTTATATTTAGTCGTTGTCCATATAAGATAACTGCTACTACTACTACTACTATTACTACTACTACTACTACTACTACTATTATTATTATTATTATTATTATTTTCTTGGATTTCCGTAGTGTATATATTACATTCCGGGTACCAACCAAAGACCCAATTTAAAAAAAAGATGTCTCCATTGATCATTTATTTTGTAAAAAAACAAAACAAAAGTAGAATAAACTAAGATCACACATATTTTTCATAGATAAAGCTCTTATTAATATTGCATATATTTTCGTTCTCGCAGTAGATGTTTGGTGGCTATCGCTTGAAGCCAAGTGATAGAAAATCTCACGTTTCCTTGCTTTTCACAGCACTAGTATTAGTCGAACCTGGTACATCATATTTTTGACAGGCTCACTTCATCCTTTAATTTCTAGTACTTATATATATTTTAGTGATGATTTGTATTACTTAAAATTCACGTTAAACATTTTTCCCAGCTTCCGGACGAGGTTCAATTAATTTAGCATATAAAATACTTTCTTAGACATCTGTCGCCACATTCCACGATCAGTTTGCTTCCCGTTTTCTTGTTATGCCTGTCACGTAGGTCTTGCTTGGATGCGTTGTTCGGGATGAATATCAACGTTCCAAAATATCTCTCCATTTTCTACCACAGACTGGAATTTATAGTGATAGTTTTCGTTTTCATGGCCCAACACAAGTTGTTTACTTAATTCCCAGTCTGTGACCATATTTAAATTCCATTACTTCTGAATTACACGTAGAATGACAAGTAACTTTCACGATTTTAGTTTTTTCCACTTTGGAGTAGATTTTAATCCATTCATCTATTCTAGTGCTTCAATAACTTTAGTAATATATTTGCACTTAACCTGTTCTGATCATATTTCTTTAACGAAATTGATATAGCACGTGGAGCGATATACTTCATTCTTCTGTCTTGCTGCTATAAAAAGCAATTTTCAATGAATGAATAAAATGAAGCGAAGCAAATCTTATGGCTTTTCATTTGTGTACGTCTTTATATTATTAGGTTGGTGCAAAAATAATGTCGTTTTCTCACATATGTTACTTTTATATATGATTTATGAATTAATTCATTGATATATATAGCCATGTTATATATCATTTTGAAGCGCGTTTTTTTGCGCTATCGAATCGTGATATTCGTTACCGTTCTCAATCTCTTCATTCATTTTTTGCAGGCTTTTCGACAGCATGGACAAAATTCAAATCCGCACGATTTTCTTGTTCCAGTTCAAACTAGGCCGAAAAGCTGCCGAGACAGTTCGTGATATCAATGATGCGTTTGGCCCAGGAACCACTAACGAACGTGTGACACAACGGTGGTTCAAGAAATTTGGCAAGGGTGACGAGAGCCTCGAAGATGAAGACGGTCGCAGCCGGCCGACTGCGGTTGATAACGAACATTTGAAAGCCTTAATTGAAGCCGATCCTCGCAAAACCACACGAGAAGTTGCTGTTGAACTCGAGGTCGACCACTCAACAGTCGTTCGCCATTTAAAGCAAATAGAGAAGTAAAAAAAGTTCGATAAATGGGTGAACGATAATCAAAAAAATCGTCAAAAAACGACATTATTTTTGCACCAACCTAATATTATATTTCAGTGTAAGTGACCAATGCAGTTATTACTTTATAAATGTTCCCTGTGTTCTGGTAGCGAAAGCTACGATTATTGCCTACATATTTCACAATTGTGTTAGCTCTTTGACGAAATCACGTTATTATGTGATTCCCTCTGATTCACCCAGATCATATCTCAGTTCCTACCCGCAACTTAGAGACGAAAACCATTCATTAGCACATGAGCAGTCACAAGCAATACTGTCTCTTCCGCATTTTTAATGATGCCGGAGTCTCCCGAAGCAGAGAGATTCCTGGTGATAGCCGCGAATGCGCCAATCATAAAATGGACAAATTGAGTTGATGCTTGTTTCATTTCCTCGATTTGCCCTACAAGTTCATGGTACCTTCGTATTTTCGCCTGATCCATTTCACAATATTCATACCCAAAGGAACCGCAATATCTACCAGGATCTATTCATGACTGCTGAGATCTCTGGGCGATTTCTCTCCAAGTGCATGTCAGTCAAGATAGTCGGATCCCACATGAGATTTCCTTGCTCATCCTTGGCTACTGGCGGTAGTGAATACTTTCTATGCACTCGAGCTCATACTTTCTGTATATTTCTGGGGTATTTTGAGGATAACTTTGTCACTTTCTGTGCCAGCTGAGCGTAGCCCAAAACAATCTGTTACACAGGTTCAATAGCCTTCTCAAAAATCTTGTACATAAGCTGTTTTAACAATAGAATACTTGGACTATCGCGATTACCTTTTTTTCTCAGCTCCATGGCAAATTTAAGTTATTATTATTATTATTATTATTATTATTATTATCTCTCAATTCAGTTTTCCGTATTTTTCAACTTTTATGAACATTATTAACCAAAATGTTTTTACAAGACAAAAATTCACAGAAGAAATGATAATATGAAGAAGGCATCGTACCGTGAAGTCTTTTGAACAAAAAGCAATATTGCAAAGAGTATTGAAAACATGAATAATACTAAAAGACAATGACAAAGTCAATACTAATAATAGAAGATAAAGAAATGTGGCCAAATGAAAAAGTATCAACGTAATGCACTGTAATTAATTTCAGCAAATAATGGCCGGGAAATCCACTGGGATTTCCCGATGCAAACAGATCGATATTTAAAACGCAACAAACCGGATGGCAAGCCAATCAATGACTGCACTAAAATGCCGCTAATTGCATTATCGAGCGAAATAGCGTAGTTTAAGAATAATCCGGCAAAACAGAGAAATATAAAAAATAAGGAAAATAGAAATAACTTAAATATTTATTTGAGGAATTATCGCAGCGAAGCACTAAAAATGTAATGAATTTTTGCAAAAAATATTAATAATCTCAGCCACAACATGAAGGAATAACAAAAGGAATAAAGATGAAGTCAGTGACAATGACAATGAGTTTCTTTGCTTTTTTACGTATTTTTTTTTTAAATATGAGTTTGACGCAACGAAGATACTTACATAAATATATACTACACCGAAATGGAAGCGCACATCTACAAGATGATGATAATAATGATGATAATAATTATATGGAAAGTGTTCTGATAGACTCATTGAAGGGATACTGATAGCCCATTTCTTAAAGAAATACAACAAACAAACAAAAAAACAAAAAAACAAAAAAAAACAAGTACAGTTTACATATTACGAAGAGTTTTATCTATGTAAAATGTTCGTAATCGTTTTCGTTTTTGTTTTACACAAAATGATCAGTGGAAAATCCCATGAAGCCATTTCTGACCTTAGTTTTATGGTTGAAACCCGGTAAAATATGAGTATGCAACAGAAATCCGAGGAAATAATAATAATAATAATAATAATAATAATAATAATAATAATAATAATAATAATAATAATAATATATTTTATATAATCAATTCTCTCCCTAAGGGGACTAAAATAAACATGAGTGTTCGATGTTTGATGACAACATGGTAACTATTTCCTCTTAAAAATGGGATTTTGTTGTGCCCAATTAGGACTACCAGTTTCATCTCTCTGCCGAAACACACGATCTAAAGTCTGCGTGACGATAACGATTTCGGCACGCATAAAACGGGTATTCCTAGTTGGGCATATGAAACACCTATTTATAATATATATATATATATATATATATATATATATATATATAAAGAAATTTTATCTGAAGAGTTCATTGCGGCCTGAAAATGACAGTTATCAAACAGTGTTTGTTCCTATGTAAACACTGCCTTTTTCTATAAAAAAAAGCTCTCTCCGATATGTTTCCCAATAAATATATCAATTTTCGAAATTCGTCTCTTTCTATCTCTCTCTGTCTTTATATATATATATATATATATATATATATATATATATATATATTTATATAATTTTAAGAATAAGCTATCTCTCGGTTTACGTGTATTTTTTAGGCACGGTCCGTTACAGAATTTGTTATTGTGGGAGTGGCTATATATATAGCCATTCTCAGTCGAGAATACTCGTCTACTCGAGCGGCTAGCCAATCCCTATTGCTCGCTCAGGTACATTTGTGTTTGCTCCACAAACATGATGTTTTAAAATTTTTAAGCACTGATCCAACGATGTGGTTTATACTGCAACTATGCTGGCCAGACCTTAGTTACAATTTCTGGGAAATAACGTGTTATCTAGCGTGATCAATAATTTGAACAAGTCTAGCACCCTCAACCCTTCGGCCACGATAGCTTGTGAATTTGTGCTAGCGCAGCTATCGATGGTTCCGTCTACCCAATTTCACTCATAAGGCTTGGGTCAACCAGTGGTTTGATTTTCAGGCACTTACCAAAGTAGCGCACGCTAGGATCGACCGCAATCCATTCTGATAACATCAGGAAGTCTACTTCCTGACAAATCGACCATGGTAATATTCAGGTCTCATGTTCAGAAAGTGAACGTTCTAACCACTCGGCCACACAACATATATATATATATATATATATATATATATATATATATATATATATATATATATATATATATATATACACCTAAAATCAGAGCCTAGAGAGTGTCAGCACTTCTGGTATCTCTATTCATGGGTCATAAATAAAAAGGAATGGATTAAAAAAAATTGTTTCAACAGGAAATTAGTAAAAATTAAACAAATTAGTACTAAAAGCTCTAATTAACTTTGACTTGGTTAAGCATCTCACATCGTAGAGTCTTTTTTTCAAATAAACAATACAGCTTTCTCTTCTCCAGGAAAACTAATAATGTATTAATGATTATTTATGAAAAAGGCTATTAAGTATGTTGCTTTGTATATCTCGAAATCATTTGACAGGGTTTGGAATACCAGTTTTCTTCATAAGTTGAAAAGTTATGGTATGGATTTATTTTTAACTGATTCAGTCTTTTTTACCAAATCGCTAAATGGTCACTCTTCTAGATCGTTCGTTTGTTAAAATTTTCATAAATGTTATTCCTGATGCCATTAGTTCTCAATTCTGATGACACAACTATTTACTGCTGTCTTTATAGTAAGTCTGATGGCTTCAATAAAATCTTGATAAAATCCAAAGAAGAATCTGCAATATTATTAGTCCCGGCCTGGCATATCAGCTTCAGTACATTTCTCACCGCCGTAACGTAGATTCCCTGTGTCTTTTCTATAAATATATTCTGATGAACTTTCCGCTATGGTAACTAAACTCTATGAATTTAATCGCGGTACAAGACTGGCGGCAAGATCTCATAATTTTACAGTTGAAATGGCTAGATGTAACCGTAAGTTCTTTGCTAACAGTTTCTTCTGTCGATCTTCTCGATTTGGGAAATCTCTTCCGGCTTCTTGCTTCCCAGTCAACTTTGATCTTCTAAAAGTTAAATGCAATGTCAATTGTTAGCTTCTGTCTTCTTAATTCTGTTTCTTTAATTGTCCTCTCTCATTAATAGTAGTTTTTCATATTCTCGAACATTTAGTAACGCCTTGCGTCCAACTGTCTTTATTGATTTGCTCGGAGTGAACTGATTCTAAAAAATAGTCAATGTTATTCTGTGCTAATTTTTTTCTCTTTCATTTCTTTAAATGGTTAAATGCACAGCAGCTTTTTACAGGAATTAAGGTCAATCCTGTCCCATTCAATATTGATATCTTTAAACCGTTGATTACTAGCCGAGAAAAATATTTCCTGGCTCGTTTCTGTTAATTGTAGGGCCAGATATACTATTAGGATTGAAAAAAAAAAACTTTGACCAGACCAAAACAATGACCTGATGGATTCTTTCTCAAGTATTTTTGTGTTAAAAAGTAATATCTGTTCCTTCCTGCTTCGAAAATATCTTCACTTCTGAAGGCAAAAATTTGTTCACAGTAAATCTTTCATGAGTGACTGCCGATAAAAAGTTTCAAACTCTAATAGATGACCTTGATATTGTTCTCAAAAGTGTCTTGTTTTCTGAGTTCTTGAATTCTGTTGATAATTTCACATAGATTTTCTATATTTAATAAAACTTATCATGTAATAGCTGTTTAATAAAGGTTTGTGTTTTGCAGATTTTTTTCAACATTGCATGTTGATTCGAAACTTTGATATATTTTGTTTTTTAGGGGTGTTGCAATCTTATCGCTGTCCACACTCGATGGTATTTGTAGGTGGATAATCTTGCATATAAAGAGACCACTTTCCCACACCTCACACATTTTAGTCTGGTCTTCTGTCTGTGACATTCTGGTATTCGCACTAGTCATCGGAAGTTTCTATAATGCTCCTCAAACTAACTCTGTGCAACTTGGGCAACTGATTACGCATTTTATTATCCTGCTAGAATCATTGTTTCCTGGGCAGCAGGGAGTTCAGGAATTATTGAAAATGGTCAGGAATTAGATAATCGTAGCAGTTAAACGCTCAATAACTGGGTGAGGCCAAACGGCTGGAACAACAATACCTCATGAACAGCCCCTCACCGTTATGTAACAACCGCAGATATACACGGTACCTTGATGGAAAATAGGGTCCATGGACCTTTGCTCTCTGTAGACCTGCCCATACTCTTTCATTATCTCTCGCGTCCTAGGTATGACGATAAACTAAATCCGGCGGCAAAGCTTCTGAAGTTTTGAGGAGCGTGGAACCACCTCTTAATTTTTGCTATTCCCAAGTTCACCCTGACTCGGAGTGGTAACCTGTTAGAGTTCCAGAGATGGACAAAATGCTTACAGGGAAATCAAATTTAGGCATTGAATATGACATAAAGAGTTGATATGCCAACCAAACCATTAGCACGAAAAATTTGTGGCATGACCTATCGGACAATGCTATACGTTGTCTGCCTTCAATAAGAGATGTTTTGATCCTAGGGAAGGCGTTCTGTCTAGAGTTATGGCGTTAAGCAGGGCACATTTATACACACGAACAATTTATCAGCATATTGACGATACAAATACCTTCTGATATTATAACCTGATGCAGCATTAGAACAAAACTGGTATTCATAATATTAGCAGTTTCCTTATAAGGAAATATTCGGCATTCATTGATAAAGCTGTCAGTGCTATTTTCGGTTGAAATTTATAAAATCTTGCTCATAAAACATTTTTTGAGGAAAATAGGTTATCAAGATCAGTAGCTGTTAATGTTTGTTTTTAGTATTATTGGGGGCTTTGACAACCTTTTGTTACAAGAAGTCTTTAACATTCTCTTGATTATTTTCTCTTCTAGTTAAATTTGCTATCTGTTGTAGTTGTTATGGAAAGTCTACAAGATTTTTTGGTAATTGATAACGTTCTTTGTTTGCGATTCTGTAGTGCCAGTCCAAAAAGTTCGAAAAGGGATTGTTCTCTCTACGATATACAGGCACCATTCGATTTAAGAAGTTGGTTGTATACCGCTGAGAGTTTAGATATTTCTGAATGAGTTTGGCGCCATGCATGGCATATATATGAATATTTCGATTTGACAAGGCTATTTAAGAACATGACTCGAGTTTTCAGGTTTAGTTTTCTAGCAATTTGCAGTGTTTGGCGAAACTATCCCTAGCGCAGCCTATTCAGTTTTCAATGTCCTATATCATACTAAATCAGTTATACCAAGTTATTTGAAGTGTTTGGTATTAAGTAATTCCACGTCTTTAAATTTTATGATGGATTCACTATACATGCCATCATAGTTTTCAATTCCAGATCATAGTTTCGAGGAAATCCGAAATACATAGGGAAATTGGAAAAACAAAGACAAATATAATAAATGGCCTGCGTCATAAATTCTATTTTGGAGTATTCTTAAACTCATTAATAAAAAAAACTGCGATCGTTGGATCAGTGCTTAAAATTATAAGACATTACTTTTAAAAATTCTGTTCGTTTATCCAACGATGGTAATATCAATTTTCATTGAACAACTTAAAAGATCACTCCGAAAAAGAACACTTTACTTTGTTTCTAATTAAAGTTTAGATTTGGCAGGCGAATCTCGCTATTCCAATGCACTATATTTTTTTTCGTCTGTTATGACACTACAAAGACAGTTACATGTCTGCAATTTCTTTATTTTGATGTCCAAATCTTATAGGTTGCATCTTGCGCTGTCCTTGTTAACGACCATATGCCATGTTTCCAACAATCGTCCTACTTTCTTTTATTATCTTTACTTGGAGTTAAATCAATTTTCCAGTGTCTGCCTCTAAAAGGGTGTCATCTGTGTATCATGTTTTGTTAAGATTGTACAGAACGGCACAAAATTCTGTTAAGACTTCTAGCTGTTTTGTAAATTCTCCACTGAAAAGGTTAAATAACTACAATGTAAAAAAGTATCTTTGTCTTACGCACATATGTGTTTTTGTTTATTTGCTCAATATATTTTTCTCAGTATGTAAACGGCTTGACTCCTCTAAAATATCGACAAGAATTCTGAAGTATTGAGACTTGTAGTCATTTGATAGGGGCGTAGAAAATGAAAAGGTAGACGATATTAATTTGAAATATAATTAAATTAAAAAGGCAAAATGATGAATTAAATGTTTGTCGAAAAGAAAAGAATATATGAATAAAAATTTCTCATTTGAAATTCAATTAACAAAAATTCAGGGCAAAGCCTAACTTATTGCCTGACGATAGCGGAAGTTGCAAAACCGCGGGTAGAGGAAACGTTACTTTCGTGGTTATTCTAGTTGATAATTGTATCTGAAATAAATGACACATTTTTATTTTTGCTTTAAATAGTATGCATTACGTCTATCGATCTGTGTACTCGAGAAATCCTAATAAAGAAAATGAGCTCTCCAATATTTTCAAGGATTTCTTGAATACGCAGGCCGATAGATGTAACGGTGTGTCTATTTCAAATACAAGTATCCACTATAATAATAATAATAATAATAATAATAATAATAATAATAATAATAACAATAATAATAACAATAATAATAATAATAATAATAATAATAATAATAATAAATGTCGGATTAAAAATAATTCTGGTCAGTTTCAACCGCATTTAATCTGAAAATTTCGTTTGTGATTTTCGGGGCATAAAGGAATAAAATTTAATAAAAATATTGATGTAAAACTTGAAAAATTCGGGGGGGGTGAAATAGTCAAATTACATCTATATTCGCTAATATAAATTTTCGCTCATTTAAACTGTTTTTTTTTTCACATTATACTGCATCATCCAGATTCACTAAATATCAGCGAACACGAATCCTTTCATTATCATTAATATTCGCTGTATTTGCTCACATATTACATGTACCTTGGGATTCTTGGCACTTGCTAGTTCATATATACACTTTTAATATTTGCTATTTTATTATCTATGTAATTATTATAAGCAATGAAACGCTTTATAAATCCAAACTGTGATATCACAGGTTATATAACATTTTGTTCTGCAATAAAACGTCTTCTTAATATGAAAAAAGCGCTTACAGTTCTCCAGAGAAAATATTAAGATGCCATTTAAAAGCAATCTCTCAGTTAATGCAGCAATTGTATATGTTCGCTTTAAGGTTCTTTTTTTCTTATTTCAAAAGCCGTCGAATAGTGCTTTTTATATTTCATTTTTGCATGGATTTTCGGCATCATTTATTCATTCTGTCTTTCTTTCTTCATAAATTTCTTTCTTTCTTCATAAATTTCTTTCTTTTTTCATAAATTTCTTTCTTTCTTTTTTCATAAATTTCTTTCTTTCTTTTTTCATAAATTTCTTTCTTTCTTTCTTCATAAATTTCTTTCTTTTTTCATAAATTTCTTTCTTTCTTTTTTCATAAATTTCTTTCTTTCTTTTTTCATAAATTTCATTTATTTCCGCCATTTTTACAATTAATTCCTTTTATTTTCTTTTAAACATTTCTCTTTCTCCTTTACATGTGTTCTTCTATTCTTTTATTCTCATCGACTTTTTTGTTCTTTTATTGTTAATGGTACCTTCCCAGGCAAGTAAGATTATATCAACTTCATTTTGTGGAAGTCTTTCATCTGTCAATCTTATTTTCGTATATTACCTTTTTCAACAATTTATGCATGTTTATTTCCTAGCTGATCTTCTCCACTTAAGTGCGATTTTAATATACAGTTATTGTTTTTTTTTTCTGTTTACATTTTTATTTTACTTTTACGACTAATTTCAGATTTACATCCATTTTAATCTTTTGTCTTTCTCAAGCCATGTTTCAACATTTCGTTCTTTCACTTGATAAAAAAAACATTTTAATTTATTTAAAAATGAAGTCTTCGTTACATTTTGCAACTTTTAAAAATTTATACCACATTCTGAAAATACCACACTCAGTGATTTATGGTGTCTGTTTTTTCTCGACTTTCTTCTTTGCTTTCCCACTAATCAGATAACATACATGTGACAGCAGATAACATCAGGAATCATACATGTGCAAGTCTTTAATACTTTCCTGCCTAAGAAATTCGCTAATCACTATTTCATTGTTAATGAATAGCTTCAATAGCCATTTACTCAGGCAACCATAAGCTAGCCTCAGGCAAACCGAATTTGAATCATTCTTGGCGGTCAAACTAGTGATTGGGGATTACAAATACGAAATTAAAGGCAGGGAACGTCTACTTAATGCGTTGGAGTTTATTAACTATAAAGAATGCTGGTTTCCAAAAAAATCCGAAATTAACTATTACAAGGAAAACATTACCAGTACTAAAATGCATTATGTTTATGCGTGTTTATATACATTCACGAGTTCAAGAAGAAATGCATCAGTTGCTTAGGCTGAATATTTTATGGTCGAAAAAAAAATGACACTTATTGCTAAATAATCTTTGCGTGGGAGATTAGCTGAAAGATTTTCCAAATCATACTGATCCATCCGTTTTCATTCATGTGGATTTGATCATCAATCCTTAATGTTAATTAACTCCGTTCTCATGACACATTTGCTTATACAAATTTTGGGTGCGTTTCTGATTAATGAAATGTCATTCAAGGATCCATCACAACTAATACTATTTATGAATTTAAACATTTATACATGAAAAATCTGAGAAATCTGCAGGGGGAAACATTGCAACAGACTGCGAGGTAGGCAGGTCGCTTATGAAATGACAAAAGCCTAAGAGGGATAAAGCAAGGAAGAATCAACAATGGTGAAGCAGGAACAATTGAAGATTCTGGAAGACTGTCGTTTGCCAATCGGCTTCCCATTGTGAAGCCCCACTGATGCATTGACTCCTCGTCTGTTTTTCTCTTTTACTTCATTGTGTTTTTCCTTGTATTTACATCGAAGAGAGAAATGAAGAAGTGAAAATAACAAGAAAGACACAAGAGGATTTGAGACGACGAGGCTTCTTTTTAACATATTGTTCGATACTCCAACACGGGACAGGCATTTCTGCACTTGATGATAAACGGAATATACGCATGAAAGTGTATTCATGGTTTTATGCATGTAAATCTCTCCCTTCATCTCTCTCTCACGATATATATATATATATATATATATATATATATATATATATATATATATATATATATATATATATCGTGTGAGAGAGAGATGAAGGGAGAGATTTATCTATCTATCTATCTATCTATCTATCTATCTATATATATATATATATATATATATATATATATATAGATAGATAGATAGATAGATAGACAGACAGATAGATAGATAGATAGATAGATAGATAGATAGATAGATAGACAGGTAGGTAGGTAGGTAGGTAGGATTTTCTATATCCATATGGAAGAGTAATCGGTATTATAGATACAGAGTTTGTAAATATAGAGAGTGTGGACACAGAAATCCAAACTGTATGGTGACTACCAGTTTCACACCTGAATCAATCAACAGATTTCTATGTCTATCTATCTATCTATCTATCTATCTATCTATCTATCTATCTATCTATCACAATCATTTAATATCTATCATTATCTGGTAATATCTATCTAAATGTGTGCAAGAATATGATATATAAATTTCTATATATCAGAAAAACGTTAAGTATGTTAAAATTTAAAAACTTATGCATAACGCGTTTCGTGCTCCAATAGGACTTCAGCAGAATAAAATAATGGTTTTGTTGTTAGAATTATATATTTTCAATGAGTACGGGGAGATATAAAAATAACCTGCACTAATAAGAAACTCTAAGGCTGTTGGAACACTAGAATGTTTCTGAGTCTTCAATATTATTTTAGTGATACTACTCTATGTGTGGTTCAAATTTTTCATCGTATTTTTAAATATTCACATCTTTCTGAGTCTGTTCAAAGTACCTCAAAAATGTATCATGTATTGTTCACCTTCTTGTTTCTCAAATTGTTAACTTCTTTTCGAAGATCTAGTTTCTTTTGCGGCGCTTCACATTTTGTTAGAACCGCAAAATTTACGATATGTCGACTTGTTCTGGGTCAGAAATTGTTACATGTCGATTTCAAAGCCACATAGAATTTGACTTCAGATCAAATTTTATGCGACAAATTTTATTTGAGCGTTACGTTGTATTATTATACCACTGATATTAAATCCTAAAAGTTATACATGTATCAGAATCCCGTTAAAATAAAACCCAGATGTACAAACCGGAATAGATATTGTACTCAAAATTTCCTCAGGCCGTTTAAAGTCAGGTACTGGGTTAACCTTGATTTACTCTCGGCCGCCAAATACGTGAAATACGTGGTCTCGCACCAGCTTCGTTTTCGGGAATATTGACACATGTTTATAGAAAACCTGCCCCAGGCACAATCGGGTAGTTCCTCACACACGGCAAATGGCGAATGTGTGGTCTACGTATTGAACAGGTGTGCGGAGACGCGTACAACAGATTGGCTGAGAGTTGCTCACAAAATATTAGAGTGGATTAAACTGTTAAGTTATTAAGATTCAGTTTTATTGTTATCCTTTAATCGACTTCATTACAAAGATTATCAGTGCCAGATTAGAGCAAGATGGAAAATATTTTATTAAAGTTATGAAATCATATCAGTGGTAAAAATCCAGTATTACTTTGATTTTTTCTAAAAGTGTGACTTTAAGTAAAATCACGAATGAAATCAAGCATAATATTTCAGAATACATTAAAT
>OZ010584.1:49588880-49598880 GCA_963932145.1 Acanthosepion lycidas
ATAAAAATTTAATCATAAATTCTTTCTTCTTATTGTCATAATAGAATTTGTAATAAAAATCATGTCTCACTTTTTTAACCATGTATACTAATTTTCTCTTACTTAGTAAAAAACAATTACAAATTGAGCCAATTTTTAAAAAGTAGTGTATATATATATATATATATATATATATTAGTGAAGTGGAATATATATATATATATATATATATATATATATATATATATATATATATATATACATACAGATGAAATGGAAAATTCTATGTAATCCATTTCGTCTTCTAAATGGTCTTCATCAGACTAAAGTGTTGTTCTTATGAAGAGGCGCGATATAAATATAAATATTGCAATTCAGTCATTCACTTATCCGACATTGTTAGAATAGATACAAATTCATATATAATATTTTCATATATATATATATATATATATATATATATATATATATATATATATATGGGGGGTATGTGTGTGTGTGTAAAACGAGAAAGCATAGAGTACAATTCCAACGTTCATATATTTAATTTAAATTTTTTGCAGTTGATAAATAAGTGGCCACTTTATGAAACTAGTAAATAATTCAAATGTATAGAATTATTTGGTAAATGAATATGCAACAGTTAAATAAAGATCATCCATGTAAGATGTTAATAATATCAACTAATCAATGTAAGATGTCAAAAATACTACCTAACTACGAATATATCATATAAGATTTTAATAATATTAACAGGAGATTAATACAGAACTATATTAAATCCAGATTAATCTTAAAAATAGAAAAATAAACAATATTTGGTTCAACGCAGAATTTTATCATCTCGAATATCGACATTTCGATAGGGCTTTTGCGAATGAATATTACTATCCAGCATTTAAAGAAAGAATTTTGTCAGTTTCACTGCGAAAACCAGAGAATGAATGCAACCATTTGCTAACATGATATTTCATATGACGATGATATCCTTGGGGATATCTCATTCAAAGGAAGCTAAGAATAATACAGAATAGACGTAGTTTTCTACGAGAATTCTTAATAATTAATTAAAACCCATTTCTGCTGTGTATATATGTGTATTCTATTGTAAGACTCTCTTGGTGTTGAAGAAAGACAGGCAGGCACAAAATGAATACTGTTCGATATATAAATCGGCAGAGAGATAGAATAAAACTAAAATAGAGAAATAAATGGAAACAGTCTGAAATCAATGGAGGATTCAATAAGAGATGGATATCTTTTTACTGAAATTGTCTCGCAGTAAATATTGGTGCAAATATATGCATACGGAGAGAAAATGTAAAGACACACACACACGTACATACATGTATCTTATGTCTCTACCAAAGTGTTATACTCTTTGCAGTTCTCTCAAAATCGTTTGACAACAAACATAGAAATGCATGTTTGCACAGACTAATGTGAATAGGATACTAAATTTCTCATATACAAAATCACTATTAATCTCCGATCTTACTCAATTTCGACGAGTTTTTTGTGTAGTTTTGAATATTCTCAGAACGTGGATTCTACAATCTCTTTAGGATTTAAGAGACTTTTCTTTTCACACTCGGGGGTTCCTATAATCCGTGTGTTGTCCAGCATGTGCACATACGCGGTGTAGCTGGCTCGACAACGTAGTTACATACAGAAGGCTGACACTGGCATCCAGTAAAAACACAGATCTGCACCTGGCGGAAAAGAGAAATTCTCAACGTGCTGATGCATCTAGCTTCTCTGATAGACACTGAGTGCAACGTCTATTTTAGCATCATTTGAGTTGAGTCACATGCGAAACGCATAATGATCACTGGAGAAGGAAATGCTGAGGATAACAAAAGATAACCATGTGTCAGAAAACAGACCGACGCCATTAAAATGAGGAAATGGCAAAAATGAAGATGGTTAGGACATATAAGAAGAAGAAATTATAACAGATGGGATAAAGGATTGGTTGTTGTTTCCCTAAAAATCAGAACCACGACAGGAAAACTCTCTAGAGGGATTTCTAATAAGACATCATGGCCCTCTGAGAAGTATTTAGGAAAAGTCTTTGTTAGTCATTGAACTTGTAACGGATGATAAATATTATAAGGATACATTGTTATTTATAATTCTTAATTTATTCTGACATAAGGTGATATGGACAGAAATAAATACTTACCGCAGTTATCAATTGGTCAGTTAGACGAGCTGGGTAGCCATTGCATATCGATACGCGCCTTTCTCTCTCCCTATTTTTCTATTTTTTTTTTTTTTACTGAATACAAAGCTCAAACTTAAGGATTACTGAATGAATCAAGGCAGAGACATCATGGGTAAGCGTGGACACAGGCACTCGATATTGAGGAATAAAGTACCCACTAGGAGGATGTAGGTGGCAAAGGAAACTCGGAGTTGAGCTGATATTTTCTACTCCAATTTCGTATAGAATTACTGAACGACTATAACATTAGATTATACCGACAGGAAGTAAAGTGAAGGTTGAATATATATAAGCCTGGATGAAATACGTTTCTAATTATAGGAGTATTTTGTATTGTATTTATTTCTTTGCTAGATATGGTATGGTCTGCACTGTATGTTTCAGACCTCTAAATCTCCAGTGTTCTTCCTTGACGAGTATTTTCTCTTCATTCCACAGGGGCTGATGACTTCACCTTTCTCTCATACATGATCAGCCATGCCTGATTTCATTGTCTCACTACATTTCGCCCAGCCTTATTTTTATACCTTCTGTTTTCTACTTGCGCACAAGGCTGACCATCTGCCGATGAATTCATTCTTAGATACATGATTTTAATGTTCTACTTTCCAGCTTAAAGGTTTATACAAGTAAATACATTCTTGCGATGTATAGATTATAATTCATACTAGCCATTTTTACAGTTAAGTACGAACTAGGCCTTCAACATATCTGTCAGATGTGGTAAGTAATGAACCTTACAACGGTCTATGGCATAGCCCTTTCGCTGTATAATCTCTGATGCATAGCATTGAGAATAATTCGATTTAGTGAATTGAAAAGAAAAGTAATTATATCCCGAAATAATTTATTGTTTAGAATAAATGTTTTGCATTGCTAATGTACCTACGAATACACCCACAAACACACACACATGCATATATATATATATATATATATATATATATATATATATATATATATAACAAAGAAATGCGTTTTAAAACTGTCGATCAGTGTATTTCAGGATAATACCACTTCTGAGACAAGTAGTTTTTGTTAATTAAAGTGCTCAATATCAACAGATAGGGCAATAGTAGAAACAATTAAAATTAAATGCAAGGTTCAACTCATTTGTAACCATTTACAGTTTTGTGAATATGTTTTCGGCTTATCAACAGGTTCGATAGTAAAATGAACTCGTTAACCGAGCCTGCAGCGTAGATACCATATTCACAACTCTCCTAATAAGAACAGATATGTTGGATATCTCATTTAATTTTATTTCTTGTATACATTCTGTCGTAACCTAGAAAGGGTTACTTTATGAAGAATAACTAAAACGGAGGTTGGAAATGAAATAGTTATCTTCATAATATTAACAAAATTCAATACTCGCCAGCGGCGCGAAGTAGGTAAACCACTGCTAGTGGCGGACTACTTAGGCAGCATATTTCCACCACCTACAATAGTGTCCAACATATTTATGAGGATTAGGACATAAACCATTAGTGTTGATAGGCCCGCTATATAGCACATACATAAGCATCGTTCTATATATACAGTAGCACCTAATATTAGAGAAGGAAAAATAAAATTCTTATTACAATATGTGATATTTTATAAATGCGAAAGCGTTCCAAATGAGAGAACAAACATTGTCATTCATATATACAAGTTATTTCGAAAGAAGATCTTATAGTTCACCACGAAATATGCCAACATTTCAATAATTATATTCCTTATTCATCTACAGCAGTTTAACAATAGCAAACATTTACATAATTGAGGAATCGTTCGGTCATTGGATTATCACGCAAAGACAATTTTTGATGTTAAATAAAAAGTTAATAGATCTAAGATTGTAGTTTCTCGAATATAAAAGCTTTATAAGGACACTGATCTATATACATATTCTAAGACACCAGGCCAGTGAAGTAAAATGACACTTCAGCAGAATCGGTCAAGTCATGGACTCAGTGATTTTGGCACAGCAGAGGCATTGGCTGTTAGTTAATTTGGCAAAAAAAGACCAAGAGCAGAGAGTTTCATACACGTTCTTCTTTCGTTAAATCCCTTATCGACAAGAAGAACCAAAAATTGAAATGAGCCTTCAAAAACGTGCTCGTTGTTTGAAAAGATGAAAACTGGCTAGCAATGTTCTTCAGGAAGGAAAGTAGATTTAATTTAATTGGCTCTGATGGTAAGCAATATGTCAGACAGCGTAAAGGTGAGCGTTTTCCTCTTTGTGGTGAGAAGATCAGTTAAATTCGGAGATGGCAGTTTATTGGTGTGAGGGATATTCTCAGGTGATGTTTTGGTTGTATGGCTAAATAAAATCTGCAGTATATAGTAATATTATTTGACAAGTATGGTGTTCCTTTTTTGAGCTGAGAATATTTGCTATCCATAGACCCATATTTATGCAAGATTATACTCACTGTCATACTGCAAAAACGGTAATTCAATTTATCGAAGCAAAAATCAAAACGTTATGGTATGTCCAGAAATCAATCCCATGGAGAATTTTTGGAACATCATCGGCGACAAAGAAAGCAACGGCAGTGTTTGATATTGTGGCAAGAGAAGATAAGAGCAATACATCTTATTAATATTCTGAAATATTATTGAGTCATAAATTTTCTTAAATTAAATTTACATTAATTTAATGCCGAATTTGTTCCCTAAATTTGTAAGCTACACTTTTTTTTTTACCTATAACAGATTTTATGCCAATTTATCATAGCGTAGAACAAGTGTGTAAGATTGGTTATTACAATTTTTATTACAATTGATTCATTCTAACTGGAACATTTCGATTTTTAATTCATTCTCTCATTCTCATTCGTTATGTTGGATATAACACACACACGCACAGAGAAACACACACACGTATATATATATATATATATATATATATATATATATATATATATATATATATATTACATTAATTGCACAACTCAGAGTTTCATGCCGAAGCAATTTTCAAGTGCTGGAGTTATTTTTATTTTATTTTGGATTGACACAGTTTATTTTTATTTTTATTTTTTTAATTTTCTGGTTCTCGTAAGATAATTTAATGTTGTTATTATATACCTATCTATATTTACCCACTCGGTTATATATATATATATATATATATATATATATATATATATATATATATATATATAAATTCTGAGACAAAGTATAAAAAGTTTACTTGTGACACGTATCGTCCTTCAGGAATTCCTAGGACTAAATTTGTTATGTTAATAAAACTACACATGCGCACGAACGACGGATACTGGGGATTTTAGAATTTTTGGTGTTCAGTATATCATCGCAGAAATTGTCTGAAAGCAATGACTGGGTCCTTGTGCTTGTGTAGCATGATGAAGAATTCTGTTGCAAGACATATTGCATCGATCAGCCACCCTCGTAACCCAGGGCAGTATTACGTCCTCAAGGCACTTGATGTAGCACTCATTCTTTTTATTAATTTTATTGGATTCTTTTAAGTGCCAGAAGTACTCAAAGTACCTCTGACACTTAAAAGAATCCAATAAATCACCTACAGTAAAATAGAAATTAATAAGAAAAGCTAGAACATGTAGGTCATGTCCTTTGTGCAAACTATATATTACTAAGTTTATAAAAATAAAAATTAAGTGAATCAGAGAAATGAAATAGCTATTTTTTGCCGTCATTGTCAAAAATTTTCCTTAAATAATATTTAAAAATAAAATTAAAAAAAATGCAAGCTGATAATACTTATATTTGATATGAAAAAAAAAATTATATAATGTAAGTAATTCTATTACATTTACTTGTTTTACAAAGAAATATAGTCTATTAATAATTGAGAGTGAAAATATTTTAAAATTGTAGTTAAATAAAACGTATCCTAATCTAAACATTCCCCAAAAATCTTTAAGTATATAAGTAGGAAAAATGCCGAAAGAATTTTTGCGGTTAACAATAACATTTGAAAAAAAAACCCAAAAAATCCCAGAGGACATGCATTTAACGGATGTCAGAATTCGTTGAAAAATACATCCCTGTCCTCTCTAAACTTAACCCCTTTTTCGAACGTAACTAATAACTGATACAACAAAAGTTAATAAAAATGAACACGCTACCACCACTTGCCTTGGAAGTAGTGAATTATGAATTTTTGTGTGCGTTTAAAAAAGTAAATTTTAAAAAATAAGTTATTCCAATATTCGCTTGAAGATGAAATGGAACTAATGTTTTTTATTTAATTACAAAATTAAATTTGAATTTTTAGCTTCCATTTTTGAAACATGGTTATTACTGTGTAGCGACAAAACATATTTTAAACCAGTTAATTTATAAGATTTATGCTCTGTAAATTTACATTACTATTTGTAAAAAATTAAAAATAAAATTAAAAAATAATCAGTTAGGACACCGGATTATAGTAAGATATATATTTTTCTCTTTATATATATATATATATATATATATATATATATATATATGTGTGTGTGTGTATGTATGTATGTATGTATATATATAGAGAGAGAGCGAGAGAGAGAATATATATATATATATATATATATATATATATATATATATATATATATATATAATAAAAAGGCTTAAACACTAATATTCCATGGTCATAATTTATTCCATTGGAATCGTAAATACGATAAGTATGAGAGTGTGGGACGAATGTTAGTTCTAAAGAGAGGGGTAACATACGAGAGAATTTGGGAGATTAAAACTTAACATAGAGGTTTTTTTATAAAACTAGGTATGAAGGTAAGGGGGAAAATGAATGTTGTCGGATGTCTAATACATTAAAGATACATTTCGTGGTGACATACACATACCATGGACGATCTAATGTTAAAGATCAGAATAAGAAGGAGGGAGAGGTAAGGAAAGAAGTGGTGGGGGAGAAAGTATTATCTATCTATCTATCTATCTATCTATCTATCTATATATATATATATATATATATATATCAGTCGACATAATATATTTTGTTACTGCTTTTACATGTGTAAATATTTTTCGTTACTCATGTTCTATTTGTTTAAAAATATATATTTCTGTATAAAGGGAAATTCTGTCCTAATGGAGGCGATGTTTTCATAAAGGGAAATTTGTTTTGCTGCTGGTACAAAGGCAGATTGAGTATTTCTGCGTATGAACACCTGTATGTGTTTATAGGGGATTGAATATAAAAGATAATTCGTGGCAAATTAATCATTGGCAATCTATGTGCTGAAATGAATTGGAAAAGGAGCCAATAAGTTTGATAGCTGCAAGAAATACACATATGTGGAATGTTGTAAGGCCTCTTTCTTAATCGTCGGGATATTAAAGACAGATTCGCTGGCTCACCAGTTCAGAAAGAAGCATAAGGATGAGGAATAACAAAACAGACGGTCCTGGCATGACTAAAGAAAAGATATTGATAAAAATTTTGAAGACATAAATAGATAGATAGATAGATAGATAGATAGATAGATAGATAGATAGAGAGACTAAGGGGAGGAAGGAACAGACAAAAATTAAAATGAGAAAAGTTAAAAAGGGAGATGGATATAAAGAACGATTTACAGATATGAGAAAAAAGAAAATGTGATCTACAGAATGTAATACGGAGGTAAACAAAAAATCTTGGAAAGTAGAACAAAAGTAAAGAAAACATAAAAAATAAACCGATGAAACATATTTTAAAGAAGAAAATAACCATTAAAAAGTCAGATGGTTGTATTAGAAACTGGAATACATACAGAAGGTCGGTGAGTATATATTTCCTCACTCTTCTAATGACGTGAGAAACAATATGCGACACTTGTGACTTAGTTCCAGATTTAAGCTTACTGAAATTAGCTCATTCCGACGCAAAATCATAGTAGTGGGATATTCAGTAATATTTGAAATCTCTCTTCTCATGAATAGTTTAACGAGACGAAATTCGTAATAATAGATAGAATTGGCACCGATGTGCTTATATATATATATATATATATATACATATATATATATATATATATATATATATATATATATGTGTGTGTGTGTGTGTGTGTGTATGTATGTATGTATTCGGTGTATTTGGGCAGTAATTTTTCATTTATAATCATCGAAGAACTTTTCATTCTTTTTTAAACAAACGTACATAAATTAAAAAAAAAAACTCCCATACATAACCCATTTGAATTGGCAACATATGGAAGGTATTTTCAAATTACATGACCATGCAGCATCAAAATATACCAAGATTACCCATTTTTAGGAAAATGTCATGAATAAAAAAAATACACTATTTATATTGTCCTCATTTTATCGGAACATTTTGGCTATTGGGCACCCCGGCCTCAATCAGGTGTATATCGCTGCCGGTTACATACAGTGAATTTCGAATTGAACTTTTATTTAATCAACGGTAGTTATTTTCCTGCCTCTGTCCTGTTGTTGCTCCTCGGAGTGGGCTGATTTAAAATCGACACCGACGGTTCTAATATGTACATATACTTATATATATATATATATATATATATATATATATATATATATATATATATATATATATATATATATATATATATGTGTGTGTGTGTATTCTGGTTGCTGGTCGTCGAATCATATAAGATAATTTAATTTATCGCGCCTCTTATCCGAAAAAAATCCCAACCCAATGCATTTTCCTTACACAAGTTTTGTTTTTCATTCCGCCATAGAGAAGATGAACCCAACAGACGCCAGCCAAACGCGTCGTTTATAATGTTTTCCACTTTGTCTCATCATCACCAATTTTTTCTCGGATTCTGTTATACATCCTACACACAGACAAACACATACACACATATAAATATATATGATATGAGATAACGATATATATTTTTATATATCAAGTAAAATATTAAAGAAATTTTAAGTTAAATGTAAAAGTTTATTTGTGACGTGTTTCATCCGTTAAGATTTCATCGGAATAGGTTTGTTGACCTTGTTATGACAGCACATGCGCATGAACAGGAGCCTCTGGTAGTTTAAAAAAAATTTTTAAGCAGTCTTTTTAAATAATTTTTTGCAATCTAGCCAAATTCATCTGTATTCTTTTTCTTTCCATCTTCGTTTTTAAATTTCCCACATTGTGATAAGAGAAAATCTGTCAGGATTGTGATAAGTTGTAAGAATCTGGACGTAAATTTACTGTGGCTGAAACTAGCGATTAAAGCGCTTTCTAGATATTTTCATTTTATTTTCCTCTTATAATTAGAGTAGCATTTTTATGTCAAAATTGTGGTCCGTTTCGTTTTAATAAACAACCACCCCGTTTTGTGCGTTGATTTTTAAAATCTTTTGTGTTCATATAGTCTTTTTACCTTCTTAATGTATCTCAAATATATTCTTTCTAGCCATCCTTGCAGTTGACAGAGTAAATTCCTCCTTCAAGTTTTAGCTTGTTGTTTTGTTTTTTATTGTCTTAGATGTAGTTGTGCAAATTTTATGTTGAGTTTAGATGAATTCTTTTCGGTTCTAGTTGTGACAGACTTGGTCGGTAGAATAATATTTTATTTATTTGTTGTGTTTGGAATATTTTATGAGCCTTTTGTTTCGCATTAGATATGAAAATTAGGGCCATCAAGGATCTTGAAAGTATTTTCAATATATTTCTACTCTTCGTGTAAAATCTGAGTACTCCTAACTAGAATCCAATGATCATTTTGGATTTTATTTTGTTGCTATGATGGAAATAACGTTTGTTAGGTCATTTTTATTATTTGATTTTCGGTGGACACTAGGTTTTAGGCTGCTGTCAACTCGGTGTCACATTATGTCTAAGAA